>CM075961.1:44549271-44759271 GCA_038048745.1 Coluber constrictor foxii
GTGAGGTCCAACTCCTCATGAGGGTGAAAAGAAAGGCCAGAAATCCTCCCACGGGGGCCAAGCCAAGCTTCCATTTCCTCCCCTCTCCCCTAAAACCGGTTCCACTCAGCCCCTAAGGTCAAGAAATTCAGCTAATTCTGTTGGCGAATTGGACTTTACGCAACTGATTTCTCGCAGAAGTAGGCGAGCACCAATGATACGAGAGACGGGTCTTGCCTCGACGAACGAGCGAAAGGCTCGGTTGGGGCGACTTACTAATTTTTTGCGCTTCCTGGGTTTTCCCGGCTTGTTCTCCTTCTGCTTTCGGGGCCCTCGTTTCTTCTTCTTGACAACGAGGGGGCTCTCTAAGCTGCACAAATCCTCCTCTTCGTCGTCTGGAATACAAAACAGGGGGAGACGTCAAAAGGAAAAAAAAAAAGAAAGAAAAAAGAAGAGGACGACAGAAGGAGAAAGAATTCCCTCGTCTGCTTTGAGACCGCTTCAGCGCCACTGCCGAGCTCAATGGGGCGAGAGTGGCCCTCTCGTTGAGCCGTGCCGGCAACCCTCCGGCTGCAGTCTCCGCCGGCAAGACACACCCCAGGCAGGGAAGATCAGCAAGGGAACGTCGAAACTTCCGCTGGGGAGGGTCCTTGGCGGTCTCTTGAGTTTAGGGCTTTCCTTGCGGACGTTTCGGTGATTAACCCCACTCCCTTCTAGCACTGATGATGTACCCTCATTGGGTCGCGAAACGTATGCGAAAAAACCACAAAGCCCAGAGACCACCAAGGACCCCCGCAGTCAGTCGTTCTCCTCTTCCTCTCCGCCCCCCTCCCTTCAAGGACTGATGACGAAGAGCCTTGGTGGTGCAGCAGACTGAAGTGCAGTTAAGTAGCACCAGCTGCATGCAACGACTGCGAGTTCGAATCTCGCTAGGCTCAAGGTTGACTCAGCCTTCCATCCTTCCGAGGGAGGTAAAAATGAGGACCCGGATTGTGGGGGCCATAAGCTGACTTTGTAAAAAAAAAAAAGAACACCGCTTTTGGGGGGGGGGGCAAAAGCCCTACTAAGCAGGTATATACAAAAAGTATGAAGACTATTGCTTAACGCATTGTAAGCCGCCCTGAGTCTCCGGCATATAAATCGAACCAATCAATCAATCAATCAATCAATAAATGATGTTCCCTAGTTGGGTCATGAAACCTCTCTCCTCCTCCTCCTCTTCCTCCACGCCACAAATCCTTCTACCACCCATGATGTCCCCGAATTGGGCCACGCAAGGAAACAACCCAGCTCGAGAGAGCTAAGAACCCCACCGTTCAACCCTGAGCATCCTCTTCTATTCCAACCCCGTATTGTCAGCCTAATCCGGACAAGTTCAATTCCTATTTCCGCTTTTTAACTGTGTTGTTTTTTATTCTCAACGCTCCTCTGTAGGACTTGAAGGCAGCCCCAAGCTCCTTCTCCTACGTCTCCCCGGCTTACTAGGGCCAGAGTGCGCTAGAAACCCACCCACCCCTTCCAGAAGTAGTGGGGTGGAGGGATTTGAAAGTAAAAATGTAGTTAGCACCACAACGATCCCTAAGAAAGGGGTCAGCTTCCAATTTCCCAAGAGCGAGAGTCACGAGTGGGCGCTGCTCCTTCGATGCGGCAGGTGCGGCAACACGACGTTGACTCCTTAATAGGAGTCACCGGGGCCAACTCCCCTCTCATTCCCCGTTGTTGTAAATCAGACGCAACTCCACCTCAACAGCCACAGGAATGACTTCGCTGTATTAAAGATGGAGGAGAGGCTATTAATCCCCCCCTCCTCCTCCCCGGGGGGGTTTCCTCTGACAGTTTTGTAACCTCCCGCCCTTCCCCTCCGTGTTGAGAGCGATGGTTTGTATCGATGGCGGCCGAACCGACTCGATATTAATATCATCGGACAGCTACCCTCGGCGGCTATTAGATGCTCCGGAGAGTCTCGGCCCCCCTCGAGCGATTTCTCGTCACCTGGCCAAGACAAGATCGGCAAGGGAGCCTCGGCTGGCCGTTAACCCGGCTGTGATTAATGTGGGGGAATCCCCCAACCGAGTGTCAACGTTCCTTCCCAAATCGGAAGGGCCCATCCATCACCGGCTGTCACCGGTGAACAAAACCGAGCTTCCGAATGAATGGAGACTTTGTGGTTGTCAAGAGGCAACTGGACTCTCTGGGGTTTTTTTTCTTTGAGGAGGTTTCGCTTCTCATCTGAGAAGCTTCTTCGGCTCTGAGTGAATGGTGGGGAAGGGAAGGATTGATGCTCCTTGCAGGCAGCTGGTTATTTGCATCCTTTTTTAGAGGGTCGTTGAGGCCACTTGGAGTCCAAAAAGTGCTTTTTTTTTGAAGAAGTAACTGGACTTTCTGGGTTTTTTTCTTTGAGGAGGTTTCGCTTCTCATCCGAGAAGCTTCTTCGGCTCTGAGTGAATGGTGGTGGGGAAGGAAAGGATTTATATATATATAATCCTTGCAGACAGCTGGTCATTTGCATCCTTTTTAGAGGCTCGCTGAGGCCACTTGGAGTCCCAAAAAGTGTTTTTCTTTTTTTCAAGAGGCAACTGGACTCTCTGGGTTTTTTTTTTCCTGAGGAGGTTTTGCTTCGCATCCGAGAAGCTTCTTCGGCTCTGAGTGAATGGTGGGGAAGGGAAGGATTGATGCTCCTTGCAGGCAGCATTTCTTTTCAGAGGATTGTTGAGGCCACTTGGAGTCCTCAAGGTGCTTTTTTCAAGAGGCAACTGGACTCTCTGGGGTTTTTTTTTTTCTGAGGAGGTTTTGCTTCTCCTCCGAGAAGCTTCTTCGGCTCTGACTGGATGGTGAGTCCACTGGGAGGTTTATCTGTGTCCTTTCAGCAGTTCCAAGGAGGCTCCATATCCATTTGCACCACTTAGGTGTCCCTGAGGACACAGATAAACCTCCCAGTGGCCTCAACGACCCTCTAAAAGGATGCAAAGGACCCGCCGTCTGCAAGGAGTATCAATCCTTCCGTTCCCCACCATCCAGTCAGAGCCGAAGAAGCTCCTCGGAGGAAGAGAAGCAAAATGTCTTCAAAGAAGAAAATCCAGTTGCCTTGAAATGGCATCCAAGCCCATCCGACAGTGGGAACAGTTAACCAGTGGAACTACTTGCCACCAGATGTTGCACGGCGGGTGTAGAGGTTGGACAGCCACGGGTCTGAAATGGTACAGGTAGTCCTCGACTTACAACAGTTCATTTAGTGACCATTAAAAAAACAACAACCTGAAAGTCCAGTCGCCTCTTGAAAAAGCACCTTTGGGACAACCATGACCTGGATGACTGAGAATCTCCATAGATATTGACCGTTCAAAGTTACGACGGCACTGAAAAACAGTGACTTAGGGCTGTTGTTCACACTTACGACCGTTGCGGCAAACCCATGGTCCCCATGATCAAAATTCGGACTCTTGGCAACCGATTTGTATTTATGACGGTCGTAGCATCCCGGGATCCTGCGATCCCGTTTGGCCCAAAAAAAAAAAAAAAAAGGGAAGCCACTTAAATCCTGGGTTGCTACGACCGTCATAAATACGAGTCGGTTGCTAACTTGTTACTAACTTGACAATTGGAGGGTTTTGTTTAACAACTTTGGCAATTCCCAACTTTTGAAATTCCCGTAACCGCTAGCTCTCTTAGCAATAGAAAAATCAAGAAAATCCTTGATCGTAAATCAAGGAATATCCCTGTATAGGATCTTTCCTGCTTGTTCCAGGGGGTTGGACTAGAGGGCCTCTGAGTGTCCTTCCCGCCCTAGGATTCTATGTTTCAAATTCCTGGGAGACCCACAGGGCTCCTTTTCCCATTTGGGTTCAACAGCCTATTCAACCATCATCCTTATAAGGTAGCTGATGGGCATTTGAGGGCGCATCTGTTTTAGACGAGGAATTGCTAGATTTATTAAAGTGCTATTTTGCAGCTTTCTCCGAAACCTTTAAGCCTTCATTCCATGTTTCTGCCAACAAGACCTCTGAAAACCACACCAGCTGCCTTGGCTGAATGTCTTGACTTTTCACGCGGTCAGAAAAAATCATGAAATGCATAACTTGTCTTGGGTGTCTGCGTGAATGGGTCTTTCAGAGTCGATTCCCATGACAGGGCTCGAGGCGAGGTTCAAAGGCAGCACAGCTAGGTGACACTCTTAAAAGCCGAGGGCTGAGCACGCCGTCACCAGGCATGACACAGGCGCTGCTTCGATCCGTTGGAAATACAGAGCGGTCCTTGACTTACGACCACAATTCCAATTTAGAATAGAATGTAGAATGTAGAATGTAGAATGTAGAATAGAATAGAATGGAATGGAATGGAATGGAATGGAGAATAGGATAGGGTAGGGTAGGGTAGGGTAGGGTAGGGTAGGACAGAGTAGAATAGAGTAAAATAAAACAGAATAGATGGAATGGAATGGAATAGAAAAAATGGAATGGAATGGAGAATAGAATAGAGTAGAGTAGAGTAGAGTAGAGTAGAGTAGAGTAGAGTAGAGTAGAGTAGAGTAGAGTAGAGTAGAGTAGAGTAGAATGAATGGAATGGAATGGAGAATAGGATAGGATAGGATAGGATAGGATAGGATAGGATAGGATAGGATAGGATAGGATAGGATAGGGTAGGGTAGGGTAGGGTAGGGTAGGGTAGGGTAGGGTAGCGTAGAGTAGGATAGAGTAGAGTAGGATAGAGTAAAATAGAGTAAAATAGAACAGAATAGATGGAATGGAATGGAATGGAATGGAATGGAATGGAATGGAATGGAATGGAATGGAATGGAATGGAATAGAATAGAATAGAATAGAATAGAATAGAATAGAATAGAATAGAATAGAATAGAATAGAATAGAATAGAATAGAATAGAATAGAATAGAATAGAATAGAATAGAATAGAATAGAATAGAATAGAATAGAGAAAATACGGAATGGAATGGAATAGAATAGAATAACGGAGTTGGAAGGGACCTTGGAGGTCCTCTAGTCCAACCTCCTGCTGAATAGAACAGAAAAGAAAAATAGAATTGAATTGAATAGAAGAATAGAATAAAATAAATAGAGAGAAGAGAAGAGAAGAGAAGAGAAGAGAAGAGAAGAGAGAGAAGAGAAGAGAAGAGAAGAGAAGAGAAGAGAAGAGAAGAGAAGAGAAGAGAAGAGAAGAGAAGAGAAGAGGAATAGAATGGAATAGAATGGAATAGAATAGAATAGAATAGAATAGAATAGAATAGAATAGAATAGAATAGAATAGAATAGAATAGAATAGAATAGAATAGAATAGAATAGAATAGAAATCTCCAGAGACATGTACAGGTAGTCCTTGACATATGACACGAGCTGAAGAAGCTTCTTGGATGAGAAGCAAAACGTCTTCAAAGAAAAACGCAGAAAGTCCTGCTGCCTCTTGGGGGGAAGATAAAAAAAAAGGAAAAAAAGCACATTTGGGACCACCTTGGCTTACGACCCACAACCGAGGCGCAAAATCTCCATTCGCTAAGCAAGACGATCGTTAAGCGAGCTTTGAAACCCGGCTGGGGAATTCTGGGAGTTGAACTCGACCCATCGTCCAGCTGCCAAGATTGAGAAACGCCGTCTCCGGCTGTATTTAATTTACCTAAATGATTTCAAGCAAGGGACGGGCTTTTCAGACTCTTAAGTGGCTGATCACATCCCCGCATATCTCCCGCGTTAAAAACTGGAACCCAGGATAAATTACGGCTAAGCTCTGATGTGCTAATTCACCGCCTGCGGGGAATATGACATTATATACGGGAGAAATACGACCGCTCATCTCCATTGCACGTCGGCCGGGATTCTTTCTACCGGGAGTCCTCGATGTACGACCGCCGTTGGGACCGGAGGTCCTGCCGTAAGCCGTCAAAAGGCAAAGGCATTTAAGTTGAGGCAGCCATAGGACCGGATCCTTTCTTTTTTTTTTTTAAAGAGGTCATTAAGAGAAATCGTGAAGTCGTAAGTCCGAACCACACAGCTGTTAAGTGAATCACGCGGTCGTAAGTGCGAAAGAAGCCATTCTCCGAAATGTCGGAAGCTTTGCAAAGAGCATCGCCAATGGCGGTTGACGTGGATATGGGATACTGCAAAAGTCATAAATGGGAAGCCGGTTGCCAAGCAACAAACATGAGGTCATGTAGGCGGGGGAGGGGGGGAGGGGGTCATTTTAAGGACGAGAAACGCCGTACAAGCCTAAAAACATCCTTTCTGAGCCATAACCCCAAACGTTCATTAAATAACCAGCCATAAATTGAGGACTATTTATATCATCATCTTCTTTTACCAAACCTATAATCCCTTGCAATTGAATGGAGCTGAGTATTTACTGGCCTGATGCCCTTCCTGACGCCAATGCAGAGTTCACAGCAGATAATTTACTCATTGTGCCCAGAGAGAGAAATATCTGCCTCTGCCTAGGATCGAACTCATTGGCCTCCCGATTGTGAGGCGAGAGCTCCACCTCCGGGCCACCGCACCACGCCTTGAGGACTATTCATATCTCTCATGTAAAATTACCGCACAAGTCTTAATTTAGAATAGGGGATTCCAAACTTGGCAACTTTTAAAAGACTTGCGGACTTAAAGATAGGAACAGTTGCTGGAACCGAACCCAAAAGCAAGCCAAGAAGCAACGGATGGAAACTCATCAAGGAGAAAAGCCGCCTAGAACGGAGGAGACACTTCCTATCGGTGAGGACGATTCACCGGTGGAACAGCTTGCCACCAGATTGTGGGTTCTTCAACCAAGAGATTGGCCAACTATTTGTCTGGAATGGTATAAGGCAGGGCTCTGCAACCTTAAATACTCAAAAGAGCCATTTGGACCCGTTTCCCACCGAAAAGAAAACACCGGGAGCCACAAAACCTGGGTGGGCATGGCCAACTCGATGTCACTCACTTCCACCAGTCACATGACCCCCCCCTAGCCACGCCTACCCAGTCGGTCATTAGGGCAGAGAACTAGTTGTTAAAAAACACCGGGAGCCACACAATTCTTTTGACATCTCTCTATCTCTGCCCTGGACGCTTCTCCATCCCTCGCCGTCACCGTTACCTTCTTTGGCCAGGTGAGGAGCGACTGGGAGAGAAGGACGAGGGGCAAGGCCAGCCAGTGGTGGGATCACCTGACAGGGAGCAAACAGCAGAGATTCTGTTTAATTTAATTCTGATTCAAACCCAGAAAGTTATGCGCCAGGAAGACTCAGAAGCCCCAACTATTTCGCATTTTAAATTGCATGGCCCGTTCCTTGAATCGGGAGCTGAATCCCCTTGGCAAGTACAGTCCATACTTCTCCTGCAGCCCCCCGATATTGGGGATCGTGACCCCAAAATTCAGCACTGAATACCAGCAATGTGAGTTACCACCAACTATAAAGGAGGGGGGGGACCCAGCACGTGTTCCCCCCGCTTTTGACACGTGACGGCCCGATAGGCCCTTTTTTCGCTTTCCTCAGGCTCCAGAGCCTTCCTTGGAGCCTGGGGAGGGCGAAAACGGCCTTCTCCACCCACCCAGAAGCCCTCTGGAGGCAGGAAAAGGCCCGTTTCCCGACTTTTGGTTTTTAAATTATGGGTTTTAAATGGACAGGGCCGAATAGTTTTAATTCTTTTTAACTGGTTTTAATTTTTCTATGATTCAGTGTTTTATCGTGGCTGTGCACCGCTCTGAGTCCTTCGGGAGAAGGGCTGTATAAAAATCTAACAAACTCGAAACTCGAAACTGCAAGGCCCGTTTTTTCACCCTCCCCAGGCTCCAGAGCCTTTCTAGGAGCCTGGGGAGGGTTAAAACGGCCTTCCCCACTCCACCCCACCATAGAACCTCTGGAAGCTGGAAGCAGCTTGTTTCCCGACTTCCGGTGGGCCCAGAAGGCCCAAAAATCAGCTGCATGCACCGAAGTTGAGCTAGGGCAATGCTTGCATGCCCACAGGGGTGCCACCTGTGCCATAGGTTCACCATCGCGGCCCTATACCAATGAGCTCGTGAGACAGCTGCCTGATCCCTTAAGTCGGAAGGACGCCGTTCCCATTGCCCAGCAGACCCCGGCAAGGATCACTACGTTGAGGCTACAAACCGGCTTTTCGATGGCAGAGGTCTTTTCCAATTGAGGAGTCCTCCCTCCCCCAAAGATTTGTCACAAAGTCCCCCCGTGGGACGTTGCTGGCTCTGCCTGGCTTTCCGGGGCCATCTCAAAGTCACATCATGCGGGGTTTAATGGCTGGATTTGGCCCACGCTGGCGGCCTAGAGCCCTTCCAGATAAATGCCTGCAATTGGTGGTGATGAATGAGTCCCAGGCAGCTCAGACAGTGGGGGGAGAGGGAGGGGGGACGTTGTCGACGGTACAGAAAGTACAGGAAGAAAAAAACAAAAATAAAAAGCTTCCAACACTGCGACAGACCCACCAGGGCAGCCGGCAGTCGCTGCCACCCCGTGTCTGCTGAATGACCTACAACACAATGCGTTGTCGGGGATGTTGGGGGGGGGGGTTTTCTTACGCCTTGCCCGCCCCCTCCATCGCCAACCGCTCCTTTCCCTTCCACCCCGCCTCCCTAACCCACAGGACACACATAAGCTCCTGTATAAATCACAGCTGGCACTAATTGGCTCCCCGCGCCAACCGCCGCTGCCGAAGAGGTCGCAGGCTAAACGGGACGGCGGGAAGCTAAAGTGCCCCTCCTTGTGCTCCCGCAGGGGAGTCCCTTCGGGTCAAAGATTAAACATACGGGAGGAAGGCAGGCGGGCAGGAGGAGGAGGAGGAGGAGGAGGAAGCCGGGAGTGTGTGTGTGTGTGTGTGTGTGGCAGGGAAAGAGAAGGCTGCGTCCACCCGTGGTGGGTAAAGAAGAGTGGTGACAGGTCCTGGTACCCATCCAGCCTTCCTCGACCCAACCCGATCATTTTATATCCCAATGGCTTCGCTCCTGCCAACCACCCGCCAGCCAAAAGCCTGCCAAACTCTAAAATAGCCTCCCCGGAGCTAAATCGGGCCTGCGGGGAAGACACTGGCATTGTGTGCCCAATCCCCTCGTCCTATTTCAGACCTGGTCCCCCTCCCCCACCCGCCCTCCTCTTTTTGTCAAAGAGCCGAGAACAGCCAATTCGTACCACGCGGGCTCTCCCCTCGCCACTCCGTTCGCGAGGCAATTGGGGAGGGGGGGGGAAATTAATCTATTTCTCTCCCACCCCCCTCCCCGATTAAAAGCAGGTGTTAAGGCAGGCATTGGGGCTTAACCAACGGAGGAGCCAATGCTCCACTGCGGGCATCCTCTCAACTGGGGAGGGGAGGGGAGAGGGGGAGGAAGCATGGGAAGCATTTACAAGACAATCCTTGCTCCCACTCAACCGAGCAAGTATTATGATGCTGTTATAAAACACAACACACACACACACACACACACACAACAAAGCGTCTTGCAGATAAATCGAAGCTTGTCACCCCCTTCTCAATTCCAAGAAAAAAACCAAAACCCGTTCAACTTCATGAATAAGGGGTGCAAGGATGACATTCCAGCCCACCACCACTTCCCCATCCCTCCCTCCCACCCTCCCACCCTCCCCACACACGCACGCACACACACATATTACATTTTGCATCTGGCCCAACCCTAGCTCCTTCTGACAATACAACATTTATCTCTTGAATCCTCCAAACAGCTTCACCTTGTTGCATTTCCCTCTTACAACGCCACCTTCCTTCCGCTTCTGATGGGATGGAATTGACAAATAGCGGAGGGGGGGCGAAATACATCAGGATAGGGTTTTTAACCAGACACCCCCTCCCCCACCACTCTTGTCAATTTCTAATTCATCTATCAATCTTTTTTTTTTCTGCCTACTTCTTCCACGCTTTCTTGTTCCCCCTGCTTCTCCTCCCCCCCCCTCCCCATTTCTAATCATAATATTGGCACACATGCGCAGAAGATTCTTATATTTGGCAGGCAATCAACTAGAATTTTCCACACACGTGATATTTCTACTCCCTACCTTGAAAATATATATTATATAAAGCTAACAAAGGATTTGGGGAGGAAATGGGAAGGGGAGGGGAGAGAGAGAGAGAGAGAGAGAGAAGGAATGCAGATGAGTAGCCATAACTGCAAATTATAATAAACCGAGCCTACTTAGACAAACAGCGTTTTTATGTGTTTCAAGTTAATACCAAAAAGGAGGAAAAAAATAAAGAAACTAGGCAGCCAATCTGCAAAGCAATAATAATAATAATAATAATAATAATAATAATAATAATAATAATAATAGAACAGCACCTTTTATCTGTGTCAAGTTAATGGCGGAGAGAATAACAGTGAGAAATCTTAAATCGTGAGGATAAATAAATAAATACATTTTTAAAAAGTCCTGCGGGGAAGGGAGTGGTAAGGAGAAGTGTGGGGGAGGGGGGAATGCCTATTTGGTGATATGGGAAAGATTTATGGGGGGGGGGTAGGGAGGAGGTTCAATTTTGCGGGTCCGTCTGCAGAAATTGCCCCGTGCGTGGAAAAAAAAGCGAGCTGGGATGTTTTTAAACTCTGCGCCTTCTTCTCCGCAAGAGAAGCGAGGGACCCAACCAGCCGATGTGGGCTTTTCCAAAGGAGCCTGACAGCCAGCTGTCAACGCCAGCCTGTTGCTGAGAACAGGAAAGGGGGGCGAGGAGGGGGGGGGCTGCTGGTTACCCAGACCGCAAGAGCATCCCCTGGCAAGGAGCCCTGCTGGGGAACACGATGAGCCGCCGGTGGCAAACTCTGCCCTTAACAAGCTGGGTGAGGGTCAGGGCACCAGGGTTCACAGGCCTTTGGGCATTGGGAAGAAGGAGGGAGAAATTTACGCGGTGGGGGAGCAAGAGGCCGCAGAAGGCCGGATGCAGGTTCGCTTCCAGAATTAAGTGGCAAGCTTGGGAAAATCGGAGCGGAGGCCGGTTTTAAGTGTTTCTAGCTAGACTGTTTGGGAATGCCTGCAATTTTTTTAAAAAAGCTGGGAGGCAACTTTTTTTCTTTAAATCTTCTCTCAGATCCTGTCCGCGCACTTTGCTCAGGGGCCTTACTCCTGCTTCTCTCTCTCTTCCCTCTTATACTAACTTTCTTTCTTGTGAAGTACCATCCTGAGTGAAGCTTGGCCTTTATTAGAGAAGCTCTGCTCTTGGCCCTATTTTGCCATTCCCTGCATTTCCCTTTCCTTCCCTCTTTCCCTTCCCCTCCTTTCCTCTTTTCTATTTCCCTCCCCTCATTCCTTCCCTCTTTCCTTTCTTTTCCATTTCCCTTCCTTCCCTTCCCTCTTTTTGTCTTTCCTTCCCTCTTTTCCATTTCCCTTCCCTCTTTCTGTTCTTCTTTTCTATTTACCTTTCCTTTCTTACCCTACCCTTCCCCCTTCCTGAAAATCCCAGAGATCCTTTCCAACTGAAATCTGGTTTCAATTGTGTCGAATGGGAAAACCAACAAGTTTTAGCCATTTATTTGCATTTTTCTGCAGCCTCCTAATTTGCCGCCGGAGCCCGCCACCTGAGAGGCAACTTCAAAACTTCAAAACCTCAAAACACCAAGACGCTTCCAGGATGAGGCCGGCCAGCAGACTGCAGTCGCAGCAGACAATGTCTTCAAATCAATCTCCTCCCTTGGGAGATTGTAAAATGCAGGCTTTGGGGCCAAATTAAAAGCCCCCCCATCTCCTATTTTGGCCTCGGAGGGGCAATTGTGATGTAGTGATGGAAGGTGATGGGGTAGCATCGGGGAGAAGTGCGCTCAAGCTACCCCCTTCCTCAATTTTGGGGTGGCTTTGGGGTAATCCCGCTCTCCCTCATCCCAACCTACTTCACAAGGTTGTTGTGGATTGGGGGAAAAATGGGAAGAGGGAACATCATGCCTAGCAGGATCGAAATCTAACCACTAAATAATCAGCTCTCCTAGCTTTACAGGAACCAGGAACTTTTGTTCTCACAATCTAGAGAAGAAAGTCGGATCTTCTGCGGCTTAGCAGATGAGATTTCTTGCCCCCCCCCAAATAACAGTGATGGGGGCAAACTTGAAGAGGATGCGACAAAATCGTAACAAAACGGGTATTTTCATTCTTTCCATAAGTCAAAATATTACAGGCTTAACGTAGACTTTGTAAAGGCTTTGTAGACTTTATATTTGCCCCCGTTAAAATTCATCTGGGTGGATTGTTCTCACCACTCCTGCTTGACAAGAACTTCCCAAAATTTGATATGGTCCTTTAAGATGCTTACACACAACACACCCCACACAGATTTTGTGTCATCTGAAAATTTGGAATTTTCTAATCATCGACAAATACATTGAGCAGAGACAGGGCCCTGCTCAATCCTTCCTTGATCCATCTGGATCAATCCTGGAGCTCTGGAGCTTCCTCTGGATCAATCCTGGAGCTTGATCCAGAGTCCCCTGTTACAGGCCTTTCCTTGACTTACAACAGTTCCTTTAGCAACCGTTCAAAAGTTACATCGCTGAAAAAAAAGGGATCGACGGCCTCTTTTCACACTTTGGACCAACCATCGCAGCATCCCCCGAGTGTCGTGCTCAAAATTCAGACGCTCGTATCGTATTTTATGACGGTTTCAGCGTCGCGGGGGTCAGACGGGATCCCCTTTTGGTGACCTTCTGACCCAGCAAAAGTCAATGGGGAAGCCGGATTCACAGAACGACCTGGTTAACTAACTTAACAGGTGCAGGGATTCACTTAACAACCATTTGTCAAACGGGGCAAAACTCGCTTAGCAACTTTCTGAACCGCTGGACTCAATTGTAAATCAAGGATTAACTGTATTTGCTGGATGTAATTTTTTTCAACCAACTTTATATCCTTTGGGTACCCCAAGCCATTATTTTCCCGTCCTCTCTTAATAAGAACCATTCCTACGGCTAGCTAAACTAGTGAAATTTCGCTTAATAGACACTTGCTGGCTTTCCTGCCTAAATATTCATAATCTAACGTCTTCATCATCTGAGTTTTGCCTGGTCTCATCCAGTGGATACGTAAGAGTCAAGCTGGCTCTTTTTCCCCCTGTCCTGGAGACATAAAAACTATTCCTTGCTAGCCAAACAGCCCTTAATCCTCTCTTTATTTACTAGAGGCCGTCCTCCCTGCCTTTAGGTCGACTGTTCAGCCGAGGTTGAGGTCCTCCTGGGAGAGAAAACCGGGGCTGAAAAGCTCCCAATGGTGCTTTTTTTCAGGAGACAAGTGGACTTTCTCCTTTTTTTTTTTTCCTTTTCAAGGCGGTTTGCTTCTCATCGGCTCTGACAGGACAGTGGGGAACGGAAGGATGTAGCTATCCTATTATTTATCCACCAGCCAGTCATAGCTGAAGAAGCTTCTCGGATGAGAAGCAAAACATCTTCAAAAGAAAAAAACAAAGGAAGTCAAGTTGCCTCCTGGGAAAAAAGGACTTTTGGGACAATCACCACCTGGATGCCCGAGAATCTCTACCGACTGAAAAGTTCTTATTTTTCCTCATCCGTCTGTTCCTATCCTTCCATCTTCTCTCAGCAGCAGCCCCCCCCCACTCCTTTCTTTTCCTCCCGAGGGGGCCCAATCCCCCACCCCCTTTCAGGTTCTTTTCTAAATCCCTTTACACTTTAGCCTAACACATCCCTACTTATGGCTGGTGTCTCCTATCTCCCTCCATGCTCAGCCCTTGTGCTTGAGTGGTCTCAGCAATAATCGCAGTAACGCCACTTCCCCAGAGGCAGGCCACTACTAAGAAGCCATGATAAAACATGATCAAAGGATTGAGGCTTCTTTTTTTTCTTTCTTTCTTTCTTTTTTTTTAATCAGACCAAAATGCAAATGTTTGCATTTATTATTTGTTTCTACGGCAACACCAGCCGTTGAAAACCCAAAGTGGTAAGCATTACGAACAAGGATGCCCAATTCACTGAAGGATAATGAGGGCCCAACTGATTCACCCCACCCGGTTACGGGAACCGTTATCTAATTTACAAGGTGGTTGTAGGTTTTTTTTTTTTTAATCCCCTTGGATTTGTGTTTAGGAGTTTGGAGTTCATCCCAGTAAATAATAGAGACCCGATAAATAATGGAAGAATGGAATGGAGAATGGAAACGTCACCAACAAGGGAGGGGAGCCCTGCGCCCCTCAACACCAACTTGTCGCAAAAGATCTAGTGCTAAATACAGAAGACCGCTGGATTATTATTATTTTTTTTAATTCTGACAATAGGTTTTCTTCCATAGTCTGAAAGGATGGATGCCATCCATAACCCAACAATCCAAGGAAAGAAAGGAGACTATAACGCTATAGATCAGTTTCTCGTAGGGATCCGTCTAATTCCTTAACGCGGAGAATTATCGACGGAGGGTCCACCATGAAATCAAAGGCAGGACAAGTGGGAAGGGACGCTGAAGGAGCAATCCATTTCCCCACTTAGGAAGAGCCCCTCATATGTGGGGCTGTCAGTCACGGGTGGGGGGGGGGGGGAGGCAGCTAAAGCCACGTGGGAAGAGCCCATCAATCGAGAGATAATTAAATCAACCTGTTGTCTGGCACATCCACATTAGTGCGTGGGTGTGTGTGTGTGTGTGTGTGTGTGTGTGTGTATATATATATATATATATATATATATGTATATATATGTATATATATATATATATATTTATTTATTTATTTATTTATTTATATACACCCCCCCCGACTGATACGAATCAAGGCCCTAGCCTTCAACGGGGCTGTCATCGGAAAAGCTACCCTGGTGACTTTTGTAGCCATCAACCAAACAACAAATCGATAAGCCAACAATTTCTGTGAGCTGAAACCGTGTGTTATGAAAAAAAAAAGAGAGAGGAAAAAAAAGAGAGAACGGCACTGCCTATCCATGACACCTGCAGACAGGTAAATAATAAAGCAGCACATCGCACAATACAGGTAGGCCTCAATTTACAACCGTTCGTTTAGGGAGCATTCAAAGTTACACCCCCACTGAAAAAAAGGGGCTTATGACCCATTTTTCACACCGTCCCACCGGTGCAGCCTCCCCTTGGGTCATCTGATCACAATTTCAGGCTCTTGGCAACTGACTCCAATTTATGACTGTAGTGACCCGTGGGTCATGTGATTGCCTTTTGCCACCTTCGGAGAAGCAAGGTCAAAAGAAAGCCAGATTCACTTAGTGACCGCGTTACTAACAGGTGCAATGCTTCCCTTAACCACCGTGGCAAGGGAAGTCGTAAGATGGGGCAAAACTCACTTAATGGCTCTCACTTAGCCATGGAAATTTGGGGCTCAATTGGGGACATAAACTGAGGACTATCTGTAGTTACATCAGGTTCTCCTATAGCGACGCAACTTAGAATTCCCAGCAACTCTTGGCCAAAATGATGTGATAGAAAGCTATTTGGCTTCTCATGAAGTTTACTTTATCTTTAAAAGTAGAAGCAAGAGAATAAATAAGCTTCCTTGCTAAATATCTGCAGGGAAGACACTATCTATACAATATTTCATATCCTTCGTGGAACTACCAGAAGTCAGTTTAACGCTGTCGAAACAAATTTCAATTAATTTCCCTTTTCATAGGCAAAGTAGTTCCCCAAACACGACTTTGAAACTTGCGGCCTTTAAAAGTTTTAGAAGGGTTTTTATTTTCACGATGATTTTTAGGAGGTTTTTTTTTTAATGTGACGCTTGGCCTGGCGTCGCCCGTTTGGCTCCGAACCCTCTGCATCTTTCCTTTTGGCACGCTCATTTACTCTCAACAGCAGATGGGCTTGCCTTCTGACTCCCGATGGCCCACAGGGTAGATTTTTTTTGGCCAAGTCTTACAGCAAAACTCTTCATGTGAATTGGATTCGGACACCTGTTAGGCCTTCTAAGGTCAGAGACCTGTATGGGAGGTAGGTTTTTATTCATTTGTATCTGGTGTTTGGATTTTGGAACTCTCCCTCTACGGTCACTGCAAACTCTTGGCCAGAGGCCTTAAAGCTCCAGGACTGGCAAGGAAAAGCTACCCATAATAAGCTGGAAAGCCACCCAGGTTAAGGGAAGTCTGGCCAAGTTCAGTAGGGCACAGCAGCCTCATCCTTAAAACCCCTTCTTCATCCCCCACCATTTCTGTGCATATCAGCCCATAAGTGGGATCCTTCCTGCCTGATGGAGTATCAAAATATGGCCAGAGATCTCCAATGCCCAGCCATCCCTCCAGCACCCCCTTTTCTAGTTATGAGGATGATCTCTCATCCCCCCTCTCCCTTCATGGATGGCCAATCCCATCCTGCAATGGGAGCTATCCCCAACAGGCCCTGGAGACAGGCCCCCAGACACTCTGAGGTGGGGTCAGTAGTTCCCCCTGCCCTTCCCTCAGCACCCATCCCAACAGGCATTCCTCCCTGCAACCTATGGTGTCAAACCAGGCCAAGAGCCCTCAAATGCCCAGTCACCCCAGCACCACAATTTTTACATTTCAAAGTGACCCTTCTTCCCCCCTCCCCGTCACGTGATGGGAACCATCCCCAGCACAGGCTCAGGAGTTGGGCCCCCAGATGGGGACAGTGATCCCCTCCACCTCCCCTCCCTCAAACACTGACTCGGCCCCCATCCCCTCCCTCCTATGGGGGGCCAAAACAGGCAGCTGAAGGGCCCAGCTCTCCTGTCCCTTCAATACTCCTTTATACGCCCCCAAGTCACCCCTCTTCCCCCCCATCCCACAATGGGAGTCCTCTCCACCAGGAGACGGGGCCGCCGGACCCTGTGAAGGGGGGCAACGATTCCGTCAAACGTCCCTCCCTCAGAGACAGCCTCACCCCACCCTGACAGACATCCCTCCTTCCTAGGCCTCTCAAGTGCCCTGTCACCCCAGCCATCCCCACCTTTTCTACTTATACATCTCCATCCCACAATGGGTGCCATCTCCACATGGGCCCAGAAGATGGGCCCCTAGACACTTTGAGTGGGGGGGAGGGGGGGCGGTCATCGCCTCTCCTCCTTCCCTCAAGAGATCACCTCAGCCCCCATCCCCTAACAAGCACCTCTCCCTCCCTCCTCTGCCTCCCCCAAAGTGCCCAACCATCCCAGTACCCCCTTTTTCTACTTCTACACTGTGACCCCTCTTTCCCCATTGTCAATGAGCCCCCCCAGGAAATGGATCCCCAGAGACACTCCCAAGCGACCCCTCTTTTTCTCCATCCCTCAATGGAGGGACCCCCAGACACTGTGAGGAGGGCAAGGGGGGCATTGATTCCCTCTCCCCCTTTTTGCTTCCCCTCTCCTTCACAGACCCCCTGAGGGGACAATGATCCCCTCTCCCCTCCCTCACAGACTCCAGGGGGGGCAATGATCCCCCCTCCTTCACAGACCCCATGGGGGGGGCAATGATCCCCCCTCTTTCATAGACTCCATGGGGGGAGGAATGACCCCCTCTCCCTCAAAGACTCCATGGGGGGGGGCAATGATCCCCTATCCCCTCCCTCACAGACTTCAGGGGGGGCAATGATCCCCCTCCTTCACACACTCCATGGGGGGGGCAATGATCCCCTCTCTCCTCCCTCACAGACCTCTAAGGGAGAAGGCAATGATCCCCTCTCCCCTTCCACACAGATTCCAGGGGGGCAATGATCCCCCCTCTTTCATAGACTCCATGGGGGGAGGAATGACCCCCTCTCCCTCAAAGACTCCATGGGGGGGGGCAATGACCCCCTCTCCCTCAAAGACTCCATGGGGGGGGCAATGACCCCCTCTCCCTCAAAGACTCCATGGGGGGGCAATGATCCCCTATCCCCTCCCTCACAGACCTCTTAGGGGGAAGGCAATGACCCCCCCTCCTTCACAGACCCCTTGTGGGGGGGGGATGATCCCCTCTCCTTCACAGACCCCTTGGGGGGACAATGGTCCCCTCTCCCCTCCCTCACACACTCCATGGGGGGGCAATGATCCCCCCTCCTTCATAGGGGGGGAATGGTCCCCTCTCCCCTCCCTCACAGACTCCATGGGGGGGGGAATGATCCCCTCTCCCCTCCCTCAGACTCTATTGGGGGGGCAATGATCCCCCCTCCTTCACAGACCCCGAGGGGACAATGATCCCCTCTCCCCTCCCTCACAGGCCTCTTAGGGGGGGGGGATGATCCCTTCTCCCCCCCTCCCCTCCCCTCCCAGCCCCTCAGCCACCCCCTCCCCCCACACGCTCAGGCGGAGCCAAGCCCCGAGGCCGGACCCGCGGGGAGGACTTCCGAGAGGGGCGCGTCTGGCTGGCCTCACCGGGTCCCAGCCAACCCTCTCCCCGATAGGTATGTGGAGAGGGGGGGAGGGAGCGCAACCAGAGGCTGTTCCGGGAACCCAGCCGCGGGGGGGGGGGGAGGAGAGGTAGAAAGAAGAGCGAGAAAAAAGGCGGGAGGGGGGAAGAGGCGCGCGCGGGCGGGAAGGGGGGGGATGTTGGCGCGCGAGCGTGGGGAGAAAAGGGGGGGGGGTCCCTCAGCGCTGGGCGCGCGGGCATCCCGTCCGGCCCCGCGGCGTTCGAAAGCCGTTGCTTGTTTACCAACAGCCGCCCCGCCCCCTCTTCCCCCCTCCCTCTCTCTCTCGCGCCGCGCGGGGGGGGGCAGCCTCGCTTTTTCCCTCACGAAACGAAGAACGGTGGGGGGGGGGGCGGCGGCGGCCCTGTCGAAATGGCCGTTTGTTTATTTACCTGGCGGCGCCTGGGTCCCTCCGGCGGCCGGCGTGGAGGAGGAGGAGGAGGAGGCGGCGGCGGGGGTCAGCGGGGCAGCCTCCGCCTGCGCTGAGGCGACGGCGGCGGCGGCTGCTGAGGCGACGGCGACGGCGGGCGGGAAGATGTCGCCCGGGCTGTCGTTCCTGACGGCGGCAACGGCGGCGGCTTCTTCTTCGTCGTCGTCTTCTTCTTCCTCCTCCTCCTCTTCCTCCTCCTCCTCCTCTTCTTCGTCTTCCTCCCCCTCCGGCTCGGACACCACCATCTCCTCCTCCTCTTCCTCGTCCTCCCTCAGAGGGGAAGCCATGGTGGTTGGTGGTGGTGGTGGTGCCGGAGGAGGGGGTGGCCGATGGGTGGGGGAACCCCGGAGCCGAGCCGAGCCGCCGAGCGGGGCGGGCGGGCAGGCGGGCGGGGTGGGGGCGGCGGCGGCGGCGGCCCCCCTTCCCCGCCTCTCGCGCTCCCTTCCCTCCCCTCAAAAGCGACCCCCCCTCAAACCATCCCAAAAATCGCCCCAAAAAAGGGGGCGGTGGGCGTGTGGGGGATGTTTGGGGAGGGGGCCGCGAGGAGAAGTCCCATGCGATGGCCGGGACTCCTTCTTCTTCTTCTTCTTCTCCTCACAACTTTTCTTCTTCTTCTTCCTTGGCAAGGTTTCTTCCTCAGACGACCCCCCCACTCCAAGGAAAAAAATAAATAAATTGAAAAAAAATGGGGGGTTAGGGGGGGAAAATTTAAAAAAAAAAGGGGTCTCTCAGTTCTGAGGTGGGGAGTTGAAAATCATATTTTGCCACCCGAGCAAAAAGAAGAAAAAAAAAAGCAACAAAAATGGCCGCCTCTTAAATTATATTCTTTTTTTAAAAAAAAAGCCAGCACCCCCCCCGGCGAGGTTTAAAAAAAAAAAGATAAATGGGGTGCCCCCCCATGGAAGAGAAAAAGAGAAAAAAAAAAGGAAGAAGGGGGAGGGGAGAAAAATATTTACCCAAAATGGCTGGCTTAATTTTAACCCCCTCTTCCTTAAAAGCTTCCAAAAAAGAAAAAAAGAAAGATGCCCCCCTTCCTTTCCAAAAAATTAAAAAAAATGCAATCAGAATCAGCTCCAATTTTTTTTTAAAAAAAGGCAAAAAAAAAAATTAGCCAAGAAAAGAAAAAAAAAAGAAAGGATAATCAGGATCAAGGCAGGCTTTTTTTTTCCTCTCCCCTCTTCTTGCTGTGGTGATATTTTCTTTTCAATCGCCCAAGATCTGTGGTCATGAACAATATTTAGACATTCCTGGCACTGGGGGGAACCTGACAAGATTTCTGCATAAAACAAAGATGGCTGCTCTAAATTATTTCTTTCTTTTTTTTTTCCCCTCCTCTCCTTAGGCTCTCCCCCCCCCCCCACCTCCCTCAATAAAAATATTTTTTACGGGGTGGGGGAAGAGAGAGAGAGAAAAGGTTGGATTAATCAGTACTCATGCTCAGTTATGACATCAGCATAAAATTGTTAAAGGTTAACTAGTTCCATACTAGTCAGATCCACGACTTTGGTGTGTGCTTATGGTTGCTTTACTAGCACAAGAGGGGGGAGGAAAAAGAATAGGGGTGTTTTATTTCCTCCCCCCTTTTTTTCTCTCTCTCTCTAACTTTAAATACTTCAGAAGGGAGTGGCTTATTTTTCTCCTTTTCCTCTAGGGCAAGAAAGGAAGAAGAGAAGGAGAAAAAAAACCCTCCCTGATTACTGCAATTCATTAAAAGATTTTTTTTTTTTGGTCCACATTCACAAAGGAGATTTTATTGTTTTCCCAGATGAGATTCTTTTGATACAGGCAGGCAGACACAAATATGCATGCATATGATTCTGGCCAGGTTTTGCATTTAAAAGAGGCTATATTACGTTTAATAAAATTTGAAAGCTAGGTTCTGGCTACTCTTAAGGGTGTTAGATTTGCCCCACGGGAATAAATTATAAGGCATAATTAAATTAATGCGATAGAATACTACAAAGTGTGTTTTTTTTCGCCATCACCAAACTGACAGGGATTTGGGGGTAACCATGACACAATCCAGTAGGGAGATCGATGCACTTGAATTATTGCATGTGACCTCAGGAGTGTCTAAAATTAAGCTATGTACTTTTGCCTCCGAGGGAAGGTTGCCCCCGCCCCCCAAAAAGCACCTTGTTTCTAATGCATTCCTTGTTAGAACTGTTTTGTAATATTGTTCCATTCTGGCTGAAAACCGTTTGCCCTATTTTTATAGCAGTGGAAACAACTAAAACCCAATTAAATAGAGACAAAATGAATTAACAATAGGAACATCATCGTCGTTACTGTCAATAGATGTATGCTTGAGTTTAAAACGCCTTTTACATCTTTCTCTTTACCTGCTAACAGACACATCTATGATAAGAATCTACCCGCCAACCTACCAAGAAAGTTGTAACGGGCCTACATCTCTTCCTGCCTGGCTCTTAGATTGTAGCGAATGGAAAGTCTCCTGCATATCTGAGAATTACGGAATCAGATTTGCCCTGGGCCACTGCGTATAAGTAAGTACCATCCCCACAAAGGAAAACGGAAGGAACAGGGGCTGCCCCTAAGTCTCTAGTCGCACCGCTGCTGCACTCTACCAGATAAACAAATCTCAAGGGGACTGCGACCTTACCATGTTCCTGAAAAGAAAATAAAGCCATTGACCAACTCTTCCCCACCCACTGGGATTTATTTCTGAGTAAACCCTGAACTATAAAGCATCTTCAGTGGGCAAGCTTTGGATCAACCTTGTATTCTGACTGAAATGTGGCGAGGGGTCTGATCCTGCCAAATGTGCCATCTTAAATGAATAGGCCCATCTCTGTGTTACAGAAACCTGCTATAAATTCAAGTATACTTGTGGAACACAAACAGTACAAACTTCGCTATCTTCTCCCTACTTGAATTTGTTTCACACTGTCATTTAAAAACTTAAGTGTGAGTTAACATTCCTGTGTTCTGTAGTATTTCAGAAAGGCAAAATTCAAATTATTTTATGGCTGGGTCCACGTGTCGCTTTCAGTGATAGGTCAGCTGGCCACATTTTAGCTTGACATGTATTAATCAAGCCCCCTCTGGTTAGTTTGCTATACCAGCCCAGAAAATCAGACTGGTTGAATAAACCAGGGCAAGCCTATTGCGCAAACACAGCTGAGTGATTCTACTATTATTAGCATCAGGTTTCTGTGAGGTGCCTATTGGTGTTAATGTTTAAAATCTGCTTTAATAGCTTTTGTCGCAGGGCCCCTTCTCCAAGCCTCTCGGGTTCTTGGACTCCAGCTAGAAAAAAAATATTCCGAACCCTGAAGGGCTCGATGCTGGATAGAGATCTTACAGAACGATCGTCTACAAGCACAATGTTCCTTCACTCAGGGTAATCCCATTTAAAATGGTGAGTCTTAGAATAATAAATCTGGAAACAATGAGGCTTATTCAAAGTATTCCAACTTTATTGAAACTGGACCACAGAGCAAGAGTCCCGTTTCAACACACAGTGTATTTTGTAGTGTGTTGGATGCGGTGGCAAAAATTTACTCCAAATTTACTTTTGGGGACTCTGCGTCTGCAGTTTTGCTCCATCTGCAATTTTCTAAAAGTGCAAATAGCCCAGGAAAGAAAACCTTGCCGGTATCGTTATAGCTTTTTTATATGCTTATATATTTAAATTCCTGCCATATCACCCTTCATAGTATCTAGAAATGATACTAGGAAGCAATGATGGGACCCTCGCTTCAATTGATTGGCTGGGATGGGAAGAGCCTCTTTATGGGACCAGGAAGGAGGACTGTGTAAATATTCCAGCGCACCTTTTCTTGTCTCTTTTACGACTCTTCCAAGCTCAGTCTAAGCTTTCTCCCCCCTGTAGACCAGTTATAAATGTCCACAGAGGAGTAACTGTGCCTGCAGGAGACACCGTTTGCCAAATGAATGTTATCCCCCGTGTGGCTTTTACATTTAACGCAACACCCTCTGAAGCCCTCCAGGAGCCAGTGGGCGCCAATCCCATTCATTCATGTTGAAACATTTCCCTGGCAATGCTGGAAGCCAGTGCTCCACAAGAGCATTTGAGGTTTCACGCTATCAAAGTCTTTGACTGAGAAATGTGCTTTCTAGTGTGCGTACCATCCCTCCCCTTCCTGATGGAAGGAGGGAGCCTGAATCAGCACAGCAGCATCTGAATTTGAGGTTTCACCAGCCCTGAGCTTCATCTCGCCCCTCGGTTAACGCCACAAAGTCTATAAACGTAATTCTCTGAACCTGGCCCCAAATCCTTCGGACCTCACTGTCCAAGGCGAGAGACGGGAAGGGGGAAAACGTCCTTCTCCGCACGCCCGTCTTTGGAACGTCTTTGCAAGGTCCAAAATGCCAGGATTCCCATCAAGGAACGTGGGGCATGGTCTTTATTTCACCCGTTTATCCCCAGCATGCTGCCCCTTGGCTGGTTTTCAAAAGGGCCCAAAGATGTGGCCCTCTTCGCATCGTAGGCCTGCCCTTCCCTTCCCTTCTCTTCAGGGAATGGCTGCTGTCCTGCTGTGCGTGTTTGGCAGTTTAAAGGTCTTCCCCCAACGATTGCTCAAGCAACGCAACTGAGAACCTGGAGGAATGAGAGACTTGAGCGCAAAAGATCAAACGGAAAGCAGCCTCTTGTCACAAATCCATCCCGTGAGGTCAGCCACCTCCTGCCAGAGTTTAGCCTCCAGGGCCAGACCTCTCAGCCCAACCCTTGAAAACTTGCCACAACTTTCCAGCTGCTTGTGAAGGTTGGATGTTAAGTGGGCTAAACGCTCCCGCCAGGCCAGGCCTTCCGCAGCCGGTGATTCCAGGTCACGCTCTCCAAGGGCCCACTTGGCTTAGCGGCTCTGTTGGAGGAGCCGCCTCTACCGCAACCCTGTAGACTTCGTCCGGCTTAAGCTGCCTGTACAATTGCCTCCAAAATACCCGAGCAATTCCTGATCCCTCAATGGCCACTGCCAGCAGGCTCCTTAAGCCCAGGCGCTCTGCGGTTATTAAGCAGCTGGTAAAAATATCATACTTTCTTCCTGTAACAAACTTCTTGGCCGAACGGTTTTCCTAGTTTAGCTGATTAGCTTACTAGGCATAGAAATAGCGACGTACTTTTCTTATAACGGGAATGTTAGTTATTTAATGATGATGATGATGACAAAAACTGCTAGAGAGTACAATCCTTTTGGAAGACCTGTTTTCCCCCTGTGGAGCACAAGGCCAGGGGTGGGGGTGGGGGTGAGGGGCGGGCAGGGGGAGGAAAAGGAGCAAGCCACAGCCAATGCTTCTCTTCTGCAAAGCAGCTGTCAGATGGAAGAGAGAGTTTGCTAGGGTTAAAGGCAGGAGCAGCTGGGAGGAGAGGCAGCCCAGCACTGGAAGGAAGAGAGAAGCAGGTCCTAAGCTTTCTTAGGGGGGGGGGTGATTGTTGCCGTCCCTTCCCATACCCCCACCCCCACACAAAAGATGGGAGTCTGGAGGATGGATGGCAACAATCCCATCTGTTCTCGGTACAAGTGAAAATCTCCCTGGGGGGTGATGGGGCTTGCCAGAACTGTAGATAATATTCGACCTTCAAGTCTCATTTCACAACACACACTTATGATTTCTCTTTCCCCCCCCTTCCACTCCCCCCCCCCCCCCCGTTTCCCTCTAACAGCTGTCGCAGACAGGAGCCGAATAAGGGAGAAAATAGGACAGCTGGCCTGATGTTGTCACAGTCTTACTAGCATTATGTGGAAAGGGACCCATGCCCACCCGTCTCTCTTTCTCTCTCCCTCTCTGCCCTGACCGGGGGAGGGGCAGACCCAGAGGGGAGAGACAGAGGCCTTGTTCCCGGGCGGCTGCCAAGGTTGACCTGAGAAGGGAACAGAAGCCTTCTTCTGTCACCGCCTTCTGCCAAGTCAGATTAAAGAGCAGAGCTTCCAGGTCAAGGTCTGCGGGGTGCCTCTCCCCCCCCCCCTTTCCATTTTTAAAGTAGAACATTTCTCCTTTGGGGTCAGATTTAAGTTTCCCCTACATGCTCTGCATATCCCCACCCCCCACCCCAGATGGGACTTTGGCGATCTGCTCTTAGCAGATCCCCTTTCTCTATGCCTCCTCCCCCACCCCCAAACCACAAATCAGCCTACAGTTTTCTCTAGGAACCAAATCAATCACAGACCCTGCTTGACTGGTTTTTGGATCAAGAGATGACAGGAAGTGGATTAGGAAACAAACTAGAGTGCCCTCGCAGGCGGCTAGTGGAGCAGAAGGTCAGCCCTGGAAGACCTCCAGCTCCAGACCAGCAACTCATTTGCTCCTTTGGTTTGCAAACTGAAACGCTGTTCACCCCACCCTACCCCAGGTGGGCAGTCGTGTATGCGCGATACCACCCAGCGCTGGCTCACTCTGCCTTTCTACCCCCACCCCCGTAAATCGCAGGCTCAGAAAGCAAGATGGGCACAGAGGGAGAAGGCAGGCCCTGTGGGACACACCAGCCACCACAGATCACCCTCCTGCAATTAGCATACTTGTACACTTACAGAGGAGGGTTAAACTCCCGTATCCCCGAGGGGCCGACTTAATTCTTTTCTGCTCTCTTACAGTGGCTGTCCCTCCACGGAAGTTCCCCGCCTCGTGGGACAGTGCATCCGAGCCTTGGATCTCAACAGCTCCTCGAGGCTTCTTTCCGATGACCATCCTCTAAGCCAGGGGTGGGCAAGTATGGCCCTTTGCCAACCTAGCTGCCTGCCTGCCTGCCTCAGGAATTCTGGGAGTTGAGGTCCACAGGTCGTAAAGGGGCTGTAGTGGCCCACCCTTGCTCTAACCTCTGGAACAGCAGAAGCACCCAGACACGCCTTGCAAGAGCCGTTGTTTTAAAACACGAGAGATCCGATAGAGACAATCCAAGCCACAGAATGCCTTCCTTAACAGAAGCTGCATCTCGCGATCACTATGGACTGGAAACTCTTTTAGTGCGGTTGTTTTAACCTCTATTTTAAATGCAGAACTATCACAGATAGTCCTTGACTTAAGTGATCATTTCAGGTTACGACAATACTAAATACTATGACCCTTTTAAAGACTTACAACTCTTGCAGCATCCCCATGGTCACTTTGAGCAAAATTTTGGATGCTTGGCAACTGACTCATATTTATGATGGCTGCAGTGTCCTGGGGACAAGCGAGGACCTTTTGCAACCTTCTGAGAAGCAAAGTCCACGGGGAAGCCGGATGCACTTAACAATCATGTTCCTATTTTTAACAAGTGCAGTGATTCACTTAACAACAGTGGCCGGGAAAATCGTGACATGGGGCAAAACCTATTTAACTGTCTTGTTCGGCGAGAGCAATTTTGGACTCCATTGTATTTGTGTGTGTGTGTGTGTGTGTGTTTAAGGAAACACTTTGGGCTTTTTAAAATGAAGGTTTAAATGATGTCTGACATACTGGAGCTGTGACTCCTGGAAACTGATCATAAAAAGCACCACACAATCTATAATGCTTGATGGCAGAAACGGATGATTTACGAACGCTAGAAGGAAGAATCATTGGTTTCCATGCCCCTACCTCCGGAGGAAATGGACATGGGAAACACCTAACTTTTCCACAGCGCACCTGAAACCCCCAGGTTTTTTGTTCTATCTTTCAACTGGCTGCATTTTATGGTTTTTTAAAAATTTATTTATGTCTTTAAAAGTTTTGATTGGAAGCTGCCCAGGGTTGGTTGAAAAATGGGCAGTTCTGTAAATATTTTAAATAAATAAATAAATGTAAAAATAATACTCAGGTGTACGGCCTCACCTAAATGATTTTGTCTTGATTTCTGAACTAAGCAAACTGTTCTAGTTAATATGGGATAGCAGACCACCAGGAAATACACAGACATTCCAGAAGAAAACAATGAGAAACCACTCAGGTACCAGCGCCAAAGACCTCTCTATGCGTCCATGTTCCCAAATACCCCAACGATCAAGTTTGACTCGGATGCAACTTTGCCATTAAACGTATTTTCTTTGGAAATAACCAGTTTATGACAAGTTTCGGCTGCAATCAATCCTGAACAGAGTTCCTACAAAATCACCTTTGTAAAACAGATTGCAGCAGGCTTACTTCTGAGAAAATAAGCACCCAGAGGATATTTGATACCGATAGTCACATATTTTTTTCCCCTTAACATCAGAAGTTACGCAATAAAAAGATTGATTGAAGATTTGCTCTTTTCAAGGCATGCATCAAGGTGGGGAGTTGTTTTTTTTTTTAAAGAAAAGTCGGACCGGACAATTATGTCTTTTCACCGCAAACATCTTAACGTTTTGCAATTTTATTTTTACCCCCCTTATTTTCCGAGGGGATTTTCATCCCTCCACCTCCAATCACTCCTCCAAACAAGCCTTTGAAACATCTCAAGCAGGCGCAAATACTCGCTGGGAGATGACTTAATTTCCTTCGGAGTTAATAATAAGCAGGATGTTCAAGCCAGAGGACGCCAGTTTACAAGTCAAAATATAAATCTCCGTGGGTCCCTCCGGATAAAAGGGCCAGCTCAAGACCTGCAGGATAATAAAAATGCAATTATTTTTTTAAAACCACGTGAAGAACGGCGGAGCTGCAAAATGGCTGCACCATGAGCCACGACTGACATCTAGTGGCTGCAGCCGCGAACGGTAGCCGTGAGAGCCCAGGTGGACGCTCACAAGACCAGGAGGTCGTATTTGAGGGACCCATCGCCATCATTTGAGGTGCATCTTCCTTTCCACCAAGTCTTTGTTCTGGGAGAGAAAAATGGACCAAGTTCGCTGCCGTCCCTTGCTGGTGAGAAGAAGGGGCACCTAACCGGCACTTCCAGCTGGAGGGAAATGGGCCCACGACTAGGCAGGTTTCTAGAGCTCAGTGAGGTCATCGTTAAAGTAGAGCAAAATGGCCGTCGTGAAGGCGTCGGCGTCCATGTTGAGCTGGTAGAACTCCTCGTCTTCATCGGGAATGTCGTTGTCCTGAAGGTTCTTGTCCATGTCCAGGCAGACGCCGTGGTATTTCCACGTGTAACTGGCGGCGTGCGCGTTGTAGGGCAGGTAGCGCCTCAAGATCTCCCACATGGTTTCTTCTGAACAGACCTGCAGACAGAGCCACAGTTCTCCACGGGACCCACAGCCGGAGGGCAGGGGACACCCTTGATCCCCCCACCCCTCCCTGGGTTCAAGGTGGGAATGGAACGGAACGGATCAACTTTGCTTGACTTCCTTAAGGTTTATACGTTCAAGTTGACATTCTAACCCGGTCTGTTCGTTGAACTGAACACTCCCCAAACAAGCCCTACCCGGAAAAATCCCTGCAAGTTTCCTCAGAAGTGGTTTGCCATTGCCTCCTTCCTAGGGTTGGGAGAAAGTGGCTGGCACAAGGTCATAAAGCCAGCTTTCATGCCTAAGGCGGGACTAGGACTCACCGTCCCCTGTTGATTGGCACAAAGTCATCCAACTGTCTTTCATAGCTGGCAGGACTACAACTCACCATCTCCTGGTTCCTAGCCCAGTGCCTTCACCACCACACCAAACCGACTCTCACCCAATTTCCAGCCTAAACTGAACAACCGTCCTGCTCGAGCCTGTTGTGTTAATACACTCGAAAGTCGCCCAGGGAAGAAGATGGTCTTGTGGGCCAGGCAAGGGCCGGGGAGGATGGGACTCACCTCGAGGGTCTGCTCCTGAGAAGTCAGAGTGTTGATGATCCGAATGTGCCGGGTTTTCGCAGACAAGATGCCGATTTCGTATAGGGGGTTTTTCCACCAGGGCACCCCAAAATCATTGGCCCAGTCCGAGCGAGGAAGAGGCGGCGGGATGTGCACAAACCGGCCCTGGGGTGTGTAGTACTTGAGGCAGCCCGTGAGGGGATCGATGTGTGTCTGAATCTGCAAGGAACGGGCACAGGGTGGAAAGCCCCGATTCAACCACCATCTAACAAGGATGGTTCCCACCAAAGGGCTCCACATTGAACAGGAATCTTTTCTCGTCAAAGGAAGAGTCCTTTTTCTTCATTCCTAAGTCTCAAAAGATGAACTCTTTCGAACATTAGGATCAGAAAATCTCAAATTCTGAGCGAAAAAGAAAAACAGGCCCTGTGGAACGCAGGCGGTCCTCAATTTACGACCGTCGGTGAAGCCAGTAAAAGAACTAGAATAAATACATCGATACCATAAGCAAAAAGATGGGCCCGGAAGCTCTTTTTCAAAAAAGGAAGAAATAAAATCCAGTTGCCTTTTGAAAAAGCACCTCTGGGACAACCTTGACCTGGACGAGGGGAGAATCTCCGTAGACACGGAGGGCTGGAGAGCCCCTTTTTTTCAGATCCCATCGTAGCCGATCACTTAAGTGACGGGTCGTAAGGCGAGGACTACCTGTGGGCATTCCCCACCTGCCCAACTTCCTGGGTCTTGCAAAAGGGTTTATTCAGGAGCCTTGCCCGCCCGGCCCGGCCCGGCCTCACCGGACACTCACGTCTCTGGTCCTGGGGTTGAACCAGTGGCTGATGTCTTTCCCTGCCGCTTCCAGGAGGGGCTTCATGAGGAGGTCCCCTGCGCGGAGAGAGAAGCCAGGATCCGCATTAGAGCCACTCCGTTCCGCCATTTCTCTTTCGGGGGGGGCGCCATCTTGACTTTTTTGACCTCCCCAGAGCTATGACCGCCTTGGATTTCCCCCTCCCCCTTTCCCACCAGCTCCTCTCTCCTCTTCCTGCCCTTCTTCCCACTCCCGTCTCGGATAACCCGGAAGGACGCCTTCCTCTTCCTCCTCCTCCTCCCCCCCCCTTTCAGGTAGACTGCCTCTCCACCTGGAGGCTCCGTTTGGGAGAGCCCTGCCCCCGAAACTCCGCCCCTTTGTCCCCGCCCCTTACCCCTGTACTCTTCGGACAGGGGGCTGAGGTCGTACACCCGCCCCAGATAGGAGACCCACAGGTCCCACGGCCGGTTGTGCACCGTCACCTCCCGTGGCGTGAAGAAACGCGGTCGGGAGGAGCGCTCCATGATCATCGCCCGGGGCGCATGCGCCGCGTCCTTCGCTGCCCTTGGCAACGCGCCGCCGCAAGGCCCCACGGGAAACGGAGGCCCGCCCGCCCGCCCTCCCCCAGTGGGCGGTGCCGAAGTAGCCGGACGCCGCGCGCTTTGCGTGCGTAATGCCGCCAGGGCCGCAGGACCTTGTGGGAAAGGTAGTTCCCTCGGCAAGATGGCGGCCCCGCCGGCCCAGGAGCCGATGCTGAGGCAACCGCCGCCGCCTCCTCCGCTTCCTCGGGAGTCGGACGAAAACGGCTGCGGAAACAGCAGCGCCCCCGAGGTGAGGGAAGGACCGGGCGGGGGTGCGGGGATACATACAGGAGCCTTCCCCTCGAGGGCGGCGCTGGGGGACTTGATGGGGGACTACAAAGCCCATCTGCTCAGCTGGGAAAAGGAAACTCTGGCCCCTCAGTCACGCTTTTAATATCATTACAATAGCTTCCTACCACTAAAATTTTATTTATGGTTCATATACATTCTATTAACTATAGATTTAGACTAAATAAACGTCTGTTATGGTTATATATATATTATGGTATTAAATATATATAGTTATATAGTTATAATGTTATACAGACGCACCCACACAAAATTAGGTACACATTGTTCTATTATACGATAATACAGGCAGTCCTTGACTTACGACCGCAGCAGAGCCCAAGACTTCTGTGGCTAAGTGAGACAGTTGTTATATAACAGGTTAATACAATTTTTAAAAATTTAATTAGAATTAATATAGGTTAACTACAGGATATTAAATGTCTACTATGGTTAATATATATTATTGTATTAAATAGTTATATGTATGTATGTATGTATGTATGTATACAGGTAATATCTCGGGTTTCTTCCCATGTAATTGTAAACATATCTTTAGAAGGATAGTAGTGACGTTTCGATGAAATATGTATGTATGTATGTATGTATGTATAGAAATATGTATGTATGTATATAAAAAACTATTGTATGTATATGTGTATAAATATATGTATGTATGTATAGAAATATGTATGTATGTATATAAAAAACTATTGTATGTATATGTGTATAAATATATGTATGTATGTATGTATATAAATATGTATGTATGTATATAAAAAACTTGTATGTATATGTGTATAAATGTATGTATGTATATAAATATGTATGTATGTATGTATATAAAAAACTATTCAATACAATTATGTATGTATGTGTATAGAATAGAATAGATAGAATAGAACAGAACAAAACAGAATAAATAGAGAATGGAATAGAATAAGGAATGGAATGTAGAACAGAGCAGACAATATAGAATAGAATAGAATGGAACAAGGAATAGAATGGAACAGAATAAACAGAGAATAGAATAGAAGAGATAATAGAAGAGAATAAATAGAGAATAGAATAGAATAGAATTTTATTGGCTGTGTGATTGGACACACAAGAAAACGCTCTCAGTGTACATAAAGAAAATATACATTCGTTAACATACATGTATATTTATACATGTGTATGTATGTATGTATGTATTTCTCTTTAGCCAGGTTCTTCCTACGTAAACCAAGATTTTTATGCAGCCCTAGTTCAGTGAAATCACAATCCACTAGTTTCTAGGCTTTTTTTCTGGCAGACCCTCTGCTGCCCATTGGGAGACTAAGATAGATCTATTTCGGGCTTATAAACCCTCATCAGCTAGCCACACCCTCATCCCATGTATCCTCCCTGTAAAGGTACAGTATTTGTTTTCTTTCCTTTTCGTAGGCTTTATGTGTATTTCTCTTTAGACCAAATACTAAATTATAGTATAGCATTACTAAATTATAGTATAGTATTGTAATACTTTTTTTTAATATCTGAGGGAGATGGGCGGTTAAGAGGTACGAATTATAAATAAACATTACATATAATATATTCATAATTGCTTAATAAGATTAATCGTGGATTAAGAGGAATGTTCCACCACATCCCATTTGTGTGAATATTGCTTCCTGGTTTTAGCAATATTTCCTGTCCATTTTCATGGTTTTCAATCTTGATTGAGCGGCCAGTTCATGCCACAATCTTATTTATTCATTTATTACATTTATAGGCTGCCCATCTTACAATCAAACGACTCAGGGTGGCTTAACAACCGTGTTCCTAATTGAAAAAGTGCAAAGATTCACTTAACAGTTATGGCAAAACTCACTTAACAGCTGTCTCAGTTAGCAACAGAAATGATGGGCTCCATTGTAGTTATAAGCTGAGGACTACATGTACTTGCGTGGAAAGCAATCCATACAGCAGCTCTTAAAACATCGGATGCTGCCTCAGGTACACATTATTATCCTCACCCAGCCTCTATGAGGACTAGCGGCCTGATCTCGTTTTGGAAAATTGGGAGGGAATAAAGCTGCTCTCCTGAACTTGGAGGATATATTTTCTGGGTGTTTCTGGCAGGACCCGGTTGAAGAAACGGCTGACTCGCCTTACCTGCGCGCCCGTCGCAAGCTGGAAAACCTCCTGAACAAGAGCCTGCGGATTCGCATGACGGACGGACGGACCCTGGTGGGCTGTTTCTTGTGCACTGACCGGGACTGCAACGTCATCCTGGGCTCTGCCCAAGAATACCTGAAACCCACTGGTGAGTCTCCACCCCCCAACCCACCCCAGCCTGGTCTCTGACAACTTAGTTTGTCCCGCTGAAATGCTCTTCAAAACTCAAATCTTCTTACGTGGGGTGCTCTCTGAGCTTGGCAGTTTTCTTCTAGACGTTTCGTGACCCAACTATGGAACATCATCAGTCTTAGAAGGGAGTGAGGTTTACAGGAGGAGGAGAAGGAGAAGTTAGGGTGTATGATCCTTGGTGCTCTCTGAGCTTGGTGGTTTTTCTGCGGCTGCTTCATGACCCGTCTAGGCAGTACCATCCATCCTGGAAGGGAGTGACATTTGCTCTCTTTTTTTATACAAGTGGCTTGATGAGGATCACCACCACTGATGATGTTCCCTAGTTGGGTCAGGAAATGTCTCCAAGGAAACAGCCAAGCTCAGAGAGCAACGAGGACCCCACAGTCATCACTGTTCCCCGCATCCTCCTCTTCTCCTTCGTTCTCCTCCCACCCTTCTCCTCCCCTCTGCAAACCTCCTTCCCTTTTAGCACTGATGACATAACCAAGTGGGGTCATGAGACGTCTACAAGAAAACCACCAGGTTCAGAGAGCAGCAGGAACCCCACAGTTCAACCCTGAGCGACAGATGTTCTCTTCTATAGGTATTTCTATGCTGTGGCTCAGGAGTCAGCAACCTGTGGCTCTGGAGCCGCATGTGGCTCTTTCATCGCTCTGCTGTGGCTCCCTGTTGATCAGCTCCACAATTGATAGGGCGTTCGGTTAGGACAGGTAGAGGAAAAAGGATGCCGCGCTAGGAGGAAACTCTATGGTGGGGAGGAACCGGACTTCCGATCGGCAGAGGAAAAAGAACTGGACTTCCGGTGGGCTCCAGAATTAAACGGGAGCTTCCGATGTGGACCTTTGTGGCTCTTTTGAGTGTTTAAGGTTACCGACCTCTGCAGTGTGGCCTGACCAAAAGGTAGAGGGTCATGTGGGCAGTATTTCTAACACGGGGAAGGGGAAGGGAGACCCCCTTTATATTCCCACCAAGAGACCTTCCCCAAAATCAGCCAGGGTGAGGTAGATATCGTCAATGGCTCCTCGAAATTCTATAAGGGGGGGGACCCCAATTATCAGAACTTGTTGGGGAAGTGAAGCAAGGGAGGTTAAGATCATCAGAGCCCCTCTCTTCCTTCAGGACTGACTTTCTCTCTGTCCCTCCTCCTCCCCCCCCCCCCCCCCCGGTCGCCTTCAGACTCCTTCTCGGCGGGCGAACCCCGAGTCCTGGGCCTAGCGATGGTTCCCGGGCATCACATTATCTCCATCGAAGTCGAGTTGGAGAGCCTGAACTCCTTGCAGTACGTCTGAAAGTGCGCGTCGTTTTTTCGAGACGTTTTTCGAACACAAGAAGGAGACGGAGAAGATTTTTAAAAAGAGATTTCTTCCACAAAGGCCCGGGAAGGGCGAAAACCGCACTGAAAAACTGGTCCCTCCTGCGGCCCTACAACCCGGAGGATTCCCTACCCTCCAGGACCTTTGACCCGGAAGGACCTTTGTATCTGCTTGTTATTGGTTAAATCTCGAACTCTGCACCCGTGCTGTGTTTGGCGTGTGTTTCGGCAGGCCCAGGGAAACTCGATCCTCTTCTGCCGAGGACCGCTTACCCTCGTCTTTCCTCTTAGGCAGAATCCAGGAATAACTGCCGGATCTTTCAAGATCGACTGATCCAAAATGATCAAAATCATTCAAACCTGGCTTAGGTTGCCAGCAGGTTGACAAGAGTTTGGGGAAAGTGTGGGAAAGGAGGTGTGTTAGCCCTTAAAAAGAGAGCCGCCGACATGTATCAAAAGGAATAAATACCTTTTACGCTGGAGCAAGGAGAAAACTTCCTTCTTACTCCTTCCTTATTTCCTGCAGAAAAATCTTCCCCAGCCTTGTCAGCCTCCAGTTTCCCCACCCCAGGCTGCCGCCCATTTTGGTTTTAAATTCACCAAATGCTCCCCTCCACAAAAAAAAAAAAAAAAATCCTAAAAAAAGGCATGATTTGTTTTTCTTCTTTAAATCAGAATGTTGTTTTTTTTAAAAAGGGTGGGTGGAGAAAGCCCACTCCCCAAACTGGCCTGTTAAAGGCAAGGCTGGACCTCTACTGGCTTAATTAAACGTTCAAAGATAGCCAGAAAAGGGGCACCTTGAATGTTCCTGGAAAATGAATAGAATAGGAATAGGAATAGGATAAGATAGAATTAATAGAGAATAGAATAAAATAGAGAAAATGGAATGGAATGGAATGGAATGGAATGGAATGGAATGGAATGGAATGGAATGGAGAGGAGAGGAGAGGAGAGGAGAGGAGAGGATTAATAGAGAATGGAATGGAATAGAATAGGATAGGATAGGATAGGATAGGATAGGATAGGATAGGATAGGATAGGATAGGACAGGACAGGACAGGACAGGACAGGACAGGACAGGACAGGACAGGACAGGACAGGACAGGACAGGACAGGACAGGACAGGACAGGACAGGACAGGACAGGACAGGACAGGATAGGATAGGATAGGATTAATAGAGGATAGAATAAAATAGAGAGAATAGAATAGAGTAGAAAAGAGTAGAGTAGAAAACAGAGAATAGAATAGAATAAAATAGAGAACAGAATAAAATAGAGAATAGAATAGAACAGAATAGAATATAAAAGAATAGAATAGAATAGAATAGAATAGAATAGAATAGAATAGAATAGAATAGAATAGAATAGAATAAGAATAGAATAGAATAGAATAGAATAGAATAGAATAGAATAGAAAAGAATAGAGAATAGAAAAGAATAGAGAATAGAATAGAATAGAAGAATAGAATAGAATAGAATAGAATAAAAAAGAAAAGAAGAATAGAGAAGAATATAAAAGAATAGAGAATAGAATACAGAATAGAATAGAATATATAGAATTTAGAATAGAATAGATAATAAAATATAGAAATAGAATAGAATAAATAAAATATAGAATACATAATAAAAATAGAATTAGAAAAGAATATAAAATACAGAATTTAGAATAGAATAGAATAATAACAGAGAAACAGAGTCGGAAGGGACCCTTGGAGGTCTTCTAGTCCAACCCCCTGCTTGGGCAGGCAACCCTACACCACTTCAGACCGATTCATTGTTCTTAACTGCCAAGGAATTTCTCCGTCGTTCTAGGTGGCTTCTCTCCTCGATGAGTTCCCACCCGTTGCTTCTTGTCCTCCCCTTCAGGTGCTTTGCCTAATGCCCTAACAATGGAAAGCAGGGGGGGGGGGGTTACTCTCCTTCCTTCGGATTACAGAAAATTTCTTTGGCCCGGAGAACGGGGGAAACCGTCCGTCCCTCTTTTAATTTTTCCAACAAAAAACCATGCTAAAGCGGAGTTTAAAACTTAAATTACCGAGGCCCGTCCTCTGGCTTTGCTGACGGGATGCTCCTTCGGCTTCCCCCCAAAAAAAAGGCTCGGATGACTCTGAAAGCATCCTCACCCCTCCACTTTTCTCTGCCCTTCCCACCCCAGCAGCCTTGGGAAGAGGCATGAGGCTGTCTTCCCAAATCCGAGTTGCAAATCAGCAGGAAGCGGCCTCTATAGATAGACCGTGTGTGTCTGTTGTGTTTGCGTCCTCTCTCTCTCTCTCTTCCCTCTTGCACAATGGAGAGCTTGTGCAAGCCAGCAGCTATCCTGGCTTATCTAATCAGGGGGTTCCTTCCTCCCCCAGAACATGGAGTTTCCATCTGGGCTGGTTGGCGCCCGGGGAGCTGATTCAGTTCTTCCTTATCCTGCCGCTCGTTCGGCCGGGTTCCTGTCCCTTTTCCTTGGCAGCCTCTCGGGGGCCCTTTGGAAGCTTGCAAAATTTACCTTGGCCAGTGGCAGTTTTCGGCCGTAGCAAAAAAAAAAAAACTTGTTGAATTTCTGCTTTTAATCGAAGGAGAGATGCCCCCTTTTTCCGGCTTGGAAGTCAAGACCTTCCCAAATAACCTTCGCTTTGAGCCTACGTGCCTTTGGAATTGAAGCCTGCGGAGTCCGTCGCAATCCGGAATATCACGGGGTTGGATCTCTTTTAAAGGGGACGAAACAAGGCAGCATCAGGAAGGGCTGGGGTCTCCGCCGCCCCCTAAAAGCCCGGTCACCGTCTTTCTAGTCCTGGATACTAAACCTCCAGCCCAGAGGACGGATATAGAAAGCCGGACTGCTAAATTAGGACTTAAACCGTCTCTGTTTTCAAGTGCAAAAGTTAATTGCAAAAAAGACAAATCGCCTTTTTCGTTCGGCACAGGTAGACACGGCAGGTAGGCCAATTCCTGCTTTGCAAAGTCACCTTCCAGGAGCTCGTTCAGGGGGTCTCCCAACTTGAAGACCTGTGGACTTCAACTCCCAGAATTCCCCAGCCAGCCACATAGGGCAACTTTCTTAATAGATGGAGGGTATGCAGTAAGCGTAATATATCTTGACTTCAGCAAAGTGGGGAAAAAAATCTGGCTGGGGAATTCTGGGAGTTGAAGACCACAAGTCTTAAATCAGGGGTCTCCAACCATGGTCACTTTAAGACCTGTGGGCTTCAACTCCCAGAATTCCCCAGCCAGACACATAGGGCAACTTTCTTAATAGATATTGGGTATGCAGTAAGCGTAATATATCTTGACTTCAGCAAAGTGGGAAAAAAAAAGAGCTGGCTGGGGAATTCTGGGAGTTGAAGTCCACGAGTCTTAAAAGTTGTCAAGATTGAAAAACTCTGATTTACTCAAAGGGTTGAGGAAGGGTGCCAATTGCAGAAGAAAAGCCACCCCAACAGCACTTCACGGGGTCCCCTCAGGACCTGTTATCTGTGCTGGTTTAATTCAGTGTTTTTCAGATTTAAGAGGGATGGACTTCAATTCCCAGAATTCCCCAATCAGCTTTGCTGTTGGAAAGTTGGAGAAAGCCGATCTAATTCAGCGTTTTTCAAATTTAGCCGCCTTACGAGGGGTGGACTTCAATTCCCAGTATTCCCCATCCAGCTTTGTTTTACTGGCTGGGGAATTCTGGAAGTCCGAAGTTTGAAAACATTCAACTTTTCAAACTTCAAGTTTGAAAAACCCTTGATTTCTCTTTATTAGCTCTCCTGAAAATCTTTAACGGAACCAAGATGCCTTCTTTTGGGGAACAAACTGGGGTTTGTGAAAAGGGGAAACGCCCCCAATTCCAGTTTCAGGAATATTCAAAGGGACATTAAACCGAAACATCGGCGCGCCTGGACGTCAAATACAAGCATCGGAAACTGGGAAAAATTCGGCACCGGTCTGAAATGCTGGGAATTTCGGAGGAATGCGATTCAAGGCTGCGGCCGTGTCTGTTGAATTTCAGCCTGCCTCAAAATCCATTTTCGTGTTTGACAAATGAAAATTGGTGCTCAAAATTCGACTTTTGACCACAAACGGTGACAAGAAAATTCCGTCGTTAAACAAGGCGGATTTTCAGTCAGCCATGCCTGGTTTTGCAACTTTTTTTTGTTGTTGTCGTTGTTAAGCAAATCACCTCAGCTGTTAAGTGAATCAGGCCTCGTTAAGCAAGTCCAGGTTCCCTCGTGAACGTGGCTCGTCGTAAGACAGCCGGGAAGATCATAAATTGGGATCATGAGATCCTGCAGGTGTCACAAAATTCGTGCCGGTTGCCAAAACACCTCGATTTTGATCAGGTGACCTGGGGGGGAAGGACCTATGGGGAGTCACTTTTTTTCGAACAGTCGCTAAACAAATTGCCATAAGTCGAGGACCGACTGTTCTCTTATTTTAGACAATAAACTTCCCACTTTTTTCTGAAAAAAAAGCATAGCGCCACCAGAGTCTCAAAGTACAAAGTATATAATAATAATAACAATAATAATAAAGACAATTTCTGGTTAATTCATTTGCAGCAATTTCCATAAATGCATTAGCTGTCTGTTTTCCAATTCCGCAACTTTCTGAGAGATGAACTTCAACTCCCGGAATGCCTAGCTGGGGCATTCTGGGAATTGAAGTCCATCCCTTTTAAAAAATCGGCGAGGTTGGAAAACACCACTTTGCAAAGCAGGAACATGGGACAAACAAGAGGCATGTTCTGAGTTCGAGAGTGGGGTTCCAGATCCTTTAACCAGATGGAGAAGGAGAAACTTTGAGGTCCTTGCTTAGGGAGACCGAATCAAAACTTCTATTTTCTTTTCCTGGCGGCTAAAATAAACCCGTTTCGTCTTCCTTCTGCTCGACGGAGCCGGACTCCTCTGGGAATTTGTGCCAGCCACCTCCTCCGTGCCCAAGAGAAGCCAGTCCATTCCATCCGGGTGTTTTTGTTAGGCCTTTCCGATTCCTTTGGCGGGCCTCTCCCTCCCCCCATCCCCAGACCCTCCCCGCTCCTCACACCCACACTTTTTCCCCGGCCGCATCCAGGTGCTGCGAGCAACATCCGCAACACCCCACGCTGTGGTAGCGACTGGCGGGCAGGTTTTTATAAATGGCTTTGCTGTAGGGCACCAGGCAGTAGGCGAGCTGCAGGCGGCGCGCCAAGCGACAGTAGGCGGCCAGGGCCAAGACCAGGAGGGGCACCAGCAGGGTGAAGCCCACCACCAACAGGCCCACGGCAGCCGCGTCGTGCAAGTGGTCGGCGCAGTAGGGCTCCTGGGCGTTCAGAAACTGCAAAGAAAAAGGGGAAAGGGCCCGTTAGGAATCTCCCCACAAGCCGGATCCTGGCACACACATGCGTGCCAAGGAAGCTAGCTGCCCGGAGTGCAAAGGCACATATTATAGGGGTGCATCTCCTTCCTGGCTCATTGCTGTCCCAGGCATGGAAGCTGCACCCCCCCCCCCACGCATGCACACACTCTTCGCGGCTCCTTTAGCAGCCATTCGGGTAGCTGACTCAGGCAAGCATGGGGAGAGTTGTAACCTCACTTCCAGAGAGGAGAAGGAAGGAAGGAGGGAGGGAGGGAGGGAAGGAAGGAAATAGAAAAGGGGGAGGGGGAGGGAGGGAGATAGAAAAGGAAGGGAGGGAAGGATGGCAAGGGAAAGAAGGGAGGGAGATAGAATACAAGAAGGATCCCATACGAACGGTTTAATCCAACGTCTATAAAAAATGACGCTGTCCGTTTGATTATGTATTCGAGTTTTGGAAAAGGAAAAATCACAATAAAAAATATTTTTAAAAAAATACAAGAGGGAAAGAAAGAAAAGAAGGAAAGGGAAAGAAGAAGGGAGGAGAAAAAAAAGGAAGGAGAAAGAAAAAGGAAGGGAGAGAGGGAGGGTTGAATTCTGGGATTTGAAGAGAGGAAAGGGAGAAAGGAAAAACTGCAAAGGAGGAAGGAAAGGAAGGGAAAGAGAAAAGGGCAAGGAAGGAAGGAGAAAATGAAAGAAGGAAAGGGAGGGAGATAGAAAAAAGGAAGGAAGGAAGACGAGGAGGAGGGCAGAAGAAGGGCAGTTCCTTTTAAAGGCCATCTCTCCTCCGCCCCTTGGACGGAGGACCAGCAAGAGGGGGCGGAGGGGGCCGCCGGGGCTATGCCAGGAATGCGTCTCCCCCCACCCACCCCCAGGTTATCAGCCCCCAGCCTGGGCATCTGGCTTGCTTCACTGGCCCGGGGACAGGCAGAAAGGTGGAAGGCCAACCGATGCAGCTTCCCGGCTGGCGGGTCCGGGGGTTTCCTGTTGACTGGTTCTGCGGCTGAGAAGCGTCACGGGAAAGTCGCTCTGGGCCCAGCTCCATTTCGGAAGGGCGGTGACCAGCTGCAAGTTGGATTTTTTCCCCCCCAATATGTTCTTACATTTTGGGGGGAATCCCTCCCCCTCACACCCCCAAGAGACTCGATGCCACATCGGTTCCCGGCGTAAGATTCCGCAACGGGCAGATAAATAGTCATTTATGTCTTGTTTCGCTAAGCGCAACAACCTTCCCTTCTGAATCTCCGCTAGTCTCTATGTGGGTCAAAATTAAAAATTGTCGCCTTCGGATCTCAGAATTAAAGGCAGTCCTCCACTTACGACAGTTTGTTTAGTGACCGTTAGGACGTTACAACAGTTCGTTTCGTGACTGTTACGACGGCACTGAAAAAAATGTGACTTAGGACCATTTCACACAGTTACGACCTTCGCAGTATTCCCCACGCTCAGGGGATCCAAATTCAGACGCTCGGCCACCGACTCGTATTTATGACGGTCGTAGCATCCCCGGGGGTCAACCTTTTGCGACCTTCTGATCAGCAAAGTCATTTAACAACCGAGTTACTATGACTAGCTTGTCAGTGGCAGGGATGAAACTCACTTCACCAACGTCTCATTTACTGACGGAAATGTTGGGATTCAATTGTATTTTTGTGAGCTGGGAGTGTAAGCTGAATTTCGTTCCCTTTTTAAAATCCAAAATGAGAAATATCCCAGACTGGATAGGTCAAATTTATCCGCATTTATCACAAATGAAGGAAGATGCATTTCTACTTAAGAGTTGCTCTTTACACATTGATGTTCTTCGGCAGAGTTGTAACTTATACGAGCGTTCGCACGAAATTTCGTGCAAATGCAGTTTTAGGCTACAACTGTACTGAACTAGGTAAAAGTTCTGAAGAAATCCATTTTATTTTCTTTTTTTTAAACACTCCTGCACTGACAAAAACTCAATACCGGCTCAAAAGATTAAATTTTAATTTAATTTAAATTTAAGGTGACGAGTTATAGGTAAGACTAACTCATTTTGGTGCGGTGGTTTGCAGGATCGTGGAAAATGACCCTCAAATGTAAAATCTGCAACCTTTCGTTCAGAGCGCCAAATTCAAATAACTTTCAAATGTTATAAACGCTTGAATTTTCAGTTGGGTTTTCTGAGGATAAGATGAAGAAGTTATAATCCTATTTTAGGGACGCATATTGTTTAAATAGATACGAAAATTAAGCGAAACTTAGATGGGTTTACACAGCTGCTTTAAAGCTGCTTTGTCATCGATATCTGAAATAATCCGGGCGTTGATTTCATGAGTTTACAACTCTTGTCTTCCTGAATATGCATGAATGCAGGTAGTCCTCGACTTACGGCAGTTCCGTTTAGTGACGGTTCAAAGTTACATCACTGAAAAAAGGGACTTGGGACTGTTTTTCACACGACTTTTGCAACATCTCCATAGTCAGGTGATTTACATTCAGATGCTTGACAGCTCACATTTATGACGGTGGCAATGTCCCGGAGTCATGTGATTGCCTTTTGCCACCTTCTGATGAGCAAAGTCAAGGGGAGGAAAGCCAGATTCACTTAACAACGGTGGTACTAATTTAGCAACGGCAGTGATTCACTTAACAAATGTGGCAAGAAAAGCTGTAAAAAATGGGGCAAAACTCACTTAACAAATGTCTCACTTAACAACATCAATGTTGGGCTCAATTGTGGTCGTACGTTGAGGACTACCTGTACAGGGGTGTCCAATCTTGGTCGCTTTAAGACTTGTGGACTTCAACTCCCAGAATTCCCCAGCCAGTTCTCTTTTTTTTTTCCGCTTTGCTGAAGTCAAAGATATATTACGTTTAGTGCATACCCACCATCTGTGAAGAAAGTTACCCTATGTGGCTGGCTGGGGAATTCTGGGAGTTGAAGTCCACAAGTGGCCAAAGTTTTGTACTAACATTTTGCATTGAATTAGCCATGCAAAACTGTGCATTTTGGGTGCCAGCGACTAACGCATGACGTGGGGGTTGTCTTATTCTCACATGCAGGATCCTGCCCCATTCCCGAACATCCCACCGCCATATTCATTCTCACAACCACTGGGGGAAAAAATCAGAATGTCAGGAACCCAAGCATGCTAGTAAACAGAGGCCCATTTTCTTACAAAGAGGGAGAGAAGATCTTGTAACTCCAGAGAAGTTGTCTGACCCCTTCCTCCAGCCAACAAAGGGGCAGGGGGCTAACTTGCCATCCACTTGCCCACATGGTGCATTCCACCCAGAGGGGGATGTGCAACAGCCCCCACCCCACCTCTCAGATCTCAGCTCGGGACCCAGGCCAGAGACTTAATCCCAAAACATTTGCCTCTCCCCCACTCCCAAAGCTCTCCCAGGGAGGAGACGACCCCGGAGTTGCCACGCCAACCCTGGAGGGAGCATGGGGGCGGGGGAAGGAGCAGGACTCCCGGGGCTGGCGGTGGGGTGGGTTGGCTCGGGGGAGGGGAGTAGCTGGGAGGCCAACTGAATTCCAGGGTTGGGCCTGGTCTGGAGATCTGGACACGATCTGGTCAAATCTCCCAAACGGCTTCGCTGAAAAACTCCAGCAGCCCTTCAAAGGCCCGTGTTTTCTTACCGCTGCAAATTGCCGGAAGTGGAGCATGTGCAGAGTGGCTCATTGGCTCATCCCACGACACCCTTAAAAGTTCTTTTCAGGCCCCAGATTGAAGTTGTCGGCGCTCCATCGCCAGAAGGTTTTTAAGAATCGGACAACCATTTGTCCGAAATGGTATCGGGACTCCTGCTTCAGCAAAGGGGTCAGACTAGAAGACCTCCGAGGTCCCTTTCAACGCTATTCTTTTGTCTTGCCTCCAGACATTGTTGGGTGCTCCATCGCCGGAGGTTTTTAAGAAGAGACTGGCGCAGCCATTTGTCTGAATTGGTATAGGATCTCCTGCTCGCTCAGGCACCCCCTTTGCCTCAGTTTCCCCCACTGGGGAAACAGATTTTTATAGACAATGGGGGGTGGGAGGGAGAGACACGCTTTTGCAAATGAATTTTATTGGTTCAATTTATTCATGCGTTCAATATATTTGCCACTTAGCCGCAATTCCACTCTACTTAAACCCCGAGAGTGGCATTCGAGCTGTAGGAGACAATTGCCATTCTGGCACAAACCACGGTGCTCGAGCGTCAGAAGAATCACGGGACAGGGAACTGGGGAGACACCCCTCCCCAGAGGGATTCAAGCCAACTTTGGAGAGGGTAGACAGGACGGAGGAGATCCTGCCCTCCTTCCTTACGGCAACCTCTGGCTGAGGATGCTTTGAGCCCCGAAGTTTTACGCTGAGTTGAATGACGGATTACGCCCTGGTTTTTAAAAAAAAATATTTTCTTGATTACGTTTTGTGTGCTGCCTATCTCGCTCCCGAGGGATTACCCACAGACAGCAGTGTCGGGTTTCCTGCCCAAGCAGGGGGTTGGACTAGAAGACCTCCAAGGTCCCTTCCAACTCTATGATTCTGTATGTAAAGTGTGGCACTTTCTCATTGTACCAAAATGAGATTTTTTTTTCCTCCCCCACCGCTGGCCACACCAGTGCCTCCTTTTTGGGCTCGATATTCACACCCCAGCCCCTTTTAAGAGAGCACATCAAAGCCTCCGCCGGCTTTCTGCAGCCCCCTCCCCATGCGTTACCCCCAAAGCTGGGAGAGCTGGGAATTCTCCCCATCGCTGCACACGGTCACCCAAACTTAGAGGATTACTTGCTTTATTTAATTTCATTTTCTTTTTTTAAACTTGCACGCTGCAAATTAGAACTACACTAATTGGTCTGACTTGGGAGCCGGGTTAATCTCCCCTAGCCCCAAATCAGAAAGAATCTGGAAGCAGGGTGGGTTTTTTTTTTTTTACATCCCTCGGATTTCATTCCAAGGCGGAAAAATTCCACAATGGATGATTCAGGAGAGTTTCCAGCCTCCTCTTGATGATCCGTGCATTGTTTCAACCTCTACCCTCAAAGTGACACTCTAAGGCATTGCACACCAGATCAATTAAGACAAAAGGCTAATTATTTTCTCCCCCATGCCATCCCTCTGCTCAACAACTCATTCCCACAACACTGCCCAACTATTTAGTAAAGGCTGTATTACTATTCTTCCTCCCCCTCCTCCTCCTCCTCCTCCTCTTCTTCTTCTTCTTCTTTTTCTTCTTCTAACTTTCCTATTACCCATCTCCTTTCCTACTTAGGATGATAACTTTGTTGCTTGGATCTTTACGATTTATATTATTTTATTTAGCTTCCTAGTATGTGATTTATGTTGATGGCTATGACTATCACTAAGTGTTGTGCCTTATGATTTATGATGAATGCGTTTTTAGGATGACCACGATCGTGATTGATCGCTTATAGCTTTGATGTACACTGAGAGCTTATGCACCGAAGACCAATTCCTTGTGTGTCCAATCACACTTGGCCAATAAAGAATTCTATTATTCTATTCTATTCTATTCTATTCTATTCTATTCTATTCTATTCTATTCTATTCTATTCTATTCTATTCTATTCTATTCTATTCTATTCTATTCTATTCTATTCTTCCATCCCTATTATTATCCCATCCCATCCTCCATTCCATTCCATTCCATCCCATCCCATCCTCCATCCTATCCTATCTTATCATATCCTCTTATCGTATCCTATCCTCCATCCCATCTCATCCCATCCCTATTCCATCCTATCCCATCCCATCCCATCCTATGCCTATCCTATCCTATCCTAACCTCTCCTCCATCCCATCCCATCCCTATTAAATCCTATCCTATCCCAATCCCATCCCATCCCATGCCTATCCTATCCTAACCTCTCCTCCATCCCATCCGATCCCATACCTATTAAATCCTATCCTATCCCAATCCTATCCTATCCTATCCTATCCTAACCTCTCCTCCATCCCATCCCTATTAAATCCTATCCTATCCCATCCCATCCCTATTCTTATCCCTATCCTATCCTCCATCCCATCCCTATCCCTATCCCTATCCCTATCCCTATTCCTATCCCTATCCTTCTAATGATTCTATTCTATTCTATGATCCCTGAAGATCTGGAGCAGTGACTGCCTGCCACAATCAGAACAGGGCTGGAAGAGGGACCTTGGAGGCCTTCTAGTCCAACCCCCTACTGAAGCAGGACATCCTGACGTACACCATTCCAGACAAATGGCTGTTCAATCTCTTCTTAAAAGCCTCCAGTGTTGGAGGACTCACCACTTCTGGAGGCAGGCAGTTCCACTGGTTAATTCTTCTCACTGTCAGAAAATTCCTTCTTCAGTCCAGGTTGTTTCTCTCCTTGATCCGTTCCCTCACCACCACCCCGCCCCATTGCTTCTTGTCCTCTGGTGCTTTGGAAACCCCCCCCCCCTCTTCTTTGGGGCAGCCCCTCATATACTGGGAGACTGTTATCATGTCCCCCCTAATTCTTCTTTTCTCTAGACTGGCGAAACCCAAATCCTGCAATCGTCCTTCCTAGGTTTTACTCTCCGGGCCTTTCACCATCATCTTAAATTGCTCTTCCCTGCACTTTTCCCTCCACCCCGCCAAAGTTTCCAACACTGCCCTGAGTCCGCAAGGAGAAGGGCGGTATATAAATCTAATAAATAATAATAATAAATAATAATAATAACATCTTTTTTTTTTGGTAACGTCGGAATGCCGATTCAGGGACCTGGGAGCAAGGCACCTCCGCGCGCGCACGTGCGCAGAGGCAGGACTTTTGCAGCTTCTCTCTCCCCCACTCCCCCAAACTTCTTGGGGGAGGGGAGGGGGGGTTGGTTTCCAAGCCTAGGACACCCCCCCTCCCCACGCAGTCCTCCTTCCTTCCCCCTAATCTAAACCTCCTCCCGCCCCCCTACCCTGAAGAGTCGAAACGCACCACCGACTCACTTGGAGAGCTGCAGTTTGCAAGGAGTGGTGATGAGCGGGGGGCGGGGGACCTCTCCTGCTTCGGGTTCCTCGCTCCCCCTCCCCAAACTCTGTGCCTTCCCGACCTACATTTGGGACCCCCTCTCTCCCAGTTTTGACCCCCGCATCCCCCCCCAGGACCACTGACCTTGGAATGGCAGAGAAATCCGAAGCCCAAAAGGACCCCAGCCGGGAGCAGAATCAATCCAAAAACGCATCCGGCCAGGAGGAGGTTGAGCGCACCGACGAGCAAGTTTTGGAGAGTCACCAGCACCGCGCAAGCCCAGCAATCCAAGGACCCTCGCAGCTCCAGAGCCCCCTCCCCGGCATAAGGAGGGGGGGTTAGTGGCGAGGTCCCAGGAGGGACCCCCTCGCACTCCAAGGACCCCGGCCCAGGCTTGGAGGAACTGAGGTCTAAGCTCATCCTGGCGGTGGCTTCTTTAACTCTCTGGCTGGGCTTTGGCTGGAGATGGGTTTATAGGCGCCCCTCCTTCTCCCTCCCTTCCTCCCACCCCCCAGGATAAGCTAGGAATGCACAAAGACACACACACACACAGAGAACACAACGCAGGAATCACCCGCGCGCACCAGCTAAACTCCAGCTGCAAAACTCTCCCCAGGATGCTCCTAAGAGGCAGACACCCCCCTCCCTCCCAGCAGGGGAAGGGTCTCCCCTCCCCTCTGGATTCCAGAGATGCTTCCCTCGGCCACCCCCTGCTCACCTCTGCCTCCCCCCCCCCCAGCCACCCGCCTGAAATGGCAGAGAACCCCCCCCCCTTGGGCAACAGGCCAGATGTTTGATGCTTGGCAGTGGGAAAAAGACCACCCATTTTGGGAAAACCGAGCCCATCCGGAGAGGCTCCTAAGATGCCCCTTAAATTTTGGGGTGCCCGTTGATAGGGGCCAAGCATCGCCCTGGGGTTAATTGGGGGAACAGAAGGAGGGGTCCTTGAACCCATCACCCAGCCTGGATTCCTGAAGCAAAGAAACATCCCCCAACTGCATTGGGAAATCAATTATTTTGCAGGTTGGGAAGGCCTCAGTTTCCCCTGTGAAGACCCCTCCCCACCAAAAGGCCCCCCCTTTTTAACAATGGGGATACGATGCCCCCATGCAATCAGCAAATGAAGACCCCTCCCCACCAAAAGCTCTCCCTTTTTAACAATGGGGATAGGATGCCCCCACGCGATCAGCAACTCACTGATTAAACCGCTAAAAGGAAGATGAAAACAACAAAAACAAAAAAATCCAGGTCAGTTTATTTTAATCTCTGTGAGTTAATTTAATTTTTTTTCTTTTTTTACATTTACAAAATAAGATTTGCTTTCTCCTTGTCCCCTACAGTACATTAAAGAGTCTGTTTGTGTGTGTGTGTGTGTGTGTGTTTTCCCCCCCCCCAAAAAAGAAAGAAAAGTTGAGATTTTCATCTGTTTTAATTACAGTGTGTAATTAAAAAGGAAAAGGGAATTTGGGTTGGTTTTTTTTTTCAAAAAAGTGCAGGTTTCGGAAGAAAGATTATTTTTTTTTTTTTACAGTGTAGGATAGGATGAGATTCTGTTCAGGAGGAAATCAACGAATGTTATGAGAATCCATCTATTTTCTCACCCCTGCCTGCCTCCTCCCGCCCTCCCCAATTCTTCCCAACCCCACCCCACCTAACACCCACCCCCCCATGAGAAAACTGAGCATTTACGTCCAGGAAACGGCCGACAAAAAAAGAGAGAGAGAGAGAGAAAACTTTTAGGAACACCATTAACAATTTCCAGAGAGAAACTCAAAAAAGGACTGACGGAAAAAGGAAGAGAGACACTTTAAAAAAAAAAAAACAATAACACCCAAACAGGTACAACATTTTAAAAAGATTTTTTTTTCTTCAAAACAAAAACAAAATCAAAAAAAGCAGAATCAACAACATTTCCCCACCCCCCCCCAATAAAGGACCAATAAATAGAGAAATCATTATTGAACGAACGAACAAACAAAAAAAAGACATATAAATTAAAAAAAGAGAGAGAGAGAGAGAGAGAAACATTTTTTATCAACTGTAAAACAATTCTGACACGCGGAGGTAAAAAAAAAAACAATTAAAAATCCAGACGCGAGAAAAAAAAATTACCCCAAATCTCAGACATTCTTGGCGTTTTTAAAAAATGAATCGGGAGTGAGAAGTGTCTAGCTTTTTTCTTTGTTTAAAAAAAAAGTAATATTAAAAAAAAATAGGCCAGTGAATTCAATCAAGGAAAAAACAATAACCCCACAATTAAATATAATCGCATCGGCAAAAAAGGCGTTAAAAGGATTTAAGGGAAGGAAGAAAAGTAAATTAGAAGTCAAAATTGTTAAGTTACACCTAACAATCGTTAACAATAGCTAGGACAATTGTTGTGAACAGCCCCCCCACCCCCACTCCCCATCCCATCCCGGCCAAATTTTGCCAAACATTTTCTCCCCACCTACCCGTGTGTCTTTGATTTGGGGCAAGCACCATAACCCTCCTCTTGTACAGGATTGTATTTTTCCCTATCCAAAGAAAGGCATTTGCACCGACGGTTTTTTTCGACTGCACTCGTGTCTCTATATATAATCTGTATTTTTTTGTCCGTTTTGTATTTTCGTCTTTAAAAGCAGTTTCTAATACAAACCTTTTTTTTTCTCCTTATATTTATATATATATAATATATAAAAGGATGTAAGAAATCAAAACGTCCATCCGAATAATTAAAAAACACACACGCCAATCGTCCCTGGCCCCGCCCAGCCAATATATATATATATATATATATATATATGTATATATATATATATAAATCAATGTACACACTCTAGTTCCCCCCCGCCCAAAAACCAGAAGTTCACCCAAAGAGAACTGAACCATAAAAAGTCCTGTGTTAAGAAAACCCGTATTAAATTTTTTTTTTGCTTGCTTGCGTTGTTTTTTTTTTCTTTTTCTGTTTTCCAAACTGGTTTTTTTTTTCTCAAAATTTCCAACCAGGAAAAAAAAAATTGGTAAATTAAAACGAACAACGAAAAAATAATTAAAAAAAACAACGAACAAAACACCACGCCGGGCAGCCCGGCAAAAGTCACCATTTGTCTTTTTTCCACAAAATCCACTCGCGCGCGAGTGGGCCGTAATGCTCGTGTGAACGGGCTGCCCTTCCCAGTTTCTTCTTCCTCCGTTCCTCCGAGCCCATGATGCTCATCCCAGGATGGGGAGGGGTGGGGCGCGGGGGGGGTTGGCGGGGAAGGCACGCAGAAGTCCGACCGTAAACCGGGATCTCTCACAGTTCCCGATTCCCCCACCTCCCCGCTAGGAACGGAGTCATCATTCTCATCCACGTCCTTTCGGATCAAACTGTTCTTCACCCCTTTATATATATATTTTTTTAAAATTTCAGGATTTATTGATTGATCGTCTTCGATTTCTTGTCCTCTTTTCGTTTTGTTTTTTAAAAAATAAAATAAAATCAGCACCACCCAGGAAAATTAATAACAAAAAATATATATAAGGAGGTCCGTTGTGTTTTGTTTTTCTTTTTTGAAGAAGAAGAAGAAGAATAAATTAAAATTACAGGGTTCATCCGGGGGGGAGAGGGGAGGGAAACAAAAGTTTGTGACCGGTTCTGTGTCCTTCCGACTCAGAACGGCTTGCGAGGAAGCAACGGAGGGGAAATCGAGGCTGGGTTTCGGGGTGGGTGGAGGCAAAGAAGGGGGCTACAGCACCTTCTGCTCCAAACACTCACAGTGGAGTGGGAGAAACGAGCGCGGGAAAGCGAGCCCAGACATCGGCGCCTGGGCGTGATATGGCTCATCTTGAACTCGGCGTCGGGGCCTGCCAAAAAAAAAATGTGGACACGAATTAATCAGGGAATCCCTTCTGAATCCTTGGGGGTTTTTTTTCCCTTTCTCTAATCCAGGGGAGTCAAACTGGATTTCTTTGAGGGCCGAATCGGCGTTGTAGTTCTGCTCCGCGGGTCGGCTGAGGGGAAGACAGGATGGATGTCTCCTGCAGCATCCTGCCAGCCAAAACAGGGCGCGGGGAGGCTTACATGGCCCCCTCACACCCCGTTTAGGCCGGCATTGCTGCAGGAGGCCATCCAGGCCGAAAACAGGGTGCGGGGGGGCCCGTGTGAGGCCCCCATGCCCCGTTTTGGCTGCCGAAGGCACCGCGGGCCGATCCTTTACTATTTCCAGGCCAGCCCTGAAGGCCAGATTTAAGCAGCCCCTGGCTCTAATCGATTTGGCTCCCGGCCATTTTGGCCAGGCGGCCATTTTTTTTCTCCTCACAAGGGGACAAGTGGTCCTCAACTTACAACCCCAAACGGAGCCCAAAACATTTGCCCCGTGTCACGATCTTCCTTGTGAAGCGAGTCACACGGTTGTTCAGTGAATCTGGCTGCCTCACGGACATGGCTTGTTTGACAGTCACCAAAGGGGATCGTGCGATTCTGGGACTCGTGCGACCATCACAAGTATGCTGCCGCGTGTCCAAATTTTGGTCACATGACCGTGGGGTTGCGTCAACGGTCATAAATGGTCCCAAGTCACTCTGTTTCAGTGCCGTTATAGAACCCAACTGGTTTTATTATGCTTAAGACAGGACTTGAACTCAGGGTTTCCTGGCTTCTACATGTAAGTCTGTCCAGAGGGAAGGGAGAAAATTATTTTTAAGAAATACAAAGGGGAGGAAACCTTTTCCCGTAAACGATCCTCCCGACATGATCCCGGCCGCGAAAGGATCCACACACACACAGCAGAATTGAAGAAGCTTTTAGGATGAGAAGCGAAAGCTCCTCAAAGAAAAAATAAACCAGAAAGTCCAGTTGCCTCTTGAGAAATAAATCCTCTCTGGGACACACACACAAACACACACTTCAGACACTCACCAGGGTGAAGCTGTCGTAGATGGCGATCAATTCTTCGGTTTTGTACTGTTCGAGTACCACGACGCCGTGGAGGGACGAGTTCCGTTTCCGGGCGCAGGCCTCGCAGTGAACTAGGTACGTATTCTTGTTGCCGTTTTCGCTGGTCACAAAAAGGACGTTGAACACCTCCACCTGCGGGGAAGAGATGGGGAGGGTCAGTTCCCCTCCTACGAGGCAGCAGACCTCCTTCCCTGCCTAGGGAAGAAGCCAAGATCCATTCCCTCTAAAAGGAATCTCACTGGGGGGGGGGTCTCTTAAAAATGGAACCCACGGATCAGCGGAAGAGGATTTGGGAGGCCGCCAGCTCAGTTCACCTTGCCGCGGTAAGGAGCACCGACATCACTGTGGATGCTCCTCCATCAGTGGGGGCTTTTAAGAAGAGGCCAGACAGCTATTTGTCTGAAACGGTACAGGGTCTCTTTACCACGGGCAGGGAGTTCGGCTAGAAGGCCTCCGAGGTCCTTTTCGATCCTCCACTTCCGTTATAATCAGCGGAACAGCTTGCCACCAGAAGGCCTCCGGTGCTTTTAATACCGGAGGTTTTTAAGAAGAGACCGAAGGGCCGTTTGTCTGAAATGGGATAGGGTCTTCTGCTTGGGCAGGGGGCTGCTCAAGGTCTCTTCCAAAGTTCTTATTCTGTATCAAGCCGACGAAACAGCTTCACCACTGTCTCTACCTCCGGATATCCACCACTCTACCCCGTTGAGACCTTGTTAAAACCCTAAACCTTCATCCTGTCCCATAGCCCCGAGTTCGAAAATTCCAAAGGGAGGCGCTACCCTCAGCCAGGAGAAGGAATCATGCCACCAGCACCCCCCCTTAAAGACACCAGAAAATGAGGTCCCGGAACCCCTGCCCACCACTGCATGGAGAAGGCCTTTGAAATGCCCAAGTGTCCGCTGGCACTTGGCTTCCCTTCTGCTTTTCTCACTGGGCACAGTCTGGCAGAGGACAATGGGTGCTGTAGTCCCAAGTTAGTTGATTTGACTCCACTTGGACCGAAGAAAGAATTCAGACCCCTGTTTCACACTCCTTTATTGATCATCTATAGGTGGCTTATAATATATAATACAAAATGCAATAATATATATATTTAAAGTACCGTTATTTTTCTGACTATAAAATGCCTTTTTTTGTCTCTCAAAAGGGGGTGAAAATGTCCGTGCATCTTATAGACCGAATATTGCTGAAACCCCACCCACCCGCCACCTATTCTTTTGCCTCCTCATGTCCTCATTTTTTTTTTTTTTTTGGCCTTTTTTCAGGTCTTTTTTCGGCCCATTTTTGAGGCTTTTTTCGAGCCATTTTTTCAAAAAACAAACAAAAAAAAACAGTCTGAAAAAAGCCCAAACAATGGGCTGATAAAAGCCTTAAAAACAGGCTGAAAAAAGCCCCCCCCAAAAAAAACAGGCCAAAAAAAGCCTCATAAATGGGCTGAAAAAAGCCTCAAAAACAGGCCGAAAAAAGCCTCAAAATGGGCTGAAAAAAGCCAAAAAAAAAAAAAAACCAGGCCGAAAAAAGCCTTGAAAAGGGTCAAAAAATCCTCAAAAACGGGCTGAAAAAAAGCCTCAAAAATGGGCTGAAAAAAGCAAAAAAAAAAAAAACAGGCCAAAAAAAGCCTCAAGAAGGATTGAAAAAAGCCTCTAAAACAGGCCGAAAAAAGCCTCAAAAATGGGCCAAAAAAAGCCTCAAAAACGGGCTGAAAAAAAGCCCGAAAAAGAGCCAAAAAAAGCCTCAAAAAGGGTAAAAAAAAAAGCCTCAAAAACGGGCCAAAAACAGCCTCAAAAACAAGCCGAAGAAAGCCAAAAAAATGGGCCGAAAAAAGCCTCGAAAACGGGCCAAAAAAGCTTCAAAAACTGGGTAGAAAAACCCCGGAAAACAGGCCGGAAAAAGGCTAGAAAAGGGTAAAAAAGAAGGGCCGAAAATGGGATATGCGGAGGCCCAAAACTTTTTGTTGTTGTTTTTCTCTTCTAAATAAAATAAAGATACCGTATTTTGGGGACTATAAGACACACCTAGTCTTATAGTCCCAAAAATACGGTATCTTTATTTTCGAACAATAACCTCTCCCCGTGGTTTCAGGGACGTCCCCAACAGGACAGGGAAGAGCCCCGAGACTGAACCCTCCAAAAAGAGAACATCTCTTGATGTTCCTTGAGTCCTTCAGGAGAAGGGCGGTATAAAAGTTTAATAAATAATAATAATAGTAACAACAACAACAACAACAGGTACGGCCTGGTCTCTCCATCCAGGTTTAACCATCGAAGGTCCATAAAATCAACATGCTGTTTTTCTCCCGGGGCCGAGTCCAAATCCAAGGTAACGATAAACTTTGTTTAACCGTGATTCCATTTCTTCCTCTACAACCTTCTCCAAGGAGAGGAAGTCAGAATTCTTCATATCCACTAGACGTTCTTCTGAGCTATCCTTCCTTAATAAATTCCCGACTCGGGAATTCTGGGAGTTGGACTCCACAAGTCCTAAAGGGGCCACAATTCCCCATTTTTGCTTGGGAATTATGGGAGTTGAAGTCCACAAATCCTAAAGGGGCCACCGTTCCCCACATCATCTTCAGCGGATGCCAAAAATGGAGATTTCTTCTTTTCAAGAATCGTTTTCTCTCGAGTAAGAGCGAGCGTAACAAGATGAGGTCCCAAGAATTCCAGTGACCTCAGATGTATGCCCATGTACAGCAGCGATTCTGTGATTTTTCTTTCCAAGAGACATCCGATCAACGAGCGGGGAAACTCCCGTATCATTTCTTGAGACATTCCTGGTCAACCGAGATGTCCTTCAGTTATGACGTCAAGCCTTCATGTTCATCCATGGCGCTTCCTCAATTCTGTAGACCTCCTAAATCTTCTAAGTTGGTTATTCTACTTCTCTCTAATTTTCAAGGCTCTTCAACGGAAGTTGCTGGTCAGATTCCTCTTACTCCTTTAGTTGCGTTGAGGTGGCCTCCACACACACGCACACACATCGAAGACTTTCTAATCCTTCTTCCCCGCCAAGGTAGTTTGTCGTCTCTTCAGGAATCCTTCCAGTTCCATACCGGTGTTGACCCAACTTCCTTTCGTGGTCACTACAATCCTGACTAACATTTTGTCTTCTTCTCGGTTCCACATTCTTCCTTCAGCTTCCTTCTTCTTTATCTTTTCCTCTTACAAAACCACGCGCATCATACTCACTGTTTTTCACCTCTTCACCTCATTACGGTTCCACGTCTCCTCCACCAATCTCAGGAGGTGGGGGGAGGGGGATTTAAAAAATCCCTTACTGGAGATGGGACAGGAGGTATACAGGTAATATAAAAGACACAGAGACCTCACCAAACCCACCCCACCCCTGCGGTCGGAAGCCTTCGCTGGGACCCTTTGGGGAAATGAGATGATGACGATGATGACAATGGACCTATCTCAGAGGCCGCCACAGGAGAACTTGTCTCCACATTCTACCAACCAAGCGTTGAAGGACCTGCTGGAACTAGGATCACTTAAGGTTGGATCCGTGGAGACCAGGTAGGGGTTGTTAAAGGGAGGAGGACCTTGGACCCAACTGGATCGTAGATGGAGAACTTGTCTCCATGTCCTACCAACCAAGCGTTGAAGGACCTGCTGGAAATAGGATCTCTTAAAGTTGGAATCCGGGAAGACCAGATAGAGGTATAAAGAGGGGAGGAGACCAAGGTTCATTCTTGGACTCAAATGGATTGTAGATGATCTAGTCCCAGAAGAGACACCTGCTAAGGACCAGCCCACCTGTAACCCAGCATCAGCTGCAGAAAGGAAGCAATTCAGAAGAGAGGAACAGAAGAAGGAGAAGAACCTTCAACCCTCTAGAATTGACGGAAACCCACATCCAACAGTCTTCCCCACCGACTCAAAAGAGAAATGGCGGGAAGCTTACGCCGCGCCACGTCAAAACTGCAGCCGCTACGGGCGGCAGAGACATGCAAGGACCACCCTCAAGGCGGGCTCTTACGTCACATTCGTTGCAGTAGTAGGCCGGCTCGTCCTTCACCCTTCCTTGGTACGCGATCTTCTTGCCCGATCGGACGAGACTTTCCCGCTGGACCTGACAGTGCTTGATGGACTGCATCAGGCAGTACCTAAAGAGAGGAGAAGAGGTGAGCCTGGGGACACACACACACACATACACACGGACACACACACACAACACATGCGGGCATCGCCAGGGTACTCCTGGGCTCCCGTACAGGCCGTCCTCGAGTTACAACCATTCGTTGGAAGGCACGACGACACTGAAAACAGGTATTTTAGGACCGGTCCTCGCATTTACAATCATGGCAATACAGCGCGTCCTCGACTTGCAAGATGGTTCGTATTTATGATGGTCACAGTGTCCTGGGGGAGGGGGTGTCAAAGCAAAGTTGACGGGGAAGCCCAATTCACGTAACAATCGCAATGGTTCGCTTAACAAATGTGGCAAAAAGGTAGCAAAATTTGCTCAACTGAACAGAAATTTCGGGCTCCATCGTGGTCGTATGAGGACGTCCCGTACTAGGGTGGGGAAGGCCAGCTTGGTTCACGTGGGACCCCGGAAGAGGGAAAAAAAAAACCCCTCAACTCACTTGATCATCTTGTACAAGTCCGAGTCACTGATCTTGACTGTCCGCGCGACGTTCCAGGAGACGTGGATCATGGGCACGATGGACTTGACGTTCTTCACCTCGTTCCATTCGTAGCGTTCGAGTGCCAGCTGGTACTGGTAAGCTGCGGGGAACAAATTCAGGTTCGCCACTTCCATAATCCACAGCAAATTCAAGACCTCTGGAATGGGGGCCAGGTCAAACGTCTGGATGCGAGTGGACTGTGAAAGTCCACCCTGCATTTTCTCAGGGCCAGCATCAAGACAACCTGAGTGGTCTGAGGGGGAAGAGGGAATGGAGCTGGCAGAGAGAGAGAGACAAAGGCAGAGCCTGGGCCATCCGTCAGCCCTCAGATGGAGAGTCAACAGCCCCCAGGTCTGGAGGTGGCTGATGAGGAAGAGGAGGAACAGCTGGGTTCCTCCTCTTGCCCGACGCGGGGATGCGCAGAAAGCAAAGGAGAGGAGAACAGTGGAAATCTATGGGCCAGTTCTCGGGACCGAAGAGTCACCGCTGCTAGTGAAGTCCCACCCTAGCTCTGGGGATAAAAGGCAGGGGGGGCCTTTTATGAATAGATGTGGCAGACAACTATTCATCTTCCGGCCAGACGGACTTGAGAGACAAACTTGTTGCTGGCGTTTCTAACAAAGGAATCTTTTGAGTTAACTTCAGAGGGTTTGTCGTGTTTGAGAGCTGGATCAGAACAGGGTCACGTCCAGTTTTGAGCACCACGGTTTTAAGAATGAGTCCGATCAATTAAATTTCAATTAAAGTGGCTGAGGTTCAAAGACATTGCTCTAAAAGGTTTGTCAAGCAAGGAGGAATGGATCTCTATTCCCTGTTCGGCCGGAGTGTAGGATCATCTCCGTTGGGTTGAAACTACAAGAAATGGAGTTCTCTCAGGAGGAACTTCCTGAATGTACAATCTATCGATCCGTGGAACAACCTATCTCACAATATGTTGAGCTCTCCTTCATTGAAGGTCATCAAGTTCCAGCCAAGTCTTGGACGATCATCTGCTGAAGATGTTCTACTAAAATGGATCCAGCACTGAGGAGCACTTTGACCTTCTAAAACCCCACGAGATCTACCAGGCACTGTTCTGGCTTGGTGTTGTGGTCCGCCAGCAGTCGGATAGTGAGAAGGCTGGGGAGGAACATGGGCCAGTTCTGGAGTCTGGGGAAGGCTTGGATAAGGGCTCTGCGTCAGAGGCAGTGATGGGGCCAGGGCCATTTGGGAGTTATGCGCAGACCCCAGAGCCTCCAGAAGACATCAGAAAGGCAGAGGAACAGGAGGAGCCCGTAAGGCCTGGAGATGATTGGCCCCTCCCATAAGGCTTAAAAGAGGAGCAAAGGCACGTGGGCCCTTTGCAGGAAAGCAACATTGTTAATTCTGTTCCCAGTCGGCATCTCTGTTTGATTCTGGACTCTGTGTGGCTTTGCCAAGTACGTCTTTGGCAGTGTGTCAAGGGAGATAAAGGTTGGTGATTATCCCAAAGGACTTCTCCCGAAGGACTTTTTGCAACTAATTGGGACTTAGCTGTGAATGAACGTAATTCACAGCTGTTGCAATAAAAGAGGTTTTTGGGACTATTCGTGGGTTTTAATGACTCAGGAAGCCTAGGTCACAACACTTGGAAGGTCAATCTTCAACATCCTCCTTCTCCAGCCCGTCCCTCCCTCCTACCTGTCAGGGGACCGACGTTCCAAGCAATGTTGTTGCACCATCCAGTGGCCTGCACCCAGTGCACCGTCCCAGCGTTGATCCACACCAGGTCTCCAGGACGCTGGATGAAGCGGTAGACGGGGATGTTGGACTGGTAGAGGTCTTCTAGGATGGGCCACCAGGAGCCGGTGAGATAATCTACCCCATGCCTACAAGAAAACCCAGGTTGAGTCCGTCTGGCAGAAGAAACGAGAGTCCTGAAGGCCACAAGAACATCTTGGAACCTCACTTGAGTCAAAACCGTGGAGCATGCTCGGGACCGCCACTGAGATGGTTCCTCTCCACTGTCCTCACAAGATTCCCTCTACCACCCTGTTTCTCCTCTCTGGCGAAGTTCTCCCTTGCCCCAAGACTGAGCAGATCCCATCCGATTTCCCGAAGAAGTCCTACCTGTCACAGAAGGCACTGATGTTCTGCCAATAATGTTCGTGGACAGCAAACCACTCGCAGTCCCCGGGCCCGATGTTGATGTTCACGGAGCAGAAGTTGTTGTTCTCCTGGTGACCTACAGAGGAAGTCCACAGGAGAAGAAGTTAGCAGCTCAGCCCAGGCCAACTGGCCTCCATCCCAAGTCAAGACTCTTCAAGGCAGCAGAGAGCCTTGAAGACCCCGGTTGAAGAACTAGTGACGCCCATAACACGGGATCCAAAAGTTCCAGGTTTTTCATCCAGGGGTCTAAGACTTGTGGACTTCAACTCCCAGAATTCCTCAGCCAGGCTGAGGAATTCTGGGAGTTGGAGTCCACAAGTCTTAAAAGCGGCCATGTTTGGAGATCCTTCTTCTAGGTTCTTAGCCACAAGCATGGATACCGAATTTCGGCTCAGATCTACCCAGCATCCTTCCCGTCCATCCACCTCTGTTCCCACAGGGGCCAATCAGGGGAGCCCCTCAGCAGGACCCAAGAGCCTTTCTCTGCCTCCCTCCACAGCTGGGATTCAAAGGTAGAGTGTTGTGAGATCTGGAGGTTCCACCTCCAATTTCTGTTTTGTTATCTTAGCGCAGGGGTCGGCAAGCTTAAACACTCAAAGAGCCACAAAGGTCCTTAACCGGAAGCTCCCCCATTCAATTCCGGAGCCGACCGGAAGTCCAGTTCCCCCACCGTCGTGTCCCCTCCTAGCACGGCGTCCATTTTCCTCTACTTATCCTAAGCCTTATCAATTGTGGGGCCGACCAACAACAGGGAACTGCAGCAGAGGGATGAAAGAGCCACATCCGGCTCCAGAGCCACGGGTTGCCGACTCCTGTCTTAGCGGGAGAGAGGGCCCAATCCATTCATGCTCAGACCAGGCGGTTCTCACCTGGGGTACGGCTGCCAGGGACCTTCATGTAGAGTTGTACCGTATTCATGCCCAGAATGGTGTGGCCCACGTGGCTCAACATGTTCCCCGTCGACGTGACTCGCATAAAGGCGGGCAGCTTCAGCAATTCCTGGAGCTGCGGTTTCCATCTGTCCGAGAAACCAAACAGGTCACCCACGCTCAGAAGGGGCTGGGAGATCAACTAGTCTGACCTCCCTTCGGTATAGCAATCCTCTAGGGTTGGTCCTCGAAGATACGACCATTAAGTTGTGCCAACAGTAGTACAGGTAGCCCTCGACTTACGCCCGCAACAAAATTTCGGTGGCTTCGTGAAACGTTTGTGGAGTGAGTCTTGCCCCGTTTTTGCATTCTTCCTTGCCACGGTTGTTAAGCGAATTGCAGTTGTTAAGTTGGTTGTTAAGCGAACCAGGCTTCCCCACTAACTTTGCTTGTCGGAAAGTCACAAAAGGGAATCACGTGACACCCTTCCCCCCGGGACACACAACCATCATAAATACGAGTCCCTTTCCAAACGTCTTGAGTTTTGATCACGGGACCACAGGGATGTTGCAACGGTCGTAAGTGTGAACAACTGTCCTAAATCACTTTTTTCAGTGCCGTTATAACTTTGGTCACTAAACGAACTAGTGAAAGTCGAGGATTATCTGTAAATTACCTGGGATTTTACCACGCTGTTTGTAGCCATTGTTAAGCCAGCATGGTGATTCTAAGGGGAAACCCCCACAGTTCTTAAGCGAACATGACCGTTCGTTAAATGAACCCACTGTTCGCTATTGCGTGGTTTTGCTGTCTGTAATTGTCACTGTGTTGCCAAGGGTCGGTCCCGCCACCGTTGGAAGTTCACTTCCAGGCTGTAAGTCCCTTTTGGGACTTTGGACAGTCCACTAAGTGACTCATCATAAGTCGAGGACTATTTGTACTACTGAACACGAGGCTTCGAATTCCAAGAACGTCACTGCCCCTGCTAGCCAGGAATTATGGGAGTTGAAGTCCAACAGGTCTTAAAGGGGCCAGAATTGCCCGTTTCTGCCTTTTTAAGTCTTTTAAACTGCACTGATGGGTTCTGGCCACCAGGTGGCCGCCTACCCCCAGAGCACTTTCTTTCTGGAATTCTTATGTATCGCCACCAGAGGGCAACAGACAGCCACAAGAACAGTGCTTTCCCCGTAGGATTGGAGGGATGGCTGGTCCCCAGTTCCATGAGTGGCCACCAGGGGGCCGCAAAGATCTGGGACGAAGCCCGCTCTAGGAAACCAAATCGTTTTGCATGCAGTGACAGGTCTGAACCTGAAGGGGGCAGCCCAAACAAGCAGATCTAGGCCCCCAACTCTCCGCTGATGCTTTGCAAAACCCATAGCAGGAAATGGAAAATCCGGGAGGGGAGGGGGACAGGAAGAGAAGGGTGGGGAGAAAGGGGTCCACGGTGGATTTTCCTCCCTCCCGCGATCCTCACCGCTTGGCGTCTGAGAGGTCGATGTTGGTCCCAAACTTGATTATTTGGTGGGGCTTCTGGTCGGGGTTGCTACAAGAAGAACAACGGAAAGGAAAAATTGAGGACGGGAAGCTGTGATGCCCCGTTTCCTCCCTGTCTCCTCCCAGATGGAGAACGCATTAATTACCCAATTCTACCCCCCTCCAAGCATCCTGTGCTTCTCTGGGTCCGCGATTCACAAGCCAGCAAAGCCTGACCTCCCTCCCTTGTCATTATGCGCCGTTTCCCAACAAAATTTCCCACGCTCACAGAATACGGGTAGTCCTCGACTTACGACCACAATAGAGCCTAACATTTCCGCGAAACCATCGTTAAATGAATTTTGCCCCCCCATTTTAACGAGCTTCTTTGCCATGGCGGCGAAGTGAATCACCGCAGTTCTTAAGTGAGTAAGTACGGGCATTAAAGTGAATCGGGCTTCCTCACTGGCTCGGCGTGCCGGAAGGTCGCTGCAGGAAAACCCAGGATACCGCGACCATCATAAAGAAGAGTCGGTTGCCAAATCGCCGTTTTGATTACGTGACCGTGGGGATAGTGAAAAATGGTCGTTAAGTCAGCTTTTTTCCGGTGCCGTTGTAACTTTGAATGGTCGCTAAATCAATGGTTATAAGTCAAGGACTAGCTGTAATCGATCAAAAGAAACATTGATGATGCTACTTAGTTGGGTCATGAAACGTCTTCAAGAAAATCACCAAGCTCAGAGAGCACCAAGGACCCTAGTCATCGTCCTTCTATTCTTCCTTCTCCTCCCTCCTGTAAACCTCCTTTCCTTCTAGCACTGATGATGGTCCCTCGCTGGGTCATGTAACGTCTGCACTAAGAATGCCTCATTTCAGCTCTGAGCTAAAATTATTCTCCTCTATCGATCAAAACAAAAGTCACCCGACGAGCAGGCAGAGGCAGGAGTTCTCTACCTGGGCGGCGTCTCTGTGGTACTGTCCGGCTCCTCGGCTTCCTCATCGTCAGTCTCTTTGTCCTCCTGCCTCAATAGAGAGAGAAGTCAGAATGGAGACCTTCCTGCCAAGAGTTAAGCGAGGGCCTTCGGTGTGCAATCCTTACGGGGCCCAGAATCCGCCCGGTCCGGTCCACGCAAAGGACGGGACGGAAGGACCAAGTTTGTCAATCTCACCTGAAGCGACTCCTGGAACGAAGCCGCTTGGTACTGGGCATACTTGGCGATGGTGGTGTGCGACCGGCTGCTCTCGCATGGCCAGACTTGCTTGGTGCCCGAGAGGTCCCAGTTCTCGTCCGACGGCTGCTGCACCTGCGTGCGGACTTCCACGGCGTGCTCGCCACTCGCCTCCACCAGCGTCTTCGTACTGAACAACCCCAGATCTGAGGGCGAGGAGAAGCAGTAAAGTAAGGGGGCACTGGACAGCCTCACTATACACACACACACACACACACACCAAATTGTGCTTCAGTTCTCCCGGGAATCAGCCTCATTCCACACCCACCCTTTTGGAAAGGCAAATTTCTACAATGAAATTGGTGTCCTCTCCACCCAGATCGACTTCCTTAAGGAAGACCCTCAGCCATTCTCCGAACCTGAAGAAAATCATTGTGCACTCCAGAGATCTGATCTTCTTTGCTTTAAACCAGGGGTGTCAAACTCAAAGCCTGGGGGCCGGATCCAGCCGATGGGTTACTTAGATTTGGCCCTCGGGGCTGCCCTTGAAACAGTGAAGGACTGTTCCATGGTGCCTCTGGCCCTTCCGAGCTCTATTTTTGCTGTAAGAGCGTTTGGGCTGCCACAGGTGCCCGACATGAGTGACATCGAGCTGGCCACGCCCACTCTGGGCACACCCACTCCAGCCCCCCCCCTCCCGAATCAAACACAATCCTGATGTGGCCCTCAATGAAATAGAGTTTGACACCCGTGCTTTATATATGGATGCGCAGAAGGCAGAGGAGAGGAGAGCAGTGGAAATCTATGGGCCGGTCCTTGGGATGGAAGAGCCACTGCTGCTAAGGAAGCCCCACCCTAGGCAGGGGGCAGAGATGAATAGGTGTGGCAGACAACTTTTCATCTTCCCTGCCGAACAGACTTGTTAGCTGCGGTGAGAGAGACTTGTTTGCTGCGGCTGCTGGCATTTCTAAGGGAATATTTATTTAACTACAGAGGGTTTGTCGTGTTTGAGAGCTGGGTCAGAACAAATGCTAACCAGATGTCTACTCTTTCTTCAGCTTCTGTCTCTGCAAAGTAGCTGAAGAAACAGGTTATCACCGGGTTAGCTGCTGCAAGAAGATCGCCCAGATTGACCACAAGCAACGGCAATGCAAAGTAGCAACAATAGTACACTGGAAGGTCTACGAGAACTTTGCCTGCAAGCAAGAATTAGAGAAACTAGAGAAAGCCACAGAAAATGAAGAACCTAAATTGCTCTGGGACTTTAGAATTCAAATAAACAAGCACCTGCCCCATAACAACGCACACTTAACAACTGTCGATAAGGAAAACAAAAACAAAAGCCTGGGGACGAGGCAGGATCTGGAGACAGCAAAACAGAAGAGAAAGGACAGGACAAGATAACTAAATACAAAGACTTGGAAATAGAACGAGTGTGGCAAAAGGAAGCAAAGGTATCTCCAATGGTCACAGACACCTTGGGTGCAATCCCAAAACATCCGAAGCGCCACTGGAATGTTACGGGCATTGACAAATTCGCCGTCAGTCAATTGCAAAAGGCTGCTTCACTCGGAACGGCTGACATCCTGTGACGAGATTTGTAACACACGCTCAAGCATCCACATCCTATCCCGGCTCCTTGGCAAGGACATATTCGTCCCCAAACACGACAAACTTTCTGAAATTAACTTGAAGATTCCTTTATTAGAAGCGCCAGCAACACTGACAAAAAAAGTTTGTCTCTCAACACAGGCTAAAAAGTCCGTCTGGCCGGGAGACGAATAGTTGTCTGCCACATCTATTCATCTCCATCCCCTGCCTTTTGTCCCCAGAGCTAGGGTGGGGCTTCCTTAGCAGCGGTGGCTCTTCCGTCCCGAGGAACGGCCTATAGATTTCCACTGCTCTCCTCTCCTCTGCCTTCTGTACATTCGTGCGTCAGGCACTAGACCCAGCTGTTCCTCCTCTTCCTCATCAGTCACATCCAGACCTGGGGGCTGTTGACTCTCCATCTGAAGGCTGACAGACGGCCCAGGCTCTCTCTCTCTCTCTCTCTCTGCCAGCTCCAATCCCTCGTCCCCCTTAGATCTCTCAGGTTGCCTTGATGTTGACCCTAACTCCCACTCCTCCTCCTCCTCCTCCTCCGATTCGGCTGCTGCAGGGCCCGAAGGCCGACAGGCCACAACAGGACAAAAACGCAAAATCCAGTCTGAACATCTGGCTGATTGTGCCACAAACCCATAATAATCATACTCACTGAGTCGAAGAGATCCGGCCAGACCGCGGATGACGGTGATGGGGTTCTTGGGATCGGTGCAGAATTGCAGCAAGACGGGGGAAAATGCGTCCCGTTTGCTTTCCAACTGAAGAAAAAGGAGGAGACCGTCAAAGGACACCAGGCCACTCTGCCTCCCTCACACTCCTCCCTCCAAGCACAAAGCACCCACCAATCTTAAAAGAAAAAAAAATCAGAATAATTTTAGCTGCCCTCGCGAGTATATTGGATCGCACCTCCTATAATCCCCAGCTAGGAGGGGAAATCACCATTCGGCAGACTAGAATCGAGGATACAGCTCGTCCTCGACTTACAACCACGGCAAAATTTTGGCCGCAACAGAAGGCCATTGAGCGGGTCGCGTCCCATTTTCTTTTGCCAAGCTGGCGAACCGAATTGCGGCCGTTAAGCGAAAATCGGTCAGCCGTTAAGTGAATCAGGCTTCCCTCGCTTGCAAACGGCGTTCCCGTGATCCACAGCGACCATCATAAACACACACCAGTTGTGAAACGCCCAAATTTTGATGGATTAGTAGGTGTGTGGATGCTGCCATAAATCACATTTTTAGTGCCGTTGTTACTTTGAATCGTCGTTAAACGATCAGTCGTAAGTCGAGGACTACCTGTAATTTAGAATACCAAGCACTAGGCTGTCACCAGGTAAGGAAATGCCTAACTGAGACTAATTTGGGTCCATACCTACAGAGACACTGCTAAAATACACAGGCCTAGCGCAGCAATGAAGGCAGGTATACGTTGTCTGAGAAGTTCTGTCTTCCGAGCTTTCGGACTCGTGCTGGAGCCCATTCTCAGGGAACTTCTCTCTAGCAGAGTGTGTGCGCTGTTCTGTGCGTGGTGTTTATGTGGTGCCCGTCGTACGTGGCTCCTTAGATGTTTAGTTCGGGGTGTCGATGATTGGCTTTTAAGTCGCTGGCGGTTGTGCTGCCAAGCCGTAGCCTTCTAGCACTCCTGTTGACTGACGAGGGCCCGTTTCCCAGCTTTCAATCGTTCTCCCTGGCTGTTTTTGTCCCTGCTCGGCCAGCAAGCTTAGTAGCTGCGGAATTGAATGTCCTTGTTCATCGCAATGTGAGACTACCAATGAGTTCGTCTGACCGCTCACTTGTGTTCTTACAGTCGGGTGGTTATGTTCTTCCCCGTCTGTTGTGCGTAACACATACAACAAGCACCACATAAATACCACACATAACACATACAGCACCCACGCTATATGTGTTATGTAGGACAGACAGAGAGAAAGCTAACCACCAGACTGCAAGAACACGAACGAGAGGTCAGATGAGGAGACCCGAACTCATTGGCAGCCTCACGTTGCGATGAACAAGGACATTCAATTCCGCAGCTACTAAGATTGCTGGCCGAGCGGGGACAAAAACAGCCAGGGAAAACGATTGAAACCTGGGAAACGTCAGTCAACAGGAGTGCTGATTTACCACCAGCCTAGAAGGCTACAGCTTGGCAGCGCAAACCGCCAGCGACTTACAAGCCAACCATCGACACCCCAATCTAGACACCTAAAAAGCCATGTACGACGGGCACCACATAAAAGCACGCACAGAACAGCGCACACACTCTGCTAGAGAGAAGGATGAGCTCCAGCACGAGTCCGAAAGCGTGAAAGGCAGAACCTCCGGTCCCAGGGACTGACCCAGATTGGATCCTTGCAAGCCTAGTGCAAGCCACAGATTTTCAGTATGGAGCCCACTGGGGCCCTCTACTTCAAATCCCCCCGTTTGGGGCTGGCGAGCCCGTCCGTGTTTCCATTCCCTAATTTGTGTCTGATCCCTCCTTTTCAACCAGCGACTGCCCCTCTAGAGACCATCAAGGATATCCATGGCTGTTTTCCACTTTAAAAGCCCCATCTCCCCTTAAAAAAATCAGGCCTGGTCCTCTCTCTTGAAATGCAGGCGTGGGACTTCGCAAAGTCACGTAAATTCAAGCAGGGCAGGCATGTTGCCGATGGTAATCCTGAGGTTTTTTTTAAAATTACGACTCGCGTTCTGGCTTGGCTCATCATCGTAGTCCCATCGCATCGCCACAGACGGTCCAGAAGGGCTCCCAAGAGGGCAGTTACACGATTTTTTTTTTTAAAAAAACAGAGAGATGACACCGCAGTTCCAAATTCGAAAGAGGGCAACAGGATGGAATGCCTTCAAAACGGGTCCATAAATCCAGACGGAGGGAGGGTGGGGTGGGGAAGAGATTCCTTCTTCCTATAAAACTGGTGCAACGTTCATTCCTTTAGTCTTGCTCCGGAGAAAAAATGGAAAGGAGACCACAGGGAGTTGAAGAATGTTTGCCGTGAAATGCAAGATAAACCAGAAGAAAAGAGAGGCGGTGAGAAAGATCTCTTCTTGGGAATGGGCATCTCCTTCGCAAATCCCCAAACGAACGGCAGCCAAGTCCATTAGTCAGAGTTCTGCCCTCCTGGCGCTGCGTTTTGCTTGTTCTCAGGAGCTAGGAGACCGCGCGGGAGTCTTCTGGGATGCCAGACTGAGCAAAGAGCATGCAGAAGGCTGTTAGGCTAAGAGGACAAGGAAGAGGTCTTGTGGAATGGCACCAAATTAATTTTAAAAAAAAGAAGAAGAAGAAAAAGTGAAGGAAAAAAAAGATGAGAATGAATGGAGGTGGTGGAAAAATAAAGGAAAGGAGGAAAATCTTGAGGGGTTCCTTTCTCAAACTGAGATATGGAAACTCAGGAGGAAAATATCAGAATCTCCTTGTGCTGGTGGACAATCGTGGCTGGCTGGGCAAAATCTGCCAGGAATGGTAGCTAAGGACAAGGCTGACCTGCTTTGTCTACGGAGGGAAAAAACTGCAAGAGAAGAGAACGTCAGGGTTCAACGGTGCCTTCTTGCCGGCAGAGGTGGGATTCATACGGTTTGAACTGGTTCAGGGGAACTAATTGTGGCAACCGGCGGATGAGCCTCCCCAAGCTCAATCCTGCCCTATATTTTTGACGATGCACGGATGCGAGCAAATTGCTGTGTTGTTTGACGCTGCACGCACCCCGGAGGGCGAGGGCGAGCAAACTGCCCCGTTTTGTGACACCGCACGCAAGCGCTCAAACTCACATTTCCGGTTCTAGGCGAAACGGCTGTAGAAGTATGTGAATTCCGCCCCTGGTGTGGGGTTTGCAGAGAGGAGGAAGAGGAGGCAGGAGGGGAGGTGGAAGACGACAAGGAGGAGGAGGAGGAGAACTGTGGGGTTTGTGGGCCTCTCTGAGCTTAGCTATTTTCTTCAGACATCTCATGACCCAACGAGATAACATAATCAGTGGAGTGGAGTGTAGGGTTGGAGGGGGTGACGTTTTCTCCTTGGCTAATCAAGGAACTATCAACGAGAAAACAACCAAGCTCGAAGTCCAGGAAGGGCCCCGTTGAAAAGGCATTAAAAAAATTGTCCAGAAACAGACACACCCAGCTAAGCCCATCATCTATAGACGGATGGTTCCATGGAGAAAATGAACCACGCACGGAAAAAGACGCAAGGCATTTCCCGCGATTTGAGGAAATATTTTTTGTGTCCAGGAAACCTGCATTTTTCAATGTTTATTTTATTTCCACTAGACCTCAAAGAGCCTCCCTTAAATTAGCCACCGATTAAAAAGGAGGGCGAGTTATGACATTGATTAATCCCTGTTTGGATTGTCCTTTGTGGGCCTTTGCTTCGACATTCAATATTCCAGACTGGATTCGAGAAACACGGAATAAAGTGCAGGGCAAGATAAATAAAAGTGCAGCCCCCGAAGGAAGGAGAAGATGCAACGGATGGAAACTCATCAGGGAGAGAAGCAACCTGGAATTACGGAGGAATTTCCTGACAGTGAGGATAATTAACCAGTGGAACAGTCTGCCACTAGAATTTTGGGTCCTTCATCCCTGGAGGCTTTTAAGAAGGGACTGGACGGTCACTTGTTTGAAATGCTGTAAGGTCTCCTGCTTCAGCAGGGGGTTGGACTAGAAGACCTCCAAGGTCCCTTCCCAGTCTGTCGTTCTGTTATTCTGCCCGAGGCCTCTCGCTTCATCCCTTCCCCATCAACCTAACAGCCTTCCGTTCTCAACCGGAGAGACGCATTTCGACGGGCGGAAGGCCCCGCGTTGCATCTTCCATTTGCTTCCGAGCGTTACCGCCTGTCTTGGGAGACGTTGGCAAGAATCCTGCCAGGTTTTCACCCGGCTGGCAAACCAGCCCAGGCTCTCCTCTTCCCTCTATGCCAAGACGAGGCATAAAGAAGTTCACAATGCCACACAAGGAAGACTGTGTGCGGGTGTGACTAATTCTCACAAAAGCCGGGCCCTGCCTGGAGAGGAAGGAAGCTGTCAAAAGTGCCCCACAAAAGAGCTCTTTCTTTCTTTCTTTTTCTTTCTTTTTTTTCTTTCTCTCCTTCCCTCCTTCTTTTTCTTTCTTCCTCTCTTCTCCCTTTTTTTTCTTTTTCTTTCTTTCTTTCTTTTTCTTCTCTTCCTCTCTCTTCCTCCCTCTTTCTTTCCTCTTTCCTCTCTCTTCCTCCCTTTATTTCTCTCTTCCTCTCTCCCTTCTTTATTTCTTTCTTCCCTTCTCTTCCTCCCTCCCTCCCTTTCTTCCTTCCTTCCTTCCTCTCCCTCCCTCCTTTTTCTTCCTTCCTTTCTCCTTCTTCTTCCTTCCTCTCCTTTTTCTTTTTTTCTTTCTTTTCTTCCTTTCTCTCTCTCCGTTTCTTTTTCTTTCTCTTCCTCCCTCCGTTTCTTTCTTCCTTCCTTTCTCTCTTCCTCCCTTTCTTTCTCTTCCTCCCTCCCTTTCTTCCTTCCCCTCTTTCTTCCTCCCTCCTTTTCTTTCTTCCTTTCTCCCTCCTTTTTCTTCCTTTCTCTCTTCCTCCCTTTTTCTTTTTCTTCCTTTCTCTCCTTTTCTTTCTCTTCCTCACTCCCTCTCTCCCTCCCTTTCTTCCTTTCTCTCTTCCTCCCTTTCTTTCTTTCTCTCTTCCTCCCTCCCTTTCTTCCTTCCTTTCTCACTCTTCCTCCCTCCTCCCTCCCTCTCTTTCTTTTTCTCTTTCTTTCTTTCTTTGTTTCTTCTTTCTTTCTCTCTCTCTCTCTTCCTCCCTCCACCCCCTCTCTCTTTCTTTCTTTTCCAAGAGGGAGACCAAGTCATCAAATGGGGGCCCTGAACCAGCAGCCCGGAGAGCCAACTCTTGTGTGTGTGTGTGTGTGTCTCACAAACCCCTTTCATTTTGCTTTTCAGGAGATGGGAGGCTTGCCCTGAATAGCAACCAAGAGACAAACTGAAGACGAAGGAAACTGCGCGGAAGGGAAGGAAGACAAACGGCCTGGGAGGATCCCTCCGGAAGGGACTCCCAGACGGGAGAGAAAATCTCAGGGCTCCAGGAAGAGAAATCTGGGCTGCTGCACCCCTAGAAACAAGGAAGTGAGACAAATAGCCACAAAAATAGGATTTAAAAAAAGAAAGAAAGAAAGAATGAATGAATAGGGGACCTAAGGACTTTTGGAGATGACCAAGAAATGCCACCCTAAATTTTGTGCAAGTAGAAACATAGCTTTAAAGGAAGGAGGAACTTCCTTTAAAGAAAGACGTGGGTGCACATGGGTGATGGGACTTCAATTCCCAGAATTCCCAACACAGCACGGAATTCTGGGAATTGAACACCTTAAGCATGGAATTCTGGGAGTTGAAGTCCATGCATCAATCATGGAATTCTGGGAGTTGGAAGTCTAAGCAGCTCAATCATGGAATTCTTGGGAGTTGTAGTCCATGCATCTTATTCTGGGAGTTGAAGTCCATACCTCTTAAGCACAGAATTCTGGGAGTTGAAGTCTATGCATCAATCATGGAATTCTGGGAGTTGTAGTCCATGCATCGTAAGCACAGACTTCTGGGAATTGAAGTCCACCAATCGTAAGAGTGGAGAAACGCTGCTATAAGAGATCTGATTCTCAGCTGTTTCAGAGAGCGAATAAGACTAGGCCAAACGAGATGAGACCTCAATAGAGGAGACATTAAGAACGGACTTGTGGTCAGGAAGAGCTGTCAATCAGCGAAATTGATTGACACAGAGGCATTTCTTCCCCTGCGCTGGCGGTTTTCAAACTGAGTCATTTAGCGTAGTCAATGGCTCGTTGTCTGGGTATCGCAGTGAGGAGAAGACCCAATTTTTCCCCCCCACACCTCCAGTTTTCCCAACTGGGCTAAGAATCAAGAAATCGATTCTTGTTTGGATGAACCAAAGAGAATAAAACCCAAAAGTGAAGATGAGATGGGTGATTGTGTGAGGTGATCCACTGAAGAAGAGAAGACGGAGAGCAGCTAAGTCGGTTTTTCTTCCAAAAAATCTGATAATTGCACTGAAGTTTTCCTAGTTAGCATCTAATTCAATGTTCCTCCATTTTTAGCCGCTTTAAGAGGGGTGGACTTCAACGCCCAGAATTCCCCAGCCAGCCACCCCTCTTAAACTGGCTAAAAATGGAAAAACACTGATTTTGCTTCCTTCTGTGGGTTGGACTGGAGACCCCTGGGGCCAAATGGCCCAGCATCCTTTTCCTTTTTTTCTTTTGAAAAAAGTTTTTGATTTTCTTTCTTATACACGTATTGTACAGTAAATGTACGTTCTCTTACCCATAATTGATCATATATATATATATATACATTTTTTTTTCTAATGAAAGCGTAAAAGTTACATTTGGGGTTTACATTCTACCTTCTCGTTTCACAACAAACCTTCTTCTCCTTCTTTCTTTCTTTCCCCTCCCTCCCTCCTCTCCTCTTCTACTTTCTTCCTCCTCCTCTCCTCTCCTACTTCCTGTCCACCATTCCTCCCAACTTTTCCCCCCTTTCTGGCCTTCTCTCCTTCTCTTGTCCCCTATCCTTTCTTCCTCTCTTTCCCCTTTCTTCCATTCCTCTCTCTCCCTCTCCTCCTCTCTCCCTCTCCTCCTCTTTCCTTTCTTTCTCCTTCGTTGGGCAATATTTCCCTTTTTTGGTATCCGAGCAGCTCCAATTTTCTAATAACATACACACTTTCTTTTCAATTTCTTTCCCATTTTACCCAATCTTTTTTAAAAAAATCGACCTCTTCAGCCATGAGGGCTAGAAACTTAGCAGTTGTTTTCATCGTCCTTAAACGCTCTGCCAGCAGGCCTGATTTGCATACCCAGAGCGATCGTGGTTTGCAAATCCCAAGACCTCTGATTTTTAGGCACAAACCCCCTCAAGATATTTCCTGGACAGCCCCCTCCTCACTTAGACCCTGCTCCAAGGAGTTTTCCTGGCAGCCTCAATTTCTAGCTAACCCCCCAAAACAGACACTCACGTAGATGCTTGGCGTTGGGGGACTGAGTTTATCCCGGGGCAGCTTTTCGTCCATGTTGATCTGCGGCTTGACGGAGTGACTTTGGGTCAAATACGATTCCTTAAATTTTCCTTTCACCTTGGCGTGCCTGGGCAGAGCAGGGAGGGGAAGAGGAGGAGACGTGAGCCCAGGGAAAACTGTGTAAAATTTACATTCTCGGTACACGATAAATCAAGCCCCAAATTTCCACTGCTAAGGGAGACACTCTTTCGGGGAGTTTCGCCCCATTTTACAACCTTTCTCGCCACGGTTATTAAATGAATCAATTAATTAATCCGCTAGTCGTTGTCGACAGTAGGAGAGGGGCGGTGCTCACCTACGTTTCCATGGTCATGTGGCCAACGTGACATCACACCGCGCTGTTACTTTCCCACCGAAGTGGTACCTATTGATCTGCTCACATTGGCATGCTTGCTAGGTTGGCAGGAGCTGAAGCGAGGAACGGGAGCTCACTCCGTCGCATGGAGCTCGGGTCTCGAACCTGACCGCCGATTTTCTGGCCGACAAGCCCAGCGTCTGAACCTCTGAGCCACCGCCTCACCCCAATAATAAAGAAATGATTCACTTTGCAACCATGGCAAAAAGGTCATAAAATTGGGGGGGGGGGGGAACCACTTAACGGCCGTCTTGCTTAGCAACAGAAATTCTGGTCCTAATTTGGGGTTGTAAGTCAGGGGCGTCAAACTTGATTTCATTGAGGATCGCATCAGGGTTGTGTTTGACCGGGGGGGGGGGGCAGATGGGTGTGGCCAGCTTGACGTTACTCATGTCAACGGCGCCTGTGGTAGTGCGAGCGCTCTGTCAGCAAAAACAGAGCTCAGGGTCGCATGTGGCCCTATCGAGTGCCATTTTTGCTGGCAGGGGGTTGCAGGAGGCCATCGCAGCCGAAAATGGGCAGTATGGAGGGCAGTAAGCCAGTCCTTCACTGTTTCCAGGGCAAGATCTAAGCACCCCCTTGAGTTTGACACCTCTGCTGTACATCGAAGGCTACTCAGTGAACTCTGCATTTTCTCTTGAGCGACCGGACATTCCTTGGAGGAAACTGTCTTGGGGGAGGGGGACGGGATGGTGAAAACTCACTTGCTGGCCCGCACGACCTCCGCGGCTGAGTGGTTGATGGTGACCTCGCTCAGGGGGATGCGTCGCTCCTCGACTTCGGACGCGATGAAGGTCTCTTTGTCCCCACTCTCCACCTTGATCAGCCGGATCTTCAGCTCCTTGGGGGGACCTTCTGTGAAGGAGCGCAGCTTGAGCAGGTCGGCCGAGCACACCATGGTGGAAACCGAGCCCACTGGGCCTTCTTCCTTCTTGACCGGAGACCTCCGTTCGGGTGGAGGAGGCGGGGGCGGCGGGGGTGGCTTGGCCCCATTCTCCCGGGCTTGGCCCTCGGAACTCTGCACGTCCAAACTGCCCAGGATCTGCCGGTTTTTCCCCTTGCGAGCTTTACCATCCCGGTGGTGTCTCCGCGAGCCGTCCCGGTTGGACCGCCGGTGCCGGCGATGTTCCATGTGTGGCTTGCGGGATTCGTCCTTGGGGCGCGGAGGAGTTGGTGGCGGGGGCACTGGAGGCACAGGGACCGGAAGAGAAGCGGGTGGAGGGGAGGCTGGGGTAGGTGGGGGGCTGGCAGGGGGCGGGGGGCTCTTCTCCCGCCCCGCTCGTCCCACCAGGGTCTCGCAGGCGCGGCTGATCTCCTCTAACACTTCCGACTCGGTCTTCACGGGCCGAGGGGTGGGCAGGGGTGGGGGCGTGGATGCCCGCTCTTCTGTGGCACCACTGGTGCCCCCAGCCCACGCTTGGCCTGAGGTAGTGAATTGGGGTAGGGGGCTCTGGCTCGCACCAGCTGGGGGGGAGATCTTAGCACCTGGGGGAGTCATCGGTTTGAGCCGATAGGAGTGTTTCTGCCCCTCCAGCACACTGGCCAAAGACTTGAGAAGAGACGGGGTGTTGTGGGAGGTGAACTTTGTCCCGCTGGATCCCGCGGCCGCCATGGCCGGGGGGCGCTGCTCTTCCGTGTCCCGCTTACCGAAGCGATAGAGACAAGGGGGCTCGGGAGGGTCCTGCCCAGGTGGTTTGGGGTAATCGAAGGAACCGGTGGAGGCTGAGGGCAGCTTGGGCCTTGCTAGGGGTGGGGGGCTTGGGAGAAGAGGGGCAGGGGGCGGAGGCGGCGGGAAGCTCTCCTCCCGTTCTTCTTCCCCACGCCGGATGGATTCGTCCAGCATTTTCATGATGTTGGCCAACCCGTCTGGCAAAATTTTGGAGAACTCAGGGGGTTCTTCAAACTGGTCTTCTAACGGGGGGCTGGCGAAGCCAAAGAGGCGGTCGGAGGCGGCCTCCACCGCAGGGGGCGGGTCCGGCGTCTTTGGATAGGAGGCCCGGGACGGTGGAGGCAGCGGGGGTGGGGATGGTGGCACCGGCAGCGGTGGGGGGCTTTCTGGGGACCTGAATGTTCCTGAGGTAATCGAGGGGCTCGGATTCAGGGGCCTGGCACCCCCAGAGCTGTTTTCTTCCCGGCTGCTCTCGGGTAGCCAGAATTGGGGGGCCGGCGAAGGCTCGGGACTGGCCGGCCTGGGGGTGTCCCCGGCCCCTTCCCGGGGGCGAGAGTAGCTCCCTTGCTGAGCACTGGGGCCCGATTCCTGGAAGGCGCACCCCGAGTCGCAATTGGCCAAGGACGGGGGCTCGGCCCCGCAGGGCTCCCCGCCGCACCCAAAGAGGATGTCCCCCAAGGGATCTTCATCTTCGGCCTTGCCCTCCCCCGCTTTGTTTAGCCAGGGCAGCGGAGGGGGGGGAGGAGGGGGTGGGGGCGGGGGGCACTGGGGAGCCGAGGGAGGGGGTGGGGCAGGGGTTGGCGGGGGCACCGGGATGTTGGGGGGCGGGGGCTGCATGCGCGCACAGGGCAGGTTGCGGGGGGCGAGGCAAGGGGCGGGCCGGGAGGGTGGGGCCGGTTTGCGTCCACCGTTCTCCGATGTGGGGCTGGACGACTCCATTGCCGGCGTTTGGTAATGATTAGAAGAACCCTATGGGGGAAGGAATAAAATAAATAAAATCTCTCCAAACCCTCCTTCCTTCCTTCCCTCCCTTCTGTCTCCTTCCTTCCTTCCTCCATCCCTCCCTTTCTTTTCCTCCCCACTCCCTCCCTTCTGTCTCCTTCCTTCCTTCTTCCCTCCCTCTCCTTCCTTCCCACTCTTCCATCTATCCATCTTTCCTTCCTTCCTTTCTCGCTCCATCCTTCCTTCCTCCCTTTCCTCACTCCCTTCTCTCTCCTTCCTTCTTCCCTACCTTCTTCCCTTCTGTTCCTTCCTCCATCCCTCCCTTTCTCTCTTCCTTCCTCACTCTGTTCTCTCCTTCCTTCCTTCTTCCCTCCCTCTCCTTCCTTCCCTCTTTCATCCATCCCTCTTTCCTTCCTTCCTTTCTCCCTCCCTCCGTCCTTCCTCCCTCCCTTTCTCTTCCTGCCTCACTCAGTTCTCTCTCCTTTCCTCCTTCTCTCCCTCTCCTTCCTTCCTTCTTTTCCATCCATCTTTCCTTCCTCCCTTCGTCCTTCCTTCCTCCCTTTCCCTCTTCCTTCCTCACACCCTTCTCTCTCCTTCCTTCTTCCCTTCTCTCTGTTCCTTCCTCCCTCCCTTTCTCTTCCTTCCTCATTCCCTTCTCTCCTTCCTTCCCTCTTCCATCCATCCAACTTTCCTTCCTCCCTCCGTCCTTCCTTCCTCCCTTTCTTCCTGCCTCACTCAGTTCTCTCCTTCCTTCCTCCTTCTCTCCCTCTCCTTCCTTCCCTCTCTCTTCCATCCATCCATCCATCTTTCCTTCCTCCCTTTCTCCCTCCATCCTCCCTCTCACTTTCTCTCCTTTCCTCACTCCCTCTCCTTTCTTCCCTCTCTTCCCTCCCTCTTTCCTTCCCTCTCTTCCATCCATCCATCTTTCCTTCCTTCCTTCCTCCCTCCTTCCTTCCATCCTTTCCTTCTTCCCTCCCTCTCTCCACCATCTTTCCTTCCGTCCCTCCCTCCCTCGGTGACACCCCCCCTTCCATTCTCTTCCTCTGCAAGGGCTCTGCCCGGGAGGCCCAACATGCCGGAGCACCCGCTAACTCCTCCGGGCCACTTACAAGGCTTTCCGAGGCCAGCGGCCCCCGTGAGGTGGTCTTGCTGCTGCTGGTGGCTCCTCCTGGGGTCGGGCGCGGGACATAAGGCACGCAGGCGGACGTTGCTGGTGTGGTGGTAGAGTCTGGGCGCACCCGGGGGACTCGGCCGTCTCTAAGGTCACTTCCGTTGGGCCGGGCCGAGCAGCCGTGGGGCTCGAGGGGGGCGCGGTGTGCTGGCGGTGTGCGGGGAGTGGGCACCATGGCCGGCAGGCGGTGGGGGGGCGGGTGGGAGCTGTAGGCGGGCGACGGGTAGGGGAAAGGATGAGCCACTGAATTCCTCTGCTCCTGGGGGAGGGAGGAGGAGGAAGAGAAAGAGAGACGAGAAAAAGAGAAAGTGAAAGTGATTGAGAAGGAAGGAAGGAAGGAAGGAAGGAAGGAAAAAGAAAGAAGGAAGGAGGGAGAGAGAGAGAGAGAGAGAAAGAACGATGGGAAGAAGGAAATGAAAGAAGGAAAGAGAAAAAGGAAGGAAGAAAGAAGGAAAGAAAGAAAGAAAAGGGAAGGAGAAGGAAGAAAGGAGAAAAAGAAAGAGAGAGAGAGATGGGAAGGAGAAGAAAATGAAGGAAGGAAGAATAAGAAAGAGAGAGGGAGAGAAAAAAGAAAGAAAAAAGAAACGGGAGGGAGGGAGGAAGAAAGAGAAAGAAGAGAGAAGAAAAAAAGAAAAAAGAAAGAAAAAGAGAGAGAGAGAGGAAGAGGAAGGAGAAAGAAAGAAAGAAAGAAAGAAAGAAAGAAAGAAAGAAAAGAAAAGAAAGAAAGAAAGAAAGAAAGAAAGAAAGAAAGAAAGAAAAGAAAGAAAAGAAAGAAAAGAAAGAAAATAAATAAATTAATTAATTCAGGGATCTTTGCTATGAAGATCTTCTCCCGTTCACATGGAGCATCCTTGCAAGATGAAGGGATCTGGGCTGGCCTTCAACCCACCCACCATGCCCATCTCCCCCCCACCCCCCACCCCTGGAATCCGGCCCATTGCAGATGCCAAGCCAAGCAGGCAGCCAGGAGCAGGCAGAGCAGGGAGCCCCGGGAGAAGCCCCCCGCCCGGGCAAGACTGCAGGCAAAAGGGAGTCAAACCCCCACCTCCCATGGGGGCTAACGCTGGGTCCTGGATGGGTGGGGGGGCGCTAATATTTGGTGATCCGATTCACATAGCCGCCCATCGCACAAGAGCAAGTGACTCCGGGCGGTATAATCGGGAAGGCAAAGGAGAGGGAGGCACCCCCAGCCCTCCACAGGGACCCCTCCTCAATTTAAAACATTGGATTATCAGCCGTGTCATATGCCTTCCTTCCTCCATTCTTCTTTTCCTCCTCCCATCCATCTATCCTTCCTTTTTCCTTTCCTCTCCTCTTTTCTCCATCTCTCCTTCCTTCCTTCCATCCATCCATTCCTCCTCCCTCCCTTTGTTCTCTTTCCTCTTTTCTCCATCTCTTGTTCCTTCCTTCCTTTTCCTCCTTCCATCTATCCTTCCTCCTTTTCTCTTTCCTCTCCTTTTCTCCATCTCTCGTTCCTTCCTTTTCTTCCTTCCATCTATCCTTCCTCCTTTTCTTTCCTCTTCTTTTCTCCATCTCTCGTTCCTTCCTTCCTTCCATCAATTCCTCCTCCCTCCCTTTGTTCTCTTTCCTCTTTTCTCCATCTCTCGTTCCTTCCTTCCTTTTCCTCCTTCCATCTATCCTTCCTCCTTCTCTTTCCTCTCTTTCCTCTATTTCTTATTCCTTCCTTCCTTTTCCTCCTTCCATCTATCCTTCCTCCTTTTCTTTCCTCTCCTCTTTTCTCCATCTCTCCTTCCTTCCTTCCTTCCATCCATTCCTCCTCCCTCCCTTTGTTCTCTTTCCTCTTTTCTCCATCTCTCGTTCCTTCCTTCCTTTTCCTCCTTCCATCTATCCTTCCTCCTTTTCTCTTTCCTCTCTTCTTTTCTCTATTTCTCGTTCCTTCCTTTTCTTCCTTCCATCCTTCCTCCTTTTCTTTCCTCTTCTTTTCTCCATCTCTCTTTCCTTCCTTCCTCTCTGTTCTTCTTTTTCTCCTTCCATCCATCCATCCTTCTTCCCATCCTTTTTTCCTTTCTTTCCTCTCTTGCTCATTAGTTTCTTCCTTCCTCTGCCCCATTCTTTTCCGCCATCCATCCATCCATCCTTCCTTCCTTTTCTTTCCTCTCGTCACCATCTTCTCCTTCCTTTCCTTCCATCCTTCCTCATTTTCTCCTTCCATCCATCCTTCTTCCCTTCCTCTTTTCTTTTCGTCCGTCCCTTACTTTTCTATTTCTCCCTTCCCTTCCCTTCATCTTCAAAATCAGTCTACCTTCCTTCTTTCCTCCCTCCCTCTTTTCCTCCTTCCCTTCCCTTCCCTCCCTCCCTACCTCCCAGGGGAGGCCTAGCCTTAAAGTGGGGAGTCCGCCTTACTTGTCTGTCTGGGGCAGCCATGTTCTTGCGCTCCTGGCCCCATAGATCTCCATGAAGGGGGTTCCATAATCCAGGCTTGGGCAGCTGATAATGGGGATTGCCGGGGACTCCGGGGCCGGACAGGTGCGGGCCCACCCCATTACCACCATTCTGCTCCCCGGCAGGCATTGGCAGAAAGAGAGCAAGAGGAGAGGGGTCACAGCCTCTAAATCCCCACTGCCTCCTCCTTCCATCCCCCCCCTCCCATTGCCCCACATCCTTCCCCCCTCGATGGGGAGCCAGGGGTCCCAGCAAGAGATGAGGCTGACCTACAGAACGATTTCTCCCTTTAACATGAAAAAAGCCAGCAACCCCAAGCAGAAGGCGAAAGCAGCGGCCGAAAAGGATGGGAGGCCATGAAGCATGCATAGAGTGCTAGCGGGGCGGTGGGACGACGGTGGGGGAACGGGCAGGGGCTTCGCTACCTGGTCGGGACTAGTGCTCCTCCGCCTTTTCATGGGAGCCGGCATCTCTTCGCTGTGGCCCGGGTGGGCCGGGTGCTGGACCGGCGGGATGGGCTGGACCACGGGGGGCTCCATGGGGGGGCCGGGCCTCTTGAGTTGGGGGTTGCGCTTAGCGGAGAAATTCCTTTTCTGGGGAAGCAGAAAGAGGCGAGAGAATTGGTCCGGAAAATATTCACTTTTTCTGCTAAAACCCAACTCACAAGGTCTTTCCGCGAAAACAGGGAAGATCTAGGACACAGGTGTCCAATTTTGGTAGCTGTTAAGAGTTGTGGACTTCAACTCCCAGAATCCCCTGAGTCAGTCATCTTGACCGAGAAATTCTGGGAGCTGAAGTTCATGCAATATAAAAGATACATAGATTGAAAAACGCTGTTCTAGGACAGGAATATCCAATCTTGGCCACTTTAAGACTTGTGGACTTCAATTCCCAGAATCCCCTCAGCCAGTCATCTTGACTGGGGAATTCTGGGAGTTGACGTCCATGCGTCTTAAAAGGTTGAAAAATGCTGTTCTAGGACAAGAATCTTCAAACTTGGTGATTTTAAGACGTGTGGACTTCAACTCCCAGAATCCTACAGCCAGCCATCTTGAGTGGGGAATTCTGGGAGTTGAAGTCCATACGTCTTAAAAGCTGCCTAGATTGAAAAACGCTGTTCTAGGAGAGGGATTCTCCAAACTTGACCACTTGAAGACTTGTAGACTTCAACTCCCAGAATCCTCCAGCCAGTCATCTTGACTGAGGAATTCTGTGAGCTGAAGTTCATGGAATTTAAAAAATACATAGATTGAAAAACGTTGTTTTCACAAAACTCATCCAGACCCAAGTAGTCCTGGACTTACAACCATTCGTTTAGTGACCGTTTGAAGATACAATGGCACTGAAAAACGCGATTTATGACTGTTTTTCACACTTATGACCGTTGTAGTGTCCCAGGTGGTCACGGGATGCCCTTTTGTGACCTTCTGACCAGCGAAGTCAACGGGCAAGCCAGATTCATTTAACGGCTGTGTGACTCGCTTAACGACTGCAGTGATTCCCTTTACAACGGTGGCAAAGACAGGCCGTAAAACGGAGGGAAACTCGCTGATAAGATGCGTCCCTTAGCAACAGAAATTTTGGGCCCCGCTGTGGTCGTAAATCGAGGACTACCTGTATTCCAGAAACCATTTTGCAATTCCTTCATTTTTAGCAATGACTTCAAGGAAACATTTTTAAAGAAAGGATGATTTTAAAAATAGCATATTTTTTTTCAGAAAGAACGAAAAAAGGATCCAGGAATGACAAGAACAACAGAAAAAGAAGAACCGCAGAAAGAGGTCCATCAGAAATGGGCTAGGGCCGTGATGGAGAACCTATGACATGCGTGTCAGAGGTGGCATGCCTCTCTGTGGGCACACATACATGAGCGCAGGCCAGCTGGTCTTTGCGGGCACTGGAGCACCAGAAAACGGACTGAAAACGGCCTGAAAAACGGCCCAAACCCAAGCCGTTTTGGGCCCATTTTCTGGGCTGTTTTCAGGCCGTTCTTTGGAATGTTTTTTGCCGAAAAATGGCCTCGAAAACCAGCCAAAAACGGCCTGAAAACGGCCCGGAAACAGCAAAAAATCAGGCTGGCGCGCGCCAGCCAGCTGCTCTTTGAGTTTCCGATAGTCTAGCACTCCAATGCGCGCACATGCACCGGCGTTCCAGTTTGGGCCCTCAGTGCTGAAAACGGACTAAAAACGGGCTGAAAAACAAAAAAAGAGGCTGTTTTCTGAGCCATTTTTGGGCTGTTTTCCCCTGAAAAACGGCCAAAAACGGCCTAACAACAGCCCGGAAATGGCCGCAAAAACGGCAAAAAAACAAGCATGTGCACGCTAGCCAGCTGGTCTTCGAGTTTCCGGTACTCCAGCGCTCTGGTGCACGCACACACGTTCCAGTGCCGAAAATGGCCTGAAAACGGGCTGAAAAACAACCAAAAAACAGATTGTTTTTTGGGCCATTTTCTGGCGCTGCAGCACCCACGATGACCAACTGGCCTGTGCACATGTATGCACTGGAAACCAGAAGAGCCGTGTGCCCACAGAGAGAAAACCGGCCTAAAAACAGCCTGGAAATGGCCCGAAAAACAGGCATGTGCGCGCCAGTCAGCTGGTTACCGGAGCTCACGCATTCATGTATGTTCTGGTTTTGGTGCCGAAAAGGTTCACCATCACTGCTCTACGGCCTCTCCTGCTTAAGCGGGGGGGGGGGGGGGAAGAGACCTGAAAGGACCCTTTGAGCTCTATTCTGAGTGATTGACATGGTGGCATTTCCCCCCCCCCAAAATTCTTCGTTGGGGAACTTAAATGACACGCTGCCCACCGTCACTTTCAAAGCTGCTCGTTAAACAGTGGAAAAAACAGCACTGAAGAAAACTCCGGACGTGTGGAAGGGAAGGCCAGTTCAGAAGAACGAGAGTTTGAAGGGACCCTTGGGGGTCATCTAGTCCAACCCCCTGCTCAAACAGGAGATTCCCCCCCACCCCATTACCATGCCCAGTCTCCTCCAATCAGTTCAGGAAGAGTTTCGGCCACTTTCTTTAAATAAAAGATGCAGATTTTATTTTTTAAAAAAAGGGAAGGGGGGGAAACCCAGCTCCTCTTTTTATATTTCTTAGTTAATGTTTGGAAAAATGCAAAAAAAATAAAATTCCCCCAGGGAGCAATTCTCCTAAAAACATCTGGAAACAGTGATCGACACGCCGTGATGCAGAACTAGAAAAATCGGCCCGAAATATTTGTTGAAGGGGCGGGGGGAGAAGTACAGATGGAGCCCCCCGTTTGTGGGGAACGGCGCTGATTATGGGTCTTCTTACCTCAAGATGTAACAGGTTCCAGACTTGTTGCAAAGGGGGTAAAACTTTGTGCCGGTGAGGAGATGACCCCCCCGAATGGAAATTCCACAGCTGAGCCTGAAAAAGGGGGAAAATGATGGGTGGGAGGAAGAAGAAACAGAAACCACGTTAAACAAAAAAAGAAAAAAAAAGTTAAAAACTTTTCTTCACGCAGTTTGGGAAACGGTTTCTCACTGGAAGAGCCGCAATATCTCCTGGTGGCCTCCCATCCAAAGAAACCCACCAGACCAGACTGTTCTTAGCTTGGCTTTTTAACCTGGGGGTGGCTGATGAACAGAAGACTGGGGTGCTTTCTTTGCCTTCCCCAATAATATTTGGGGCAGTAGTTTGGGGCAGTGGTTAAGGCAACCGGGAGATCGTGAATTCTAGTTCTGTTTTAGGCACAAAAGCCAACTGGGTGACTTGGGGCCAATCACCAGGAGACTGGGAGTTCTAGTCCCACCTTAGGCAGGAAAGCGTGCTGGGTGACTTGCGGCCAATCACCAGGAGACTGGGAGTTCTAGTCCCGCCTTAAGCAGGAAAGCATGCTGGGTGACTTGGGACCAATCACCAGGAGACTGGGAGTTCTAGTCCCACCTTAGGCAGGAAAGCGTGCTGGGTGACTTGCGGCCAATCACCAGGAGACTGGGAGTTCTAGTCCCGCCTTAAGCAGGAAAGCATGCTGGGTGACTTGGGACCAATCACCAGGAGACTGGGAGTTCTAGTCCCACCTTAGGCAGGAAAGCGTGCTGGGTGACTTGCGGCCAATCACCAGGAGACTGGGAGTTCTAGTCCCGCCTTAAGCAGGAAAGCATGCTGGGTGACTTAGGCCAATCACCAAGAGACTGGGAGTTCTAGTCCCGCCTTAGGCAGGAAAGCGTGCTGGGTGACTTGGGGCCAATCACCAGGAGACTGGGAGTTCTAGTCCCGCCTTAGGCAGGAAAGTGTGCTGGGTGACTTGGGGCCAATCACAAGGAGACTGGGAGTTCTAGTCCCGCCTTACACAGGAAAGCGTGCTGGGTGACTTGGGGCCAATCACAAGGAGACTGGAAGTTCTAGTTCCGCCTTAGACAGGAAAGCATGCTGGGTGACTTGCAGCCAATCACCAGGAGACTGGGAGTTCTAGTCCCGCCTTAGGCAGGAAAGCATGCTGGGTGACTTGGGGCCAATCACCAGGAGACTGGGAGTTCTAGTCCCGCCTTAGGCAGGAAAGCATGCTGGGTGACTTGGAGCCAATCACCAGGAGACTGGGAGTTCTAGTCCCACTTTAGGCAGGAAAGCGTGCTGGGTGACTTGGGGCCAATCACAAGGAGACTGGGAATTCTAGTCCCACCTTAGCTATCCAACCTGGCTGGATCACTTTGGGCCAATCACCAGGAGACAGGGAGTTCTAGTCCCACCTTATGCATCAAAGCCAGCTAGGTAACTTTGGACCAATCACCAGGAAACGGTGAGTTCTAATCCCGCCTTAGGCATCAAAGCCCGCTGGGTGACTATGTTATGCCAGTCATTCTCTCAGCCCAACCCACCTCGCCAGATTGTCGTTGTGGACAAAAAATAGGAGGAGGTCGGTCGGCGGAATAAGCTCGCTGCCTTAAATATTTTTTGTGAACATTAGAAAAGTGGGATAAAACTAAACGTTTGTTTTTTTTAGCCAAGAAGGATGCGAACGCCTCGGCTATCCCGGTCATCCAGACCCCTCTGCTGCTCCTCCCCGAGGCCCACCTCCGGCACCTCTCCCATCCCGTGTCCCTCCTACCTGTTGTAGCCTCCCGATCCGGGCGTGCATTTCCCCGTAGCTCCCATAGTCGCGCTGGTACCGGGCGGCGTTTTGATAGCACCGAATGGCTTCCTCGCAATCTTGCTCGGACTCGTAGATCTCGCCCAGCTGTTCCCAGAGGTGAGGCTGGCCCTGGTCCCGGAGCAGAGCCTGGACGCAGCCATGGATGGCCTCCAGCTTCCCATGGAGGGGGCGGGGAGGAAGATTCCTGGGGGGGGGGGAAGAGAATGGGGAAAAAGAAGCGATGAATAGATAGCGAAGAAGCCCAGCGACTGGAGGAGGGATGCTAGGGGATGTTACAGGGGGTCTCAAACGGGGTTCCTACAGATATGGGGTGGGGGGGGTCTAAGAAGGACCCAGCAAAGGAGAGGGGAGAGCAGGGGTTTTTGGGGTGCAGGGGGCAGCAAAGAAGCCAAAAGGACAGAGCTGTGCAGCAAAGAAAGAAGCAGGAGAATGAAGCAAGCGAGCAGGACGTTTGTGGTGAATGGAGGAGGATATTTGCAGCTCAGGGTTGAATGGGAGGGTCCTTGGGGGTCTCTTCAGCCGGGGGAAGGGGGAAGGGTTTCTTGCAACGTTTCGTGACCCAGCTAGGCAACGTCATCCGTGCTGGGGAGGAATGGTCTGCTTGCACCTTTTCTCAGGTGCAATCCATGGGGGAGAAAAGCTTGGCTTTTCTGCGGCCCTCCCGGGCAAAACCGGGTGACGTAGCCCCATCCCCACCCCCAGGCCAGGCCAGGCGCGAGACTCACCCGGGGGCATAGTAGCCTTTGCTGTACTGCCCCAAATTAGCACCATGGCTGGGCGGCAACGGCAGGGGCAGAGGCGGCTGGACGGCACTGGCGGAACACCTGGCGGCGGAAAACCGGGGCGGGTGAGAAAGGCAGAACCGAGGGGGCTCGTGACCATTTGGGGCTCAATTTGGGAGAGGAAGGGGTAAGCGAACAGGGACAAAACTTCTTCCGACAGAGACGCAAGGCAGCAGCTGAAGCTAAGCCTGGTTGAAGCTGGCGGGAATTTGGGGAAGGGGAGAAAAAAAAAAGACCCTCCGGATAACCGGGAGGAGCCCACCGAGAGAATTTATCCTCTGGTCTTCTGAGCTCAAGCGTCCTTTTTTTAAAGACCCTCCATAATCCCTTGCTGGGTGGAGTTTTAGGCAACTGAATGGAGCCGAGTGTTTTACTGGCCGGATGCCTTTCTTGTTGCCAATGAGGAGTTTTGCTGAACAAAACTCCTCATTGGCAACAAGAAAGGCATCCGGCCAATAATAATATATATATATATATATATATATACACACACTCATTCTGCCCAGAGAGAGAAATATCTGCCTTTACCTGGGACCGAACTCACGGGCTCCTGATTGTGAGGCGAGAGCGCCACCTCTAGGCCACCACACCACTCAGCATTTAGGTTTATATCATTATCATCTTTTAACAATCCCGTAATCCCTTGCAAAGTGCAGTCTTAGGCAACTGAATGGAGCCGAGTGTTTTACTGGCCAGATGCCCTTCCTGTTGCCAATGAGGAGTTTTGTTCAACAGATAGATAGATATATCTATCAAGTAGATATATATATATATCTATCAATTTTAATTATCGATTTTTATGATGTTTATGTATCTTTTATTTTTTTCTTGACTGTACACCGCCTTGAGTCCTGCGGGAGAAAGGCGGTATAGAAATATAATAAATAAATAAATATACTCATTCTGCCCAGAAAGAAAATTTTTTGCCCCACCTAGGATCGAACTCACAGCCTCCCGATTGGGAGGCGAGAGTTCCGCCTCTAGGCCACCGCATCACTCTTCTTCTGAGCTCAATAAAGGGGAATAGTTGAAGCTCAGGATTGAAAGGAGGGGTCACTGGTGCTCTCTGTTTGGTGGTTTCCTTGCAGACGTCTCACGACCGAACTAGGCAACCTCATCAGGGCTGGCAGGGAAAGGTGTTTGCATATCCAGAACTGATGAGGTTGCCTAGCTGGGTTGTGAAAGGAAGGAAACCACCAAGCTCAGAGACCACCAAGGACCCCCTCTCTTCCTCGCTCAGGGGCACGAAGGCAGATAGTCCTCGACTTACGGGCCGCAAATTCAGCCTGGAATTACGGTCATGAGTCATATACATCGTTAAGCGATTCATCACACGAGCAGAAATTGGATTTTATGACATTTTTGTGGCGGGCATTAAGCGAATCACCGTGGCCATTAAGAGAATAAAAAGTTATTAAGTGAACAATGCAGTCGTTAAGCAAAACCCCTTGTCTGGAATAGTGGGGTTTTTTGCCCGAAAATAGCAATAAATACTCGTTTCTGGCAAAAAAATTGTCGGGCGCAGTCACATCGGTTTGCCGAGCGTCCAAATTGCAATCATTCGATGGCCGTCGGAATTTGAATTTGGGGTCCTCAAAGTCCCTTCGTGGGGCTCCGTCGTCACTTCAAAACGGTTGCTTAAGCAAACGTTCGTTAAGTCGAGGACCACCTGTGCGCAGAGTGTACGGGGACAGTCCTCGACTGTACAACCACCATCGAGGCCAGAGTTTCCATTGCTAAGCGAGACAGCCATTAAGTGAGTTTCCGCTCCCTTTGTACGATGATCGGGGGATAATGTTGCATTATTATATTAGTATAATTATTATTATATTGTAATTCTCAAACTCCATTTGCAGAAACAAGGATTTGGAAGCAAAAATGAGTGGGGGGGGGAAGCCAAGCTGATTGAGACACCCCAGGAGCTGTTGACCCCCCCTCCCACTACCCAACCTCCACCAGAGCTCTCCCACGAACCCGCCCCCTTCCCCCTCGCCCTCGCCCTGTCCAAAATACCTGCCCCCCGGGAGCCATGGGCGAGAATGGCACGAACTCCAGGCCCCACTACACCCCAGGTTGCCGAGAGAAAAAGGGTCCCGTCCAGCACGGACCCCTAACTGTTCCAACGTTCGATGCATCCAGTCTGCGGGCGGAAAAGAGAGACGGGGTTAGGGGAGGACCGGCAGAGGATGGAGACATTCGCCCCCACCACCACCACCCTGGGCCCTTTTTATTCCGCGTGTTTTAATTTAACTCTTTCCCTAAATACCCACTTTCTACAAATACGAGTCTCTTCCCTTTGGTTGAACTTCTGTGCTCTGATAATGGGAGATTTTATTTGGAAGCCTGAACAGGAACAGGGCCCATTTGGCAGTTCAAAAGGCAGCAAGGCGGAAACCAGGCGCATGGAAGTTCTAGTCCTTCCCGAGTTTTATTACATTTATTACATTCTTTATATTGTCGGGTTTTTTTACTTTATAAGTAACTGAAGGTATGGAACGGCCCAAAATCACCCAATCGGTTTTCGTGCCTAAAACGGGACTAGAACTCCCAGTCGCCTGAAGATTGGCACAAAGTCACCCAGCCGGTTTTCATGCCTAAGGCAGGACTATAAGTCCCAGTCTCCTGGTGATTGGCACAAAGTTACCCAGCCACCCTTCATGCCTAAGGCGGGACTAGAACTCCCAGTCTCCCGGTGATTGGCCCAAAGTCACCCAGCCGGCTTTCATGCCTAAGGCGAGACTAGAATTCACCATCTCCCTGTTTCTAGACCAGCGCCTTAACCACCACACCAAACTGACTCTCCTTTGGCACAAGACTCAAATGGTGGTTTGGGACCAAGAAAGGAAAGACAAACCATGTCTGAAGACGCACAGACATAGTTGCCAGAGGTCCAGACAGACCAGAAGGCCCAAATAATAGCTCATTAATCAACGATATAAAATGTGTGTCTCCCGATCTTGGCAACTTTAAGACTGGTGGAGTTCGACTCCCAGAATTCCTCAGCCACTTTAAGACTAGCAGACTTCAGCTCCCAGAATTCCTCAGTCACTTTAAGACCAGAGGACTTCAACTCCCAGAATTCCTCAGCCTCTTTAACACTGGTGGATTCAACTCCCAGAATTCCTCAGTCACTTTAAGACTGGAGGACTTAAAATCCCAGAATTCCTCGGCCACTTTAACACTGTGGATTCAACTCCCAGAATTCCTCAGTCACTTTAAGACTAGTAGACTTCAGCTCCCAGAATTCCTCAGTCACTTTAAGACCGGAGGACTTCAACTCCCAGAATTCCTCAGCCTCTTTAACACTGGTGGATTCAACTCCCAGAATTCCTCAGTCACTTTAAGACTGGAGGACTTAAAATCCCAGAATTCCTCGGCCACTTTAACACTGTGGATTCAACTCCCAGAATTCCTCAGTCACTTTAAGACTAGTAGACTTCAGCTCCCAGAATTCCTCAGTCACTTTAAGACTGGAGGACTTCAACTCCCAGAATTCCTCGGCCACTTTAAGACTGGAGGACTTCAACTCCCAGAATTCCTCAGCCTCTTTAACACTGGTGGATACAACTCCCAGAATTCCTCAGTCACTTTAAGACTGGTGGATTCAACTCCCAGAATTCCTAGCCACTTTAACACTAGTGGATTCAACTCCCAGAATTCCTCAGTCACTTTAAGACTGGAGGAGTTCAAATCCCAGAATTCCTCGGTCACTTTCTGGTGGACTTCAACTCCCAGAATTCCTCAGCCACTTTAAGACTAGTAGACTTCAACTCCCAGAATTCCTCAGACACTTTAACACTGGAGGACTTCACTCCCAGAATTCCTCAGCCACTTTAAGATTAGTAGACTTCAATTCCCAGAATTCCTCAGTCACTTTAAGCCTGGTGGACTTCAACTCCCAGAAGTCTCCAGCTGGTCATAGGATAACTTTCCTAATAGATGGTGGGTAGACACTAAATGTCATATATCTTGACTTCAGTAAACTGGGGGGAGGGGGGGAGCTAGCTGGGGAATTCTGGGAATTGAAGTCCACCAGTCGTAAATTGGCCAAATTTTGGAGACCCCCTGATATAAGACCTAGCCATGTTATTAGTGGTGCCATTTTGTACTTTTAATCCTGTTTGACCCCCCCGCAGCCCCCAGCCCCAAATCCTCATCTCTCATGCACCCCAGGCACCGTTGCTGCTCCCCCCCTCCCCACCCCACCCCTCCCCAAAGCCCATCTCTTACCTTTCTGCCGCTGTGGACGCGTCTTCGTTCCCCACCCTCCACCCCCCCAGATCCAGGGGACGGGCGCCACCCCCAGCCGCTGATTATTTAGACCTCCTCCGGTCTAAAGCCTCCGGCGGTCACAACCACATATAATGCTGCAAGAAAAAGAGAGAGAGAAAGAGAGAAAAAAAATCAGACATTTGCACCTATAACACTTTGCACCCACCCCAAAAGTGCATTCCGACAACCCCGTTGACCCCCTTGTTCTGCACACACACACCCAGACCCGGGAAGGCGGGAAGGGCTGGGGCTTCTACGTCGCCCAATGATGCCAAGCTTGGAAATAGCTTTTCCCCCCTCTTTTTAGGGGGAACTTTCGCACCCAGAAAACACACACAAAGGTTGTTAGATTGTGTGAATGCGATTTTGGAGGGGGAAATGGGGGGTTTGGAAGCGGGTGGAAAGGAGCCGGGTTTGGAAAGAGCAGCAATTTTCCCTTCCTAGCTTCTGAGCCGAGTTCTAGGATGGGCCAGAGCTTTCCTTGGCTCTGGCTGGGAGCGATGGGAGTTGTAGTCCAACGTGTGCTTCCCCCCCCCCCTCTAAAAGAAAATCCAGAGATGCATGCATTTCCCTCCGGGGAAAAGGACCCAGGTTTCATTTTAGGGTTTCTTAAAAAATAACATAAAATAAATAATTATCCAGACACGCTTTTAGGGAGCATTCCCACGACACGCGTCTCTCTCTGAACCCGCATCTTTGCAAAAGCCTCGGCTTCCCTTTTTTTTTTCCCCCCTCTCCAGCCCTACTTTCAGCACGTGGAAGGCGACCCCAGCATCCAAAGCCCGAAGAGGCGGAAGAGGCTGCCTTTTCCGCCGCTTTCGGGGGTCGTTTTCATCCCACGTTCCCAATTAACTCACTTCGCTCCGGGCAGGAGAGGGTTAACCCTGGGCGGTGTGTATATTTTTTTTTCTTTTTAATCTCCCGCCCATCAGCGCGGGCCCTGCCTATCAGCGCGGGAGGGAGGACACCTTCTCGTCCCGCGTCCAATGGAACGCAAGGATTGGAAGCTGAGAAGGCGGGGCCTCTTTGTTTCGCCCGCCTCCGGGATTAACCCCTGCCCCGCCGGCTGTTCTAGAGCCTGCTCTTTTTTCCAGCCGAGCAGCCAATCGCGCTCCCTCCTCCCGACGGCCACCAATCAGCTTTCGCCTTGATCTTCCAGAGGGGGTCTGAAACCATAGAGATAAATGAGGACGGGCGGTCGAGATCCGCACTTGCGATCAGCGATTGCTACTGCCTGGCCAGCTGATGGGAGGGGGGAAAGAGGCAGCCAAAGGCCGACTATAAGCTAGATACATTGCTTAGGCTGGAAGATGGGCGGACTTCAACTCCCAGAATTCCCCAGGCAGCATGGCTGCCTGGGGAATTCTGGGAGTTGAAGTCTGCCCATCTTCCAGCTGCTAAGGTTGGGAAACAATGGACATCCCATCTATTAATGGGATGATTGCTTTCAACCTGCATTGAAGTGCAGGATTTTTAGAGGGCGTCCTTGACTTACGACGACTCTTCGCTTAGTGACCGTTCAAAGGGACAACCGGCTCTGCAGAGCTGCTATGCGGAAAGGGTGTGGGTACGTAAGGACAAATCAGTACCATTACGCTAAACGGTTCGTTGAGCGACGAACTCGCGACAGCTCGTTGAGCGACGAACTCGCGACAGTTCGTTGAGGGACGAACTTCTGACAGTTCATTTAGGGACGAACTTGCGACTGTTTAGCGATGAGCCTGCAACAGTTCGTTTACTGACCGAAGTTACAACGGCACTGGAAAAAAATGGCTAAGGACCGTTTTTCACACTTAACGACCGTTGCAGCATTCCCCGGGCTCAAGGGATGAAAATTCAGACGCTTGGCAAACTGACTCGTATTTATGACGGATGTAGAATCCCGGAGTTTATCCGGATTCCCCTTTTGCAACGAGCAAAGTCAATGGGGGAAGACAGATTCGCTTTACAACGGCGTGACTCACTTAACAACTGCTGTGATTCACTTAATAACAGTGGCAAGAAAGGTCATAAGGTGGGACGGAAGTCCGCAATTGGTCTTGCTCGGCAACGGAAATTTTGGGTTCGGTTGGTTGTAGGTCGTTAAGTCGAGGACTATCTGGCAACTTTGGGAGCCCGTGGGTTGAACTCTGACTGTCCTTCACACACCTGGAAGCACCGGAAATTGGAAGAGGAGTCACTCAGTGCGCATGTGTGCGCACCAGGAGGATGATCTTCCGGCACACCAATGTGCACCGGCCACCTAGTTTTCCGATTTCTGGTGCGCACATCAGCGTAAAGACCAGCTGACCAGCGCATAGGTGCGTGCCAGAAACCGGAAGTCCAGGTGGCCGGTGTGCATGCAGGGCCGGAAGATCATCTTCCCGGCACATGTACGCACACCGGGTGACTGCTTTTCCAATTTCCGGCGCTCCCACATGCTTGAAGACTAGTTGCCCGGAGCACCAGAACTTGGGCAAGCAACGGGCTGCTCCTCCCGTTTCTGGCATGTCCGCGTGCTCCGGTTTCGGCACTCGGTGCTGAAAAGTTTTGCCGTCACTGGTATTATAAAATCTCCTGCTTGAGCCTAGAATACCTCCGAGGTCCCTTCCAGCCAGTGGTTCTGTGGGCGTGGCTTGGGGGCATGGTGTCGCTTGGTGGGCGTGGCTTGGTGGGCATGGCAGGGGAAGGATACTGCAAAATCTCCATTCCCTCCCCACTCTGGGGTCAGCCAGAGATGGTATTTGCCGGTTCTGCGAACTATTTAAAATTTCCGTTACCGGTTCTCCGAACTGCTCAAAATTTCCGCTACCAGTTCTCCAGAACCTGTCGGAACCTGATGGGTTTCACCCACTTCCTGCTCTCTTCAGATTAAAACCGTTTGCCCGCCTGGTGCTTTAACCACGAGACCCAACCGGCTTTTTTTTGGTTCCCTCCATCTTTCTATCTGTAAAATGGGCAGAGCTCAGCGAAGCAGCTCCGGGATGAATGAATAAATGAAGTATTTTTTTCCCCCCCAGGACAAAACCTGGCTCAACTTTCTTTCCCAACCCATTCCAATTTGACCGGAATTGGGAGCTGCTGTTTTTTCCCACGCCGTAGAGACCTCACGGGAAGGGAGGGCTATGTCCACCCCGCCCCCCCCCCCCAGTTTCTGTGACTCACCCACCCCTCTCCGGCCGCGTCCTGCCAGAAATCGGAGCCAGACAGACGAACCGGCCAAATCCCATCTTTCGTGTGGTCAGACCAGGCTTTTTATAACCAGACACGATCCGTGGGAACCCACCCACCATGGCGGGCTGGGTAAAGAAAACCTGGGTGGGGGTCTTGTCTTCCCCCCGTCCCCTCCAGTCCCAGACGTGGTTAAGAACCGGCCGTGGCTATTTCTGGAAGAGCCCTGAGCTAAGTTTGGCTCCCAAGCAGGCAGGCAGGGCGGTTGCGGTTACAACGGGCCGAGCCGGGGCACAACCCTCGTGCGTTGTTTGCACGCCTGCCAAGCAGCCAAGTGGAAGGAGGGGGGGGGAGAAAGGGGAAGTGAGCAGCTGGCAGGACTTCCCTGCACGCCTCCGTGCACGAGGGAGGAGGAAGCCGCAAGGCCGAATCACAAACGGCCCCATCGCACATCGGCTTGTGCAATGGGGAGCAAAGTATGACCGTCGCAGCGCGACGGTGCGTGCAAAATCCGGAAGGGAATGAATCACTCAAAGTGAGCAAAGGTGACGACGCTCTCGGGGTGGCCCACGGAGGGAAGACACGGAGCTTGTCGATCAGAAAGGTCGGCAGTTCGGCAGTTCGAATCCCTAGTACAGGTCTCCTGCGTGAGGAGGGGGTTGGATTAGATGACCTCCAAGGTCCCTTCCAACTCTTATTCTTTTATTATTACAGATAGGCTCCGACTTACAACGGCTCATTTAGGGACCGTTTGACTATTACAACCACACTAAAAAGTGACCGATGACCCGTTTTCGCACTCACGACCGTTGCAGCATCCTCGCGGTCACGTGATCAAAATTCAGACGCTTGGCAGAACTGAGTCCTAGTTATGACGGTCACAGTGTCCCGGAGTCACGCGATCCCCTTTTTGCAACCTTCCGACGAGCAAAGTCAACGGGGAAGCCAGATTCGCTTACTGACCACATGATCCACTTAACGACTGCAAGGAGTCACTGAACAGCGGTGGCCAGAATGGTCGTACAATAGGGAAAAGCTCCCTTCACCACTGTCTCACTTAGCAACAAGAATTTGGTGCTCCATTGTGGCCGTAAGTCAAGAACTCACTGTACTCTGCTCTGAACCAAGAGGCAAGCAATACCCCACATGCTCGGTTCATAGAAGTATTCCGAGCGCTGGACGATGCACGCTTAAGGCAAGGGACGCACATCTTATAACCTCCTTGTGCTGTGCCAGGTTTTCCTCACATTATGATGGTGCGCTCTTTTCCCACCTCTGCACACATCGAGGCAAAACCCATAAGGCTGAGCACACAAGAACCCCTGACTGGTCCTTCTGTGTAGATCCGCATGATGTGCAGGGAGCAGCGCATCCCCCTGGGAAGTGGGGAGATACCCAAGGACCCCCGTTTGTTGTTCTGCACTGCCTGCGGTAAAAGACTCCGGCTGGTTTCCCATCCAGAAACCGGACCACATAGTCCAGCCAGCTGCTCCTTCTATTTACAATTCCAAATTCCGATTCGTCTGGAATTTTTCCTTTGTTTGCCACCATGGAGAAGTCAGGTCCACGGAGTCAACAACCACAACGGCAGGCATTCCTGAAATATCTCGCTTCCACGCGCCGAGCCACACATCTTCCTTTGCCTTTTCGCCGACACACGGCCTCCCTTCATAAAGCGCTTGTCTACGCACCGTCCGTGTTCGTGCAACCTGTCTACACAGTCGGCCTCGAAACCATTTGCACGCACGCCCGTTGGGGATGTTCACCTCTCTACCTATCAATGCCGTGATGCGCGCGACAAATGCATGCCCCGTGTCTCCCTTTTGATCGCTCGCCAAAGCACACAAACATCGCAAGATGCGCACACGAAACACACACAAACATCACAAGACGCACACACAGTATACGCAGAAGTGGGTTGCTGCTGGTTCCAACCGGTTCAGGTGAATCGGTAGTTCCGGCAAGCGGCTCGGCCCGCCCACCCACCCTGGTGCTATCCCGTCCTATATAATTGCCCGTTTTTTATGCTACCCACATGCGCAGAAACCATGTGAGTGAGCGAAGCTTGAATGCACACACGCATGCTCACATTTTCAGTTCTAGGAGAACCGGTTGTTTGACACCCACCTCTGGATCTACGCGCAAACATCACAAGATGCACACATGATACACTCCCAAACATCGCAAGACACACACACGATACACTCCCAAATATCGCAAGACGCACACACGATACACTCCCAAACATCGCAAGACACACACACGATACACTCCCAAATATCTCAGGACGCACACACGATACACATACAAACATCACAAGACATACACATGATACACTCCCAAATATCGCAAGACACACACACAATACACACAATCATTGCAAGACACCCACAATACACTCCCAAATATCGCAAGACACACACAATACACAAACAAACATTGCAAGACACACATGATACACCCTCAAACATCGCAGGATACAAACATGATACATCCCCAAATATCGCAAGACACACATACAATTCACACTCAAACATTGCAAGATGCACACACGATAAACCCTCAAACATCGCAAGACACACACACGATATATCTTCAAACATCGCAAGACACACACGATACACTCCCAAATATCGCAAGACACACACATGATACACACTCAAACATTGCAAGACGCACGCACGATCCCTGCACAAACATTGCAAGACGCACACACGATACACACACAAACATCGCAAGACACACACGATAAACTCCCAAATATCGCAAGACACACACAACACACAGACAAACATTGCAACACACCCGATACACACATAAACATCGCAAGACGCACACATGATACACTCCCAAACATCTCAAGACGCACGAACAATACACACACAAACATCGCAAGACGCACACACGACACCACAAGCTCTCTTCCTCCCTCCTTCTTCTAACCCCGTGATGGCGAACCTATGGCAAGCGTGCCGGAAGTGGCACACAGAGCTGTCTCTCCCGGCATACCAGCCATTGCCCGTTGCTCTTCTGGGTTCCAGTGCACCGGACTAGCTGATCTTCACACACGCGGGACCGCCGGAAATGGGAAGAGCAGTTGCCCAGTGCACAGGCGTGCGCCGGGTGGCTGCTGTTTCGGTTTCTGGCATGCACAAGCGCTTCCATTTCGGCACTCGGTGCCGAAAAGATTCGCCGACACCATTCTACCCCATTGACACAGTCTCTGATTTAAAACCAGGCAGCTACGCGCTGCCTACTGTGGGGTTTTTCAGCTGAACCCTGATGGTCAAAGGACTCAAGGACAAACTCACCCACCTCTCTTGAAACCCAGTTTCCACCCTACCCTCCCAAGCCTGGCATTCACGAGCAAATCTAGATTTGCACACGCCGATACCAAGAACCCTTGTGCAAATTGCTTGTGCGAACTGCATTGGCAGCCGATTCACTTCCAGGTCCCGTACAGGTCCCGAGTGGTTGTCAGTTTTAAAACGGTTCGTGCTTACTGTAAGGACCCAGTCATTTCCCAGTTCCATCCAGAGCAGGGAGGGCAAGCGATGGTAAGCTCACCTGAAGTACTAATACCCGCTCTACAAAGCCTGAGTAAGGCCACACCTAGACTACTACATCCAGTTTTGCTTACCACGATGTAAAAAAGATGTTGAAACTCTGGAAAGAGTGTAGAGAAGAGCAACATGGGGGATTGACATAAGAACAGTTGCAGGAACTGGGCATGGCTAGTTTAACAAACAGAAGGACTAGGGGTGACATGATAGTATTTGAGGGGTTGCCCCAAAGATGAGGCGGTCAATTTCTTCTCCAGAGCACCAGAAGGTAGGACAAGAAGCAACGGATGGAAACTAATCAAGGAGAGAAGCAACTTAGAACTAAGGAGAAGTTGCCTGACAATGAGAACAATGAGAACAATTAGCCACCAGCAATTGTGGGGACTCCATCATTGGAGGCCTTCAAGAAGAGACGGGGGGTTGGTTTAGATGACCTACAAGATCCCTTCCAACTCTGTTATTCTATAAATCCCTCTCTTAAAGAGGCCCATCCGGTGCAATAAAGAAGAGCCTTCTCCCTGTTGGCCCGTGGGCATAGGGACTCTAAATGATAGGGACCCCATCAATGAGTTGCTTTGAATGTTATCACCAGAAGGGTTAGCGGGTTTGGGGGGCTTGAATTTTGGGGGGGGTTGTTTCTTTAAGCTGCCCGTCATCACCACGAGTGAGTTGGGCAGCCGTGTAAATTTTCTTAATGCGGATAATCCTGGATTTACAACAGTTCATTTAGTGACCCGTTCCAAGTTACAACGGCAACATCCCCACGCTCACGGGATCAAATTCAGGACGTACTCCCATTTATGACAGTCGCGATGTCCCCGGTGGGGTGGAGGTGTCACGCGATCCCTTTTTGCGGGAAAGCCAGATTTGCTTCACAATGGTGCAATACACTTAAAAACCCTGGCGAGAAAGGTCGGAAAAAAGGGGAAGAAGTCGCTTAACGACCAACGGAAATTTGGAGCGCCGTTGCGGTCGTAAGTCGAAGACTCCCTCTAATTAAATAATAATTCCGCTGGGATGGTGTCCTGCCTGCCAAGGTTCAAGTGATGTTTCTTTGGGCAAAGGGACGATGGGCATGGCAGAATGCATCAAGGGAAATTGGCACTGAGTGTACGGGGAGGAACTGAAGAAGCGGCACACAAATCGAAAAAGAGGGGGAGATGGGAACAGCCCCCCCCCCAAAAAAGAACGACCTGTTGACGCTCAAAACCCTGCGAAGAAAACCCAGCTATGTTGCCATGCGGGTGTGCCCACTGCCCCCTCTGCACGAAGACGACACTCAAACTTGAACCCCGCCGCACGTCCCGTTCCCCCCCGTCTCGTTTCCGATCTCTGCACCGCGCAGAGAATTCTGGGTAAGCAGAGAAGTTCCCCAACCTGTTTGGGCGCATGAGCCTGGCCCAGCCCTCCACCCTGCCGTACGTCAGGCTGGTGATGCGCGGGGGATTTCCATCTCCGGCGCTTCCAGGAAGGCGAACCCCGGCGCATCACGGAGCACTGGAAGGAAAGGAAGGGGGCAGAAGAATTTTTGCAACCTCTGGCTTCTCCGCCTACCCAAAATGCACCCCCTTTTCCTACCCCGGGATGCAGCCAGGGTACCCCGAGACCCTAAAACTCTGACCGATTTGACCAAGTCAGCAATTCTTTCTGGGTGGCGGGCTTTCCTCCCCACAGCCTCTCTCCCACCCACGCTGCCAGGCTCAGCATTTTGGGCATCCTGCCCCTTCGCAACTTCCTTCCCCCTGCGGCCACTTCTCCGAAAACGACAACAAAAAACACACCCCAAGAAAAGAACTTTTTTTTGCGAGCTCCAAGTTGTACGGATTTACAAGAAAAAGGAACTTCGGAGGACGCAAAGAAGCCGAAACCGCAAAGGAAACAGCAATTCACAAGCGCTGGTGTGTATGTGTGTGTGGGGGGGTAAGTGTGTATTATGTGCAATATGTATAAGGGGTGGGGGGAGGAAATTTTTGCAAAATAAGTGGGAAAATTTCCCAGTCATCGGTTCGAGCAAAAGCACGCGTGTGTAAGGATAAGCACGAGTGAGACGTGACCACGCGGCGTTCAAGAATACGGGGAGTCCTCGACTTACGATCACAATGGGCCCCCAAATTTCTCTCGCTAAGCGAGACAGCTGTTCAGTAAATTTTGACACACACACACCCATAGTTCTTGCCACAACTATGAAGTGAATTTGCTGCCGTTGTGTGGAGCGAGTCATGACGTTGTTAAGCAAATTCCAACCAGCCACGGACTTGGTTGGTCAGAAGTTCCCAAAAGGGGATCGTGGGACCTCTCCTCCCCCGGGACGTTGTGACCGTCATAAATAGGAGTCAGATGCCAAGCGTCCGAATTTTGACTGGGGATGCTGCAATGTCGTAAATGTGAAAAACGGTCGTAATTCACTTTTTTGTAACTCTGAACTGTTGTAGTACTACTTGTAGTACTACCTGTAGTACAAAGATTGAAGCCCCAATTATGCATCACAAGTAAGAGACAAGACAGTAAGGAAAAACTTTGAGCAGTCTTCACCCTGCTGGCATCATCCAGATAGACTGTACTACAACTCCCATCCCTCCAGCCGGCTGGGGATGATGGGTTAGCTTGGGGGAAGGCTCTGCAGAGCTGGTAGGCGGCTGCATGAGTGGAAAGGGTGAGAGTGTGTAAGTGCAAAGCAGCATGTCCAAGCAGTCCTCAACGTACAACAGTTCGTTTAGTGACCGATGTTTCAACAGTACTGTTACAGCCTCCCCGGGTCCCGCGATCAAAATTCAGACAACAGGTTCACATTTACGACGATCGGAGTGTCCCGGGGGGCATGCAATCCCGTTTCACGACCAGCAAAAGTCCACGGGGAAAAGTCGGATGTGCTTAACAGCCGCGCGACTCCCTCGACAACCGCCGCGATTGACTTAACAATGGTGGCAAAAACGAGTCGTTAAAATGGGCCAAAATTCCAATGTTTCGCTTCGGCAGGATCAATTCCGGGCTCCGTTGTGGTCATAACCCGAGGAATTACCTGTAGATAGGGGGGGAGAGGCATGTCTCCGGGAAGAGAAACCCACAAGAAACATGGATCGGTAATAGAGCCTTCCAGGATGTGGGGTTGTTTTGTTTTTGTTTTTGGAGGGGGGCAGGCGATGGGGAAGAAGGGGGGCGTGCGGGGCGCCTGTTTGGTGTGTAAGTAGGTTGTGAGTCACGCGGCACATAACAAGGTCTCCCCACATGCTTACCAGACAGAGCTGTATCAGTGCTGAGTCAGCCGCCAGCAAGAACACTGCCCCTTTTCCAAACCCCCCCCCTTGAAAATGACTGAGTATCAGGGGTGGGGGGGCAACATCAAACCATACCCCCCCCCATCCACATGTCCTGCTTTTCACACCGGATGGACCACACACGCTCTCCCTGACTCGCGCCTGACGATAATCATCAGCCGGGAAAACACCAACGGGTCCCATTCAACACAACACAGGAGCGTACGTCTCGTCCACATGCACACCCAGGTGGAAGGGACACACCTCTTGGTGTCACAGGCACAACGGGGGGTTGTCGAAAGCCAGCCCACCTTTATTTTTTCAAATTTGTATACAAATTTGTATTTGTATACAAATTTGTATACAAATTTGAATACAAATTTGTATACAAAATAAGCTTGCGAGGAGTGATCAAATTCACACAAAAACACACCACACACAGACACACACAGATACAAATCACTGCAGCCCCCGCGGGCATCGCAACACCCTTGCCCTGGCCCCCCGAATGGCATTCTTTTCACAACACGAACAGCAATACAAGGAGCCCTCAGCTTAACAATGGCTCGTTTAGTGACCGTTCGAAATTACCACGGCACTGAAAGAGCGACCTAAGGACTGTTTTTCACCCATACGACCGCTGCGGCATCCCCGTGATCCAAATTCAGACGCTTGGCTCCCTGGTTCAGATTTGTGACAGTCGCCGTGTCCTGGGGGAGGTCAAGGGGTCTCCTGTTGCGACCGCCGATAAACAACGTTCATGGGGAAAATCCAGATTCACTTAACAACCGGGTTACTAACTTAACCTCTGCAAGGATTCATTTAATGACAGTGGCGAGAAAGGCAAACTCACTTGACAAACATTTCACTGAGCAACAGAAATTTTGGGCTCCATCGTGGTCGTAACTCGAGGACACCAATCAATGGCTTTTAAAAAGAGTGCATGGATTTTCTCCCTCTCTCTCTCTCTCTCTCTCTCTCTCACTCTTTAGTTTTAGTTTAGTTTTATTTGATTTATCTTTCACTCTTTCTCTCCCTTTCTCTCTCTCTTTCACTCTTTCTTTCTCTCTCACTCTTTCTCTTTCTTTCTCTCCCTCCATCTCTTTCATTCTTTCTCTCACTTTTTCTCTTTCTCTCTCTTTCTCTCTCTTTCACTCTTTCTCTCCCTTTCTCTCTCTCCTTCACTCTTTCTTTCTCTCACTCTTTCTCTTTTTCTTTCCCTCTCTCATTTTTTCTCTCACTTTTTCTTTCTCTTTCTCTCTTTCACTCTTTCTCTCCCTTTCTCTCTCTCTTTTACTCTTTCTTTCTCTCTCACTGTTTCTCTCTTTCTTTCTCTCCCTCCCTCTCTTTCATTCTTTCTCTCACTTTCTCTTTCTCTCTTTCTCTCTCTTTCTCTCTTTCTCTCCCTTTCTTTCTCTCCTTCACTCTTTCTTTCTCTCTCACTCTTTCTCTTTCTTTCTCTCCCTCCCTCTTTTTTATTCTCTCTCACTCTTTCTTTCTTTCTCTCTCTTTCACTCTCTCTCCCTTTCTCTCTCTCCTTCACTCTTTCTTTCTCTCTCTCTTTCATACTTTCTCTCTCTCTCTTTCACTCTTTCTCTTTTTCTCTTTCTCTCTTTCTCTCCCTATCTATCTGTATCTGAAGCTTTCTCTCTCTCACTCCCTCTTTCTCTCTCGCTCTCCCTCCCTCCCTCTCTTTCTCTCTCTCCCCCCCTCCCTTGTGTGTATGTGGGTGTAGGTGTTGTGTGGAGATACGGAGAAGCAGAGAACATGATGCATGAAAGCTGACGGGATGCACAGTGCGGTTGGGAGTTGTGTGGTTTGGTCTCCTCCTCCTTTCCAAGAAAGGTCAGCCTGATAAACACACAACTCACTTTTAGGCGCACGCCTGCGCCAAGCAAAGGTCGGGAATTACAGCGCCGGAAAGCCCCTTCACGAGCTTTATAGATCAAGCTTTGAGGTGGGAAATCCCCATCTTGTTCTGCCAATTCCCCTCTCGATCAATATCAGAAGGAGAAACCGAACCCACGACGGGCCGTTGACGGCACAGCAGTCCTCGACTTACGACCACAATCGAGCAGAAGTTTCACCGGCAGAGCGAGACGGCTGTTAAGTGAACTTTGCCCCATTTCACAACCTCCCTCGCCACCATCGCTAAAAGCCAATCCCCGCAGTGGTTGGGTTCACTTGTGAGAAGGTCACAAAAAGGGATCACGTGACACCCGCCCCCTCCCGCCCCCCGGGGACACTACAAAGGTCACAAATACGAGTCAGTTGCCTGAGCATCTGAATTTTGATCACATGAGCCCAGAGATGCCGCAACAGTCATAAGTGTGAAAAATGATCGTAAGTCCCTTTTTCAGTGCCGTGGCAACATCGGTCACTAAATGAACTGTTGTATGTCAAGGACTATCTGTATTTTGGGGAGAAATTTATGTGCGCCAACACACTAATTCAGCACCGACATTCACCCACAAAAGGTTAATCTTAACACGGCGAAAAGTCAACACAAGTCCAACCCTCCAGAGATAGGCCAAGGTTCCCAGAATTCCCAATTCTCCCGGCAGGAAAAAAAGGGAGAATTTGGGAACTGAGGTCTCAGCAACCCATCAGAAAGAGGATTGCCAGTTAATCAAAAGCTGCCTTGAAGTTACAAAATCGTTCCAAAGTCCCAAGAGGCTGGGATGGGGGTGGGGGGGGGGGGGAGGGAAGGAAGGAAGGAAGAGAATTGCAGACACACAAACAATTTCAACACAAAAGTGGCCCTGGCACAAAGTTGCCCCCGCTGCGGCGTTGATCCTTTCACCGCCGGCCGGGAACCTCACAACCCCCCATGAAATAACGGACCCACAATGTTCTGTGGGAAGACAATCACCGCCACCCACCCCCCGTCTCGAGACCGTTCCGTATCGACAACCACAACTTTTGTAAACCGCAAAAACAAACAATGACAACAGAGACGCATCCGTGCGCTCTGAGGTGAATCCTGCTCTCCAACACACACAACAAAGGGTTGGCCAAAGAGTTAAGCAAACAAGCTGTGTCAGCACATACGGGTCAAAGACCCACAATACCCGATCCAAAATTGGCCACGGCCCAAGGGGATCAAACAGGGTGAGGCACTACACGAACAGTATAGCACGACACGTCTTCCAACAACCGGGGTAGGGTGTGGGGGGGTTACCGACACACATTTGTTGTCTAGGGCAGAAAAGAACGAGAAGGTCCTTGTACAGACACACATAGTGCCCTCGCTCCTCCGCTCACACATCTTCCCACCCACCCCCCTCCGCACGCAGACGAGCAGTAGGGCCTTACCTCCTGGCACACAAGGGGTGGACGTGAGAGGCGTGGCGCTTTCACGTCTTGGCGAAGTCTCCCCGCCGGGAGTGTTTACTACTACCGCCCGGGTGCCTCGACGACTAATGTACAACCGGGACATACTAGGAGAATGTAACTTGTCACTCCTTTCCGCTGGTGTGTCTTTCTCTCTCCTCCTCCCCTCCACTCTTATCCTCCCCCCCACTACCACACCATGCCACCATGTGGGGTTCAGGGTTCCTGCTAAGTCAGTGGAGCGTGTGTGTGGGGTAAATTCCGGCCACAAGTGACTCAGCCTCTTCCCTCCCCCGGAAAATTTGTCCCGGTTTAAAGGGCTAGAATGACTTCATTAGTTCCCCCGCTTCCCCAACCCCATAAGTCTAGGTTCCTCCTCCACCCCCACATCTTCAGAAGCCCTGCCCTACTTAGGCAATCCCAGCTCATTCAGTCCTTGTCAGAATTCTCCAGCAAAATCAACCACAGCACAGTTGAGCCTCCTGCTACAGGGACAACCACCGCCGTGGTGAAACGGGAAGCTCTGATATGTGTAGGCTTGAGCGCAGAGAGGGCTCCTCATAGTACAGGTACTCCTCGACTTGCGACCGCAATTGAGCCCAAACGGCCTGTCGCTAAGGCAGGCGGCGGTTGAGCCAGTTTTGACCACCTTGCTGGCCACGTAAATGATGTGCGGCCACTGTTAAAGTCAGTCGCACGGTTCTTAAAGGGATCTGGCTTCCTCGTGGGACTTTTGCTTGTCCGAAGGTTGCAAAAGGGGATCACACAACCCTGGGACACGGCACCCGTCACAAAGATGAGTCAGTTGCCGAAGCCTCTGAATTTGGATCACGGTGACCACAAGGAGGCGGAAAGGGTCACACGTGTGAAAAAGAAGTCTTGGGTTTTTTTCAATGCTGTTGGAAGTTCGAAGGGTCACTAAGCAAACTGTCGTAAGTCAAGGACTACCTGTACACAACCGGCAGGTTTTCTTGGGAGGACTATTCCACACTCTCGTGTGAAGAGGACAACCACACAGGCATGCTCAGAAAATGCATGACCGCACACGCTACTAGACCGAGCGCCCTTTCCAAGGACGTGGAAGACAATCACGCCAGCGATGTCACACTGCACATACCACCAAAAGGTCATTTGCGGCAATCCCCGTACATGGCATACATGGGACCTACTACACCAGACAATGGCACAACCGTGGAAGAGTCCCTCACACGCGCTCGGCAAAGCCCGGCTACTGTCCTTCTCTGGCACGTCCTGAAGGAGCAGCCGCGGCACGAGACCCCGACATCGTTTGTATCGCACGAACCCCGTCTTCTCCATGCCAGTCCTCCCTTCCCGGCCTATCCGGGTGCCAAGCGGGGCAAGGAAACAGCGGCGGCATTGCCAAAGCAACTGTTCAAGCGATTGTAAGGAAAGAGGAAAAAAAAATAAAAAGAACTTGGCCACGGCAGCAGAGAACGCCAGGATCGTGCCAGCTCCTGTCGGCGCGGTGGCAGCCCATGCTCACGTCATCAGATCTGTAACCGTTTCTCTGCTGGCTCCAGACACATTTTCGGGGCAGTCTCCCGCCTGCCAGCCTGGAGAAAATGTTCCAGGCACCGTAGCTGTGCACCGAACAAAACCAAAGGGGCCAGGGTGTGCGTTGTGTACACAAGAATCCCTGCTTGCTCAGCCTCACACAAGGCAAACAAATTTGGGTACAGAGTTCTACATTTCAGCGGCGCGTCTAGAGGCCTTCTGCGACCAACGTCTCCCGGCTACGACGATACAAGTGTGTGCCGCTCTGTTGTTTGCAAACTTGTGGGAAGGCAGCTCCTCTCTCTCAGAGACACCTTTCCATATGGCACTTTAGGACTACACCTCCCATCATCAACCCCCAGGAGGAGCCCCAGCACTTGTACAGGATGCTGGATTACGGGTAGTTGATCCAAGACAATACAGTACAGTACAGTACACGTAGTCCTCGGCCTATGCAATTGAGCCCCCAAATTTCTGCCGTTAAGCAACACGGCTGTTAAATGAGCAGTGCCCCATTTTATGATCTTTCTCACCACCGTTGTCCAGTGAAACACTGCAGTGGTTCAGCTAACACCACGGTTGTTAAGTGAATCTGACTTCACCAATTGACTTTGCTTGTCAGATCGTCGCGAAAGTGGATCGCATGACCCAAGGGGCGATGCAAAGGTCATAAATACGAGTCCGTTGCCAAATGTCTGAGCTTCAGTCCCTTGACAGTGGGGATGCCGCAACCGTCGTAAGTGCGAAAAATTGGTCCTACGTCACTTTTTCTTAAGTTCAAACCGTGACTTAAGTGAACCGTTCTAAGTCGAGGACTACATGTAAAAAAAAAAAGAAACAGGCACATGCATCTCCAGGAGGAGAGAAACACACATACGCCTGTTTTTGGTCGTGGGGGTCAGAGTTTACAACATCCAATGGGGGGGGTCACCCTCGTTCTGGGGTCCCTCCAGACAACAGTGGCGGGATCCAGACACCAATTCTCACACCAACTTTCAGCCAATCCTAACCTGTTGTAAAAGGAGTGTGCGTGCACAGAGAGGGCACTTCCAGGGAGGTTTTTTGGGTAAAAACCCAGCGTCCCAGAGAACCTGGGATTTTCGTTTGGGGGCCCGGCTCCAGACGTAGGGCCGGAACGAAGGCAGCAAGGGGGTTAATTGTTTGTTCACTCCAACAAGGAGCCTTTTAAGGTCACAGCGGCTGCTTGGGGAAAGCATGCGAGTGAGTCACTGGCTCACTCCTCCGTCGTCGTCGTACTCTGTCCTCCTCCTCCTCCCCTTCCCCGCAGCCCTTACGTAGTGGATCTTCCCTCCCCATTGCGCTCCCCCTCCCACCCACCAGGCCCAGCTGCTTCGCTGGCCGGGCGCCAGAGGGCGGGGACAGCATTGGAGGAGTCCACGGCCCGGCCCTCAGGCAGCGGTTGCAGGGGGTGGGACGAAGAACAAGAGCAGCAGCTGCGAGGGAGCCTTTGTGCAAGACGCATTCCGGAGGGACACAGAGAGAGAGAGAGAGAGAACGAGAAAGAGAGCCTGCGTTTGATGCACAGGGAAAGTGCAGTGATGCACACGGGCGACGGCGACGGCGTACCCGCCGAAGTTTTGACCCAGAAAAGGCGACACTGAACAAAAGCCCTCGAGCTTGCTTCCAGTTGAGCAACTAACTTGGCATCGTTGCACAATTTCCATTTTTGCAAAAAGAAATCGACTCGCCGGTGGCCTCACCGGAAAACCTCGTTCTGCTTTGGCGAGGATTGACTTTCTCGTGTTTCCTTAGTTCCTCTCCCCGCCCAACAGCGGCCTCGTGCGCGCAGTTCTGTGTGATCTTCCCCCCCCACATTCTGACTCTGCTTGTCAAAGGTTATAAATGATAATCTGAGGATCCTGCCACTATTGTAAACACACGTCGGATGCCAAGCACCTGAATTTTGACCCCGTAACTGTGGCGATGCTGCGATGGTCATAACTGTGAGGACCGGTCGCAAGTCATATTTTCACCGCCATTGGAACATGGAAACATTGGCTGAATGAATGGATGTGAGTCGAGAACTAAATTCCAGCCATGGCAGTATCTATTACAGGTGGTCCTCAACTTGCAACATTGAGTGACCGTTCAAAATTACAACCGCATTGAAAAAGTGACTTATGACCATTTTTTACACTTAACAACCGTTGCAGCATCACGTGATCAAAAAATCAGAGGTCCGCTTGGCAACTGATTCACATTTACGACGGTTACAGTGTCTCGACAAGATTATGTCATCTCGTGACCTCCTGACAAGCAATGGGAACGGCTAACAGCCCTGTTGTTCAAATAACGATGGCATTGATTCACTTAACAACTGTCGCAAGAAAGGTCGAAAAAGGTGGCAGAACTCACTTTAACTACAGGTAATCCTCATCTTACGACCACAACTGAGCACCAAATTTATCTTGTTAAAGCGAGAAATTTGCTTGCCGCATTTGTTAAGCGAATCGCTAGAGTTGTTTGATTAGTGGGACGCTGCAACCGTCATAAATGCAAGTCCGTGGTCAGGCATTTGAATGTAAATCTTGTGACCCCGGGGATGTTACAACGGTCGTGTAAGTGTGAAAAAGGATCCTAAGTTCCTTTTGTCAGTGTCGTTGTAACTTCGGTCACTAAACGAACCGTTGTCGTAAGTCGAGGACTACCTGTATTTCGCTCAGCGACAGCAATTTGGAGCTTAACTGTCATTGTCAATCAACTGTACAATACCTGTACAGGAGTGGCCAAAATTGTGGAAACCTTTTGGGAAAAGCGTCTTTTCTAAAACTAGCTCTTACCACCACTTTTTTCTTGGAGTAGTACCATAAAATTATATATCGACAGAAAGATAATTTAATCAAGAATACAATGCAATCACTTTGATGAAGGGTTTGCTATGAGAACAGCAGCTACGGTATAAAGAAGAAAAATGAAATGCGTAGAAAAAATGAGAGGTACACAAATTATCATCGTAGAAAAAATGAGATATACAAAATTATCATCGTAGAAAAAAATGAGATATATAAAAATTATCCCCATGACAGTTGGGTCATCTTTAGCATGAATGACGGCCTTACAACGTCTTCCCACAGAGCGAACTCAGTCTTTTAGTTCTGCAGCTGTTATCATGTGAAACCAAGTTGGAATGATGGCTTCTATTAACTGGGTTTGATTGCTGGGTCGCTTCTGACTAACCAGTTTCTTTCATCGGCTCCAGAGATTTTTACTTGGGTTAAGATCTGGGCTATTCCCAGATCTTGAAACTCGAAAAAAAAAGTGATGTTATTAGCCATCAAACCTCAAAAATACAGTTTTGAGGAAAGGGTTTTCACAATTTTAGCCAGACATTTTGGGCTCAACTGACGGCCGTAAGACGAGGACGGCCTGTTTATCGCGCCAACAATGGAACGCGCCAACGGGAAGCATGCAGGGAACACGGTGGCCCCCGCCGCGCGGGGGTCTGCTTCGGCCACTCACCAGAGGAGGAACATGCTCCCCTCGCTGCTTTCTCATGGGCTGGGTCTCCCCCCACACCGGGCCCATGCGCCGTCTCGGGCCACGAGGAGTGGCTGGTGGGGGGGTACGGCTACTCTCCCGCCATGGTGCGGATGCCGACTCTGTAGGAAAAGAAGAAAGCAAGCATTACCGGGGGGCGGTTTTAAGGAAACCGATGTTTACCGCTGCGTGTCCCCCACCCCAGGAAAGCCACTTATTTATGTTCACCTCTCTCCCTCCCGAAAGAGACAGCCGTGTCCATCTGTTCCCTCCCACATGCGTGGCGTTCCACATTCCTCAGCACTCATACTCTGCCGAATCAGCCACTCTGCCGATTTGTAAAATAGCGACATCCCCCCCCCAAAAAAACACACGGAAAAGGCAATCCCTCGGCTGAAAGGGACCCTGAAACCTCAGAAGAGGAGAGGATGAGAAGCAGGGATTCCTGCAGTGGTGGTATTAGCCAGTTGTATCAGGTTCGGGCGAAACTGGTAGCGGCGGCCGCGGGAAGCTCCACCCTCCCACCCGGATGTCATCACGTCCCGTTTTGGACGCTCTGTGTAGGCTCACATTTGCGAACCGGTAGCGAAGGTAAGTGAATAGCGCCCCTGGTCTCTTGCCATGGCACATGCTAGACTTAAGTCCTCGACTTACGGCCACGAACGAGCTCAACGTTTTTCTGTTACTAAGCGACACATTTATTCAGTCAATTTGGCCCTGGTTTTGCAATCTTTCCGGTCACGGCTGTTAAGCGAATCACTTCAGTTGTTAACGACATGGTCGTTAAATGAATCCGGCACGTGAAAAATAGTCGTAAGTCATTTGTTTTTCCAGTACCATTGTAACTTCACTAAATGAACAGTTGTAAATCGGGGACTACCTCTACCCTAATGGAAATCCCTGGATCCTAAGTGGGGGGATGAGGAGGAAGGCTCCTGGAAGTGACCCCAGGAAAAATCTGGCAACTTGACTCAGTTGTACAAGTAGTCCTCGCCTTACAACCATTCCGTTTAGTGACCGTTCCAAATGACAACGGCGCTGAAAAAAGTGACTTTCCCACCCTTTTTTTCGACCATTGCAGAATCCTCATTGTCACCTAATCCAAGTTCAGACACTTGGCCGCTGACTCGCATTTCTGATGGTCGCGCGATCCCCTTTTGCGACCTTTGGTCGAGCTAAAAGTCCACGGGGGAAAACCGGATTCTCTTAACGACCCTGCGGCTAACTTCATACCCGCGGCGTAGCGAGTCCCTTCTCCGCCGTGGCAAAAACGGTCACAAAATCGAGCCAAACGCCGCAACCGTCTCCGCAGAGCGACGGACGTTTTCGTTTCGATTGCTGTCATTAAGCCGAGCAGTACCAGTACTGAACGGTGTGTCCCCTTTGCTCTGCTGAGCAGCGGCCGGGGTGGAACAGTGGAAGACACGCAGGAGTCCTCCAGCCGGAGGACTCTATAACCCAGCCTTCCCAGTTCGCTTGTCACGACACCTGGGCTTGATCCTCAGAGAAAAAGAGAAGGCTGCACATTGCTTCCTGCGATGTGGTCCGGCCTGTCTCAGGTGGTTCCCCCTTTGGGCAACACCTGCCCGCAAGCCAACACACCCACAGAAACCTTAGTGACCTCTCCTGCCCCCTTATCCCCAACCCGCTTAATCACAAAGTCTCACAACATGACTGGGGGGAGGGGGGGGTCAGATTATAAAACGCGGGTCCCAGCCCGATGGCACCAAGCATCAGACAGCAGGACGCAAGGACGACGGCCTGGGGCGGCTGCCGGGATGGTGCAACACGTTTTGCCATTTCTGTATCATCGTGTTCTGTACTGCGCGCCTCAGGGGTGAACTCCACTGCCGTGTCTCTGCACACGGTTTGTGGCTAAGCCTCAGGGGTGAACCACGACATAATGGCCATGACTGGGGGTGGGTGTGTATCTGGAGAGTGCGGTCAAGAAAGTAGAAAGGACAGAATATTCAACTGTGGGGTCTCTGATTGATGGTTTTCTTGCAAACATCTCATCACCCACGTAGGGAACAAAATCAGTGCTAGGAGGGAGTGGTTTTTGCGGGGAGGAAGAGGAGGAAAAGGAGGAGGAGAACGATAACTATGGGGTCCTTGGTGATCTCTGAGCTTGATTGTTTCCCTGTAGACATCTCATGACCCGACTAGGGAACATCATCAGTGCCAGAAGGGAGTGCAGCTTGCTTGGGGAATTTGCAAAATCCACACTCACTAGCACTGAGGATGTTCTCTATCTTGGCCACGAAATGTCTGCAAGACAAAAATAAACTAAGCTCAGACGGCGCAGGGGACCTCAAGTACGTCAAGACGTTGGCCGCAACAATCGAAACTAATTTTTTTGACATGCGTCAGACACACAGACTCAGACCCCCGCACCCACCGCCGTTTTCCTGTCCTCTCAGCTTCGGCCTCAGTTGGGTCTCTAAAATGGGAGCAAAGTGGATGGCCCAGAGGCCCACAAAGGAGACATTCAGCGGGAAAATGAGGCGTAGCGGATGGCATCTCCGTCCTGGCGAAGATAAAGGCCGTCCTATGCCCAGACAATGAACACAGCACAGTCTCGTAGCGTAAGCAGAGCCACCCACGAGGGCAAGGGAGATCCTGCGTCTGTATGTGTCTTTGTGTGTGCACGCACAAAACGTAGAGCCCGGCAAGTGCCATGAAAACGCAGGCTCCCCGTGTAAACCCCGGACGGAAATCCGCCTACCGGATTGTCTCCAAATTGCCCAACCAGAACTGACTCACCACGTCCTAATATTGTGCGTGCGCGGGAACCCAAGCTCCCAAATACAGGCAGTACTTCACTCTTACGACCACAGTGAACCCGGCTTCCCCGTTGACTTTGCTCGTCAGGAGATCGCAAAAAGGAATCGCGTGACATCCAGGACACCACAACCATCGTCCAAATGTTGATGACGTGACCACGGGCCTGCTGCAGAGGTCATAAAGGGCGAACAACGGTCCTAAGCCACTTTTTTTCAGTGCCGTTGTAACTTCTAAACGAATGAGTCATAAATCGAGGACGTATTTAAAAAAGATCAAATCGCACGGCCCAGAGTTTGGGATTGGTATAATCACAACCCAGCGGGAAGCATCTCACATCCACTGAAAAAAGAAAATTAAGCCTTTTTAAGAAGAGATTGGACTGATGTTTTGTCTCAAACGGGGCAGTTTCTTGCCTGAGAAGGGAGACGGGCTAGATGACCTCCAGGGTTCCCTTTCAACTCTGCTATTCTCCTAAAGGGATTTGAATTGTAACGTTTCATCCAACCCTATATCTATTTTTTTTTAAGATGGGGGGGGAAACACTCCGGCGCATGCGCCCAGCTGCCCTCGTTGCCTGGTGATGCAACCCGGCGCAATCGGTTGCGTCTCGTGATGTAACCGCTCCCAGAGTTGGCCGAGCAGCTGGTCGCACCCAGGGGTCTCTGCACGATATTTCGGGACTAGGTCCCCTGAGGATGGCCACCTATTCTGACCCGGATTAATTACTTTAGATTAATTCTCTCTTCGTTTAGCTTAGCAGCGGGGTATGTCCAGAAGTGGGTTTCAGATTATCTTACTACTGGTTTGCCCCAGTTCGTGCGCTGCCTTCCGCACACACACACATAGCTTCCGTGCATGCGCCCAGCCTCAAAAACGTGCCTAAATAGGATAACATAGAGCCAGGGTGGGTGGCTGGACCCACCCACAATTTCCGCTACCAGTTCGGGTGAATCGGTCTGAACCGGCTGAATACGCACCTCTGAACCGGCTGAATACGCACCTCTGAACCGGCTGAATATGCACCTCTGAACCGGCTGAATACACACCTCTGAATTGGCTGAATACACACCTCTAAACCGGCTGAATACACACCTCTGAACCGGCTGAATACATACCATCGTCCCTTGCATAAAAAGATGTTAAGATTCTAGAAAGAGTGCCAAGAAGAGCGACTAAGATGATTAATGGCTTGGAGACCCAAACATACGAAGAACGATTGCAGGAACTGGGGATCTCTAGTCTAGTGAAAAGAAGGACGCTACACGATAGCGTGGCCCAATATCTGAGGGTCTGCCCCAAAGAAGAGGGGCGGGGAGAAGGTCAGCCTATTCGCCGAAGCACCCAAAGAAGCAACGGATGGGAACTCATCAAGAAAAGAAGCAACGTGGAATTCAGGAGAAACTTCCTAACAGTAAGGACAATTCGCCGGTGGAACTGCTTGCCACCAGAAGTTGTGGGCGCGCTCCATCACTGGAGGTTTTTAAGGAGAGATCAGACTGTCATATTTGTCTGAAATGGTATAGGGCAGTGATGGCTAACCTTTTGCCGTCGCGTGCCAAAAGCGGGGGAAATGCAGGGGGGGTCACTCGCGTGTGCGTGCCTACACCCATAATGTCCCCCCACGCAAGCACCCCCACGTGCTTGCACGTGCAACACCACCCCATCCCCTGTGCTCATAAAGGTTACCGATGTGCCCGATAGGCCTGTTTTTTTCGTCCTCCCCAGGCTCCAGAGGCTTCCTTGGAGTCCGGGGAAGACGAAAACAGCCTTCCCCACCCCACTGGAGGCCATCCGGATGCCGGAAACGGTTTTTTTCGTCCTCCCCAGGCTCCAGAGGCTTCCTTGGAGTCCGGGGAGGACGAAAACAGCCTTCCCCACCCCCCTGGAGGCCATCCGGATGCCGGAAACGGGCCGTTTCCCGACTTCCGGTGGAACCGGAAGGTCTGAAAATCAGTTGGTCGGCATGTGCATGGGCGCTGGAGCTGAGCCACAGATATGGCTCCGCGTGCCACCGGTGGCAAGTATGCCATAGATTCGCCATCACGGGTATACGGCTTCCCGCCTAAGCAGAAGGTTACGACACTGAAAAAAGGGACAGTTTTCACACAACGGCTGTTGCAGCCTCTCTACAGTTAAGTGATCAAAATTTCGGAGCAAAGCCAACAGGGAAAGCCGGGTTCACTTAACAACGTGCCGCTCCCTTAACAACTGCGGCCGACAAGGTCGTAAAACGGAGCAACGCTCATTTAAGAACGGGTCTTGCCCAGCCACGGAAATTTCGGACGCAATTTTGGTCGTCAGTCGAGGACTCCCTGTGTTTTGCAGACTCCCTTGAAGGAATGCGTCACAGCTGGTCCTGATCTTACGACCACCGTTTAGAGACCATTCCAAGCCGCCCTGAATTCAAAACCACTCGTTTAGCGACCGTTCCAAGCAGCTCTCAACTTAAAACCATTCGTTTAGTGATCATTCCAAGTTACGACGGCACTGGGGAGAAAAAAAAACATGACTCACGACCCAGTCCTTACAGTTACGACCGTCACAGGATCAAAGATTGGATGCCTGTCAACCGTTTCCCCCCCCCACCGCCCCCCAGGCCACATGATCGTCCGTGGCCACTTTCCAACACGCCTAAGAGGAAAGCTGAATTCACTTGAGGACCCGTGATTGGCTGATCAACAGCAGGGATCCGTTTAGCCAAATAAAATGTTTGAAAGATTGGGGGCGACCAGCTTTACAACCGCCTTGCTTAGCAACGGAAAGTGCGGTTGTAAATCGAGGACAGCAAGAATATTCTGCAAAGCACGTATTGATGCAATAAAAATAGTTGCTAAAACAGAGTTTTTCAATCTTGGCCCCTTGAAGACGGGTGGACTTCAACTCCCAGAATTCTGCACCCAGCGTGCTTTAAAATGGGGAGATTCCAGAGGAATTCTGGGAGTTGAAGTCCACCCATCTGAAAGCACACTATCTGAGGAATTCTGGGAGTGGAAGCCCACCCCTCTTAAAGAATTGCTGGCTGGGGAATTCTGGGAGTTGAAGTCCCCCTACCTTCTAGGGTCCAAATTGGAGAAACAGTGATGTCACAAAACAAATGGAAAAAGGATTTTTGGGGAGTGGGGGTGGGGCGGCTTGCACGACACCAACTCAGGTGTACGAGTAGGTACTTCCTCTACGGTTTGACCTGCCGCCCCACGGTTCAAGCTTGCAACCTCTGCACATCCATCGTTTCACTTTCGGCACCATCGAGCCGGCGATGGATGTTATTCAAGTCCGTCTAGTTTTTCCTGTCTCTTCCTCTCCGCGTGGAAAAATGGCACCCTGGCTCCAGGGACTCCCAATTTAGTCCTCAACGTACAACCGTAATCGAGCCCAACGTTCCTGCGCCCAAGGGAAACGTCCGTTACGTGAATTGGCGGCTTTTCTTCCCATCGTTGTTAAATGAATCACAGCTGCTGTTAAGCTAGCCGCACAGTCGTTAAGCGAATCTAATTTCTCCCCCACCCTTGACTTTGCTTATAACGAGGTCGCAAAAGTGGATCAGGTGACTCCCGGGGACATCGTCAGAAAGACGAGCAGCCGAGCGTCTGAATTTTGATCCCGCGACCATAAGGGAACACGGCAATGGTCGTAAGTGTGAACAATGGTTGTTAGGTCACTTTTTTCAGTGCCGTTGTGGCTTTGAACGGTCGCTAAGTGAAATAAGTCAAGGGCCACTTGTAACTTCCGGATAACTTTATCTCCACATCCTCTCCCGGTTCCAACCAAGCCCCCAATCAAGTTTTAAATTCTCTCCACTCCCTGCTTTTTGGCATCACAAACACACTCATTGTCTCTGGGAATCTAAGCGCACAGCACACCCACACTGCCTTGTTGTGTTGAGTTGTGTCCCACTGGAAACTGGGAATCTAGCCGGGAGCATTCAAAGCTTCAATGCCCTTGGAAGATGGGTGGACTTCAACTCCCAGAATTCCCCCAGCCAGCCAGCTGGGGGAATTCTGGGAGTTGAAGTCCACCCATCATCAAGCTGCCAAGGTTGAGAAACGCCGCTTCAGCAGTGACGACAGGCCGTCCTTGACTTACAATTGGCTTAGCGACAAAAGTTACAGCGGCACTGAGAAAAGTGACTTACACTTACGTTTTTCACGCTTACGACCGACTGCAGCCTCCCCGCGGTCCCGTGATCAAAATTTAAGACGCTTGGCAGCTGACTCATGCTTACGACGGTTGCAGGGTCCCTGGGTCCCGGGATCCCTGTCACGGGACCGTCTGACATGCCAAGTCAACGGGGAAGTCAAATTCACTTAACAACCATGTGACTAATTTAGTAACTGCAATGATTCACTTAACAACCGTGGCAGAAAAGATCAAACTCACTTAACAACCATGTGACTAACTTAGTTAACTGCAATGATTCACTTAACAACCATGGCAGGAAAGGTCCTAAATTGGGTGGGGGCACTCACTTATCAATACATTTCGCTTAGCAATAAAAATGTTGGGCTCCGTTGCGGTCATAAGGTTGAGGACTCTCTGTGTTTCTCTTGTTTAACGAAGCAGAGTTATCGGATTTCATTTGGGCACAAGCAATATATTCATAGCTAGTCCTCGTTACAGAGATTCTCGTTCAAAGTTACCCTTTGCACCGAGAACAGAAATTAACAACCGATCCTCGCACTTACGACCACACGCTGATGTGGTCAAAATTACGTGCTTGACAACCGTCATCTATGTATGACAAACGCATCAAACTGGCGTCACATGACGATTACCTGCAAACTTCCCATCTGGCCTCCACCGAGCAAAGTCGGATTCGCTTAGTGACCACAGGAGTCTCTTCACAACTACAGTTATTCGCTTAAACAAAAAAAAGGGTAGTCCTTGACTTACAACAATTCACTTAAGCGACTGTTCGAAGTGATGAAGACACTGAAAAAAGCGATTTATGGCCATTTTTCACACTTACGACCGTTGTGCCATCCTCATGGTCACATGACCCACAGCCGACTCACATTTATGACAGTCGCGATGTCCCCTTTTATGACCTTCTGACCAGCAAAGTCCAAGGGGAGGCCGGATTCACTTAACAACCGGGTTACTCATTTAACGACGGCGGTGTTTCGCTTAACCAACGTGGCAAGGCAAGTCGTAAAATGGAGCCAAGCGCACTGAACAAATGTCTCCCTTAACAACATAAACCTTCAGCTCAATTGTAGTTGTAAATCGAGAACTGCCTGCATTGGGTGCGATTCGTTTAACAGCTACCGGAAATTCCCAATTTTTGACGTAAATTGAGGACTGCCTAAAGATCCAAACATTCCTAAGAGCATAAATGACCTGGTTGAGCTCATGATGTCCTGGACTCCAAAGCCCATCTACCCCAGCAAAATCTGGGATAAGGTGAGAGCCAGTTACATAGTCCTCGACTTACGACAGTTCATTCAGCAACCGAAGTTATAATGTCACCGAAAACAAGTAACTTTAGACTGTTCTTCACACCGACCACGACTGCAGCATCCCCCGTGGTCACGCGCTCAGCAACTGACTCGCATTTATGACGACTTACAGCACCCCGGAGGGGTACCATCCCCTTTTTCGACCTTCCGACGAGCAATGCCGATGGGGGAAGCCAGATTCACAATAACAACTTTGGCGATTTGCTTAGCAACCGCGGCCAGAAAGGTGGGGTGAAACTTGCCAAAGAAATGTCTCGCTTAGTGACGGAAACCATGGGCTCAATTGCGGTCATAAGTCGAGGACTACCAGTACTTGGGAGAAATGTCTGAATCTACTTGGATTTTTCCTAGCCAGATTTATCCAATAAGGAAAGGGAGAGAAAGATACGGATTTTGAGTGAAATATAGGAAGCTCAGCTCCCAGAATCCCCCTGGGAGACCCCTTGGAGATCCCAAATCTCTCCTGTTCAGATCTCCAAGGGGAGGGCCGGAAACCCCCAGGGGGTGGGGTTGGGAGCAACAGGCTGGATCCCTAAGGAGGACGAGAAGGCAGCTGGAGGGAACTACAGCTAGTCCTCTACTTATGAACGTTTGCTTAGCAACTCTTCAAAGTTACGACAAAGTGACTTACGACCACTTACGCACTTATAACCACTGCAGCGTCCCCCCCACGAGTCACATGCTCAACATTTCGCAACCGGCATGTACTTACAACGGTCGTGAACCTTCCGACAAGCAAAATCAACGGGGGAAAAAGCCGGATTCGCTTAACGACCATGACGACACACACACACACACACACACACACACAAGGTCGTTAAGATTGGACGCGACTCAACAACCGTCTTGGTTAACCACGGAAATGCTGGCCTCCGCTGTGGTCGTAAGTCAAGGACCACCTAAAAAGCATGCCGTCAGGCTTCTCCTTATGCGGCAACAGAGGGACCACAGGCACACAGGTAGTCCTTGACTTACAACTGTTCGCTTAGTGACTGTTCGAAGTTACGACGGCACTGGAAAAAAGCATGGCGCGACTTATGTTCAGTCTTGCTTGACAACGGATTCATGTTTATGACGGTCGCATCATCCCCAGGAAAGAGAAACCCCCCCGAACGAGCAAAGATACTGGGGGAAGCCGGATTTGCTTAACAACCAGGTTACTCAAAATTTTACGACATTTCATTTAGTGACCGCTCGAAGTTACGACGACACTGAAAAAGAGGGACTTAAGAGCATTTTTCACCCTTACGACCGTTGTACCATCCCCATATCCTGTGATTTACGTTCAGATGCTTGACAACTGACTCACATTTATGACGGTCGCAGCGTCTCGGAAGGTCACGCCATCCCTTTTCGCGACCTTCCGACCAGTAAAGTCAATGGGGACACCAGATTCACTTAATGGCCGGGTGACTAACCTAATAAACAGTGGCGACTCGCTTAACAACGGTGGGCAAGAAAGGTCGTGAAATGGGGCAAAGCTCACTTCACACAGGTCTCGCTTTAGCCACACAAATTTAGGGCTCTGTTGCGTTCGTAAATCAAGGACTACCCGGAATTTGCCGGTGTGCCTTTTGGCGTTGCACACAAAATGCCTAGGAAATGTGTGAACATATGAAACGTTTCGTATTTGTGACGTCTCAATTTTGGCCTTGTACTCATTTAACAACCCTGAAGAAAACGGGAGCAAAACTCACTGAACAACATTTGTCTCAAAATTAGTTAAAAGTGTGCTGCTAGGTGTGTATACAAAAAGACACACATAAGCACACAAGGGCAGTCATCTGAAGCCATTTCCACCCCTCTAGCCTCTCTCTCTCTCTCTCTCCCCATTCCCGGAAACAGCAGCCAGCCACAGACACCCACCCACCCGCCAACCCACGAACACGTGGTCCCAGCCTTCCTCCTGCCTACGATTAGACAAAGCGATTACAACACACAAACACGGATAAAATAATATACTGGGGGGGGGGTGTCTATAAAAAAAATCAGGAAGGGGGGGAAAGCCTAGAGATCTGTGGGAAGGGGACGCGAGCGGGGGACGGACTTCATCGCATCGGTGACACGCCACCTGAGCCATGCCGGACACTCGCGCTGATCGCTAACGTGGAATAAAGTTAGAAAAGTGAAAAGAAAATATTGTTTTTATTTTATTTAAGGTATTTGGGGCCGAAGGGATTCAAAACGTTGCTATTGGGAAAGAATTGTGCGGCCTCGGGAATGTATATATATATAGGTAGTCCTCGATTTACGACTTGACATTTAAGTGAATTTGATCCCTGCAGCCGCGAAGTGAGTGACATGGTCGTTAAACGAATCCGTCTTCCCCCGTTAACTTTGCTCGTCGTAAAATCGCAAAAGAGAATCGCACGACCTCAGGGATGCTGCGGCCGTCATAAATAGGAGACGGTTGCTGAATGGCCGAAATTTTAATCACGCGATCAAAAACACTTGATTGTGATCAAAATTTTGATCGCGCGATCGCGGGGGACGCTGTAACAGAGATAAGTGTGAAAAACGGCCGTAAATAGGCTTTTTTCACTTCGAGCGGTCACCAAACGAACTGTCGTAAGCCGTTATGTGACTGACAATGTATAAAAAGCTTTGCACGTGGTATATATATATATATTGCCTAGGAGACTTATAGAATATGTGACATTTTTAGGCAAAACACAAAATATCTGAGTTATTTTAATATGCTATATACATTCGCTGGATATAATATATAATACCGAGATATTATTATGCAGAATGCCAAGAGCTATTTAGGGAAAGTATAAAAGGACAGTCATGAAAAGGGTTAGGAGTAGAGTTAGGATTATCTTAACCCTAACCCTACCCATAATCCTAACTCTAATCCTAACTCTAACTCAAGCCCTAACCCTAACCTTAATCCTAACTCTAATCCTAACCCAAATCATAATCCTAACTCTAATCCTAACAGTTATCCTAACCCTAACCTTAGCTCTAATCCTAACCCGAGCCCTAACTCTATCCTAATCCTAATCCTAATCCTAATCCAAATCCTAACTCTAATCCTAACCCAAACCATAATCCTAACTCTAATCTTAACAGCTAACTCTAATCCTAACCGTTATCCTAACCCTAACCCTAGCTCTAATCCTAAACCCGAGCCCTAACTCTATCCTAATCCTAATCCTAATCCTAACCCTAACCCAAGCCCTAACCCTAATCCTAACTCTAATCCTAACCCAAACCATAATCCTAACTCTAATCCTAACATCTAACTCAAATCCTAACACTAACCCTAACCCTAACCCTAATTCTAATAATAACCCGAGCCCTAACCCTAACCCTAACCCTAACCCTAACCCTAACCCTAACCCTAACCCTAACCCTAATCCTAACATCTAACTCTAATCCTAACGGTTATCCTAATCCTAACCCTAATTCTAATAATAACCCAAGCCCTAACCCTAACCCTAATCCTAATCCTAATCCTAACCCTAAACTTAACCCTAACCCTAATCCTAACTCTAATTCTAACCCAAACCATAATCCTAACTCTAATCCTAATATCTAACTCTAATCCTAACCATTATCCTAACCCTAACCCTGATTTTACCCACAGATGGTAACATATAGATAAGATAGATAGATGGATAGATGGATAGATGGATGGATAGATAGATAGATAGATGGATGGATGGAATGGAGAGAGAGAGAGAGAGATCCAGTTTCCCCGAAAATAAGATCTCCCCTGATAATAAGCCCAATCGGGCTTTTGAACACATGCGCTAAAATAAGCCTCCCCCAAAAATATTTAAATGCAGAGCTGGAGATCAGATAAGACGGCAAGAGGAGCCCCACCTTGCTCCAGGCGTCCCAAAATAATAAGGACCCCCCCCCCAAAAAATAAGGCCAAGCACTTATTTCGAGATTCAAAAAAATATAAGACAGGGTCTTATTTTCGAGGAAACACAGTATTATCATTATACATATGTCATAATGCAGGTGTGTTTTTATGTGTATATACAAACACACACACACACATATATATATCTGAATATATAATATATTATATACCGTGTTTCCCCGAAAATAAGACCCTGTCTTATATTTTTTTGAACCTCGAAATAAGTGCTTGGCCTTATTGCCAAAAGTTCAAAAGCCCAATTGGGCTTATTATCGGGGGATGTCTTATTTTGGGGGGGAAACATAGTATAAATATAATATATATATATATACATATACATATACATATACATACATATATATATATATATATATATATATATATATATATATATATATATATATATATATATATATAAAGCTGCTTTGATGACGTTTCAAACAACATTCGCAGGGATCGCCCGTCTAAAAAAAAATTCCGTTCCGAGAGTTGAGTGGGTGTTTAACGCAAGAGACGCACGCAAAACGGCACTCCCCCAAAACCCCATTTGGGGTGGTTTTCCCCACAGCCCATCATCATCAGCCAAGCCCGAACTCAAGCCAAGGAGGGAACGCAATTCAGCCAAAGCCACAATCGCACAAACGTGCTTCCCAATTGTGCAAATGATTTCACAACCGGTCTCGTTTTGTTTTGGGATTTTATTTTTTTCCCCTTTCCCAGGCTGGGGAAAATGCAAATCACCCGGAAATTGGAAAAACACCCGGGGCAGGACTGACGCGCCCCCAGAACGACAGGCTGGGGTGTGCGATGGGAACCGTAATCCAGGCCAGCCGGAGGTGCCCGATTGGGCTCCGTGGTAGCCCCCCCCCACCCTCTGCTTCGCGGTTCTCAACCAAGTTTGTTCTGATTCAGAAGCCCCCGTGGCACTCTACCCACGTCCCGCCACTTGAAAAGGGGGTGCGAGGAGGAGAACCCCAAGGGGCGCCTTCCCTCCCAGGAGCCTCTGCGACTCGGGAGCCGAGAAAATTTCTGGGGTGGGGGGGGTGGGAATGGGATGTAAGTATCTCATTCATCCTCAGAGAACCGTCTCGATGACCTCACGTGACCCACGAGAGGCCTGCCACTGTGGCACCCAATGCCGCCGGGGACCCCTTCCCCATTCTTGGGGCAACAGTGTCAGAAAGTGAGCGGTTCAAAAGCCATTCTGGGGAAGGGGGTGGGGATGGGAAAGAGAGACCCCTGCCCCCCCCCTTTTCTGCTGCCCCCCCATTTCTTAGCGGAACGAGGGGACCCCATTCTCGCCCACAGACCGCATCGATTTAAAAGCACAAGGAAAAAGAAATTAAGAAAAATCTCTGCATACACACACACACACACACACACACACACACACACACACACACGAGGGAGACCTCAACCTGTCCCCCCCAAAAAACGCCCACCCCTCCCCGAGCAAAATTTGCCCCAGGGGCCTCACCTGGCCTGGCCCGTCTGCTTGTCCCGTCCTCAGCGCCCGCTCGCGAGGAGATTCGGTGGTTGCCTGCCCGACCGGTTGGTGCCACCTTCCTTGCCTGGCTGCACACACCCTGCCCGTCTCACCTGGGCACTCTTAAAGGGCCAGGCACCCCTTTTTTAACACCCGGATGGAGGGGAATAACCCCTCCCCTCCTGGCCCCCCAGCTCTCCACCATCTGCCGCTGAACTTCCAAACCACCTCAACCTGCCAGGTCCTGTCCCACCCCCCCCCCCGTCAAAATAATAAAAAAGAACACTCTGTACATGCTCAGGAGTCCTGCCCGATTTTGTAACCGCTGCGGGAAAACAAGACACCAAGAAAATGCCCCCTGTTTCATTTTCACAGACTTCCTCTAACTCACACCGACACACCCCCCCCCACATGCACTTCTACCCCAAACCCACCCACTCCAATTCTGCCCTTCAACAACACAGCTCTTCTCTCTCTCTCTCTCTCTCTCTCTCTCTCTTTCTTTTTTCTTTTTGGCTTGGCACGGGTTTTCCGTGGGCAAAGTTCCTTCTTTCTCCCTCTGGCAGGCACCCCCCCCCCCGAAGCCCACTGTCCCCAGATGCCAGAAAGTCAAGGCTGGCTGAGCAAGGAAGCCAAAACCGGGGGGCCCCCTCCCCATTTAATTGTAAACAGACCCCTTTCCCTCTCCGGCTGAATTCACCCCAACTTCCACGGCCTACAAAATGTCTCCGGATCGACCTCCCTTTCCATCCATCACTGTCCGATTTCCAAGCTCCGATGACCGCCAATCGCAGATCCGAATCCGACAGACAATTCAAATCAAGTTCCCATTTTTTTCCCCCTCGCCAATTCCTCCCAATTCGATCCATGGGTGCTTCACCGGAGAGAGAGCGTTAGACATACCACGGCAAAACTTTCCACACCCCAAAAACTTCTTCCAATCTGGTTGGCAAGACCCTCCTCGCAAGCCACAATCCTCAGCAAAACCCACCCCCCCTCACACCTGCTACACACACACACACACAAAGTCACACAACTCAGCTCTCCTGGGTGCCCCCCCTCTGCCCCAATCGGGCTCTCGAAGCCCCTTCCCCTTTTGTCTGATTTTCCCCCCAAAGTACACAAAAACGCAGCACATTTTTGGACTCTCCCGCAAAGTTGGAAGTTGCACGACCGAAGTGTGGGTCCACACTCATTGTGTCCCCGGCTAGAAAAAGGAATTAAAATCAGCAGGCACCAAAAAGAGAGATCCCTTTCCTACCAGATCCTCCGTTCAGAGCTGGGCTCCCAGAGGGACCAGATCCACTGTTAAGAGGAACCACTTAAAAACTAACAACTTCCCACCCTCCATTCCCCATCCCCCTGGATTTGCCCCTGATCCTAAAGAATCCAGGGGGAGGGTCTCCCTGCAACCTGACCTTCCGACCACCATTCCTGGTTTGCGGGATCCTGAGTTGGTCTCACAGAGTGGCCGCTGCTGAGCTATTGGGGCATCCCAACAAGCCGGAAGAAAACAGCTGCTGGCAGGGGCCCTGTCAACTGCCCTCGAACTCAAGACCTCCGGGCCAGATCCTGGTTTGTTGTCACGGAGACGGACGGGGATGGGGACCCCGGCCGCCGTAAGGATGCCAAATTTCCAAAGAAGGTACAAAAGATCCTTTCTCCGTCTCGGGCCAGGCCACTGGCAAGTTCCTGCCCACCTGGGACCCCAGCTCAGGATAGCAGCAACTCAAGAGTAGCGCCAAGTGCGAATTCTGCCCCTCCTGCCACCTTCCCTGGATGGGCCCGGGCACCCCAATTTGAAGGTAACCGGGCAGGCCTGGAAATGAGAGCGGGGTCTTTGCTGCACTCAGCCAAGCCAGCTGGTCTCTTGTCCAGGGGGGGCATCTGGGTGCCACCGAGACAGGAGTGGCCACAGCACCCAGCCTGCCCACCCACCCACCCACCCACCCGGCCGGAGGAGGTGGGGGGAGGGAGGCCAGGCCTGTGCCAGACTGGGGGGGGGGTTTCCTCCACCCGTCCCTTCACTTTTCTTCCCAACCGATAACAAAGCCATCCACCCCCCCCCCCTCCAGTCCACCCACCTACCCCCACCAAACAGGGTCGGTTCAGTCCAGCACCCCCCAAAGGGAAAAAAAAAAGAAACGAGAAAGAGAGAGAGAGAGAAAAAGAGAGGGGAATAAAAGAGAAAAAAAGGGGGGAGAGTGCCAGACAGACAGCGGAGGAGAGGAAAAGAAAGAGGGGTGCGGAAAGAGAGAGAGAGAGAGAAAGAAAGAAAGACAAACGTTACCTGCAGAAAAGGACGGCTATGATTTTGGGGATGGGGGGGAGCCCCTCGAGGGTCTCCCTTCCCCTCGCCTGGCTGGGAAACACACACAGACAAAAAAAGGAACAAAAAAAAAAAGCTGTAGATTTTCTCCCAAAAACACACACACACCAAAAAAAAAATTCCACCAGCCTTGCTCTCTTCTCTTCTCTTCTCTTTTCTCCGAGAGAAGAAAGAATGAGAAAAAAAAAAGAAGAAGAAGAAGAAAGAAATCGGAAGGGCAGGAAGAAAAAAAGAAGGAGAGGAGGTGGGGGGAAAAAAGAGCCCCCTCCTCCACCTCCTCCCCCTCCCGAAAAAAATGATAATAATATTAAAGCGAGGGTCGAGCTGGCTTCTCCTCCTTTTTCTCCTTCTCCTTCTTCTTCTTCGGGGAGCGGAGCGGGGTAAATCCAGCGCTGAGCTGGGCTCGGGCAGCGCGATCCTCTCCGCTAAGTCTCTCTGGCTGGCTCGCCTCGGCTGCGCCCCCCCCCCTCTCTACTCAAACAAAGAAATGAGGGTTGTGTTCCGTGCCCAGCCCCCTCCCTCCCTCCCTCCCTCCCCCCCCTTCCCCAGCCCAGACATATCCTCCTCCGCCCCCTCCCTTTCCGGCACAAGGCGGCCCCGCTTCCATGTTCCCAGCGCGCTCACACATGTGCTGGAGAGCCCGCTGGCGGAGGGCAAGGAAGGAAGGAAGGAAGGAAGGAAGGAAAGAAAGAAAGAAAGAGAGAGAGAGAGAGAGCCCGGGCTCAGCCGCCCCGGGCCCCGCCAGGCAAGGAGGGAAAGGGAAAGGAGGAGAGAGGGAGAGAGAGAGAGAGAGAGAAAAGGAAGCAGAGAAAGGGAAGGGAGATGGAAAGGAGGAGAGAGGGAAGGAAGGGAGGAAGGGGAGAAAGGGAAGGGAGGAGAGGAAGGAAGGGAAGAATGGGAAAGGAGGAGAGCAAAGAAGGAAGGAAGGAAGGAGAGAAAGGGAAAGGAGGAGAGAGGGAGAGAGGGAGAGAGAGAAGGAAGGAGAGAAAGGGAAGGGAGGAAAGGAAGGAAGGGAAGAATGGGAAAGGAGGAGAGCAAAGAAGGAAGGAAGGAAGGAAGGAAGGAGAGAAAGGAGAGGAGAGCAAAGAAGGAAAAAGGGAAAAGGGAAGACAGAGGGAAGGAAGGAAGGAGAGGAAAGGAAGGGAAGGGAGATGGAAAGGAGGAGAGAGAGGGGGAAGGGAGGAGAGCAAAGAAGGGGAGAAAGGGAAAGGAGGAGAGAGAAGGAAGGAAGGAGAGAAAGGGAAGGGAGGAGAAGGAAGAAAAAAGGAGAGAGGGAGAAAGGGGAAGGAGGAGAGGGAGGGAGGGAGGAAGACAGAAGAGAAAGGGAAGGCAGGAAGGGCAGGAGGGAGGGAGGGAGATGGAAGGAAGGAAGGGGAAGAGAGAAAGGGAAAGGAGAGAGAGGAGAAAAGGAAAGGAGGAGAGAGAGAGGGATAGGAAGGAAGGAAGGAAGAAGTTGAGAAGCAGAAAAAGAAAGAAAGAAAAAATGGAAGGGAAGAAAGGGAAAGGGAGGAGGAGGAAGCAACAGGGAGAGAGAGGAAGAGGAGAGAGGGAAGGTAGAAGAGGGAGAGAAGTCGGGAAGGAAATAAGAAAAGGAAGAGGAGAGGGAAGAAAAAGGGAAGAACAAGCCAATTTCCTGAAAACTCAAAGGGGAGGTTGGAGGGGCACCAATGGCAGGGCACATGGGGAGGAGGGTTAAGGTTAGGGTGACCACCTTTGAAATGTCCAGGCACTATCCAACACACTACTCCCGCACCTCTTCATTTGAATTCTGGGAGTTGAAGTCCATCAGCCTTAAAGCGGCTGAGGGATTCTGGGAGTTGAAGGCCTCCAGCCTTAAAGCGGGTGAGGGATTCTGGGAGTTGAAGTCCACCAGTCTTAAAGCGGCTAAGGGATTCTGGGAGTTGAAGTCCATCAGCCTTAAAGCGGCTGAGGGATTCTGGGAGTTGAAGGCCTCCAGCCTTAAAGCGGGTGAGGGATTCTGGGAGTTGAAGTCCACCAGTCTTAAAGCGGCTGAGGGATTCTGGGAGTTGAAGGCCACAAGCCTTAAAGCGGGTGAGGGATTCTGGGAGTTGAAGTCCACCAGTCTTAAAGCGGGTGAGGGATTCTGGGAGTTGAAGGCCTCAGTCTTAAAGCGGCTGAGGGATTCTGGGAGTTGAAGGCCACAAGCCTTAAAGCGGGTGAGGGATTCTGGGAGTTGAAGTCCACCAGTCTTAAAGCGGGTGAGGGATTCTGGGAGTTGAAGGCCTCCAGCCTTTAAAGCGGCTGAGGGATTCTGGGAGTTGAAGGCCACCAGCCTTAAAGCGGCTGAGGAATCCTGGGAGTTGAAGGCAGCCGAGAGCCCCAGTGCCCAGCTGCACCAGGCAGTGCCAATGGGCATGCGCAGAACACCTTCGCTCTAGAATTCCCAGGTTCGTTTTCCCAGTTGTGGGTTCAAGAGACGCAAACTGTTTCACGCTTTGCTTCACAGCCAGTCCGCCGTGCCGTTCTCCCCAATGCCAGGACCGCCCCCCCCCCATTACATTGGCACAGCCTCCACAACGGGGAGCCCCTCCATCTGCACCCCCTCCTCAAATCAAAACCTGTTTTCCCCCCACCTTCCTCTTTCATTTTGAAGACGGCAAGCCCGCCTCGCAGGGAGGAAGGAGCAAAGAAATGAGAAAGCCCTCAATAGGTTTAGTGTATGAAAAATAGGACTCGCGACTCCGTTTTTCACGCTTAACGACAAACGTCGGGCGCCATTGTGATCGTAAATCGAGGACTACCTCCACCTACAGATGGGGTTGGGGAAAGCAAGAGAGGGCCCTTCCCTCTAAATCAAGGAGGGAGCCCAGCTGCCCTGGGGCCAATGGGAGCCCCCCCTTTCCCCCCCCCCGTCTGCAGGTAGCTTGAGAGGGGCTCCGAGTTCGAATTCCCCCACACTATTCAGGCCCATTTCTGGGAAGTAAAAAAAACCTGAGTCCGGGAGAGGGGGGATTCAGGGGAACTGCCTCCCCCCTCCATCTGGGATTCACCCCGGGGGTAACAGGGGAAGCTGGACCCCACCCCACCCCCAGGACCCCCGTGATAAGCAGAATTGAGTCTGCTTATGGACAGCTGGAGGGGAGGGGAGGGGGCCGTGAGTGCGCAGTCTGGGACTCGAGCGCCCCCCCTACTCCCACTCCTCCTCCTCCTCCCCCCCTCCAGATCCAGAGGACCAATCCGGGAGCAGGGTGGGTGGGGAAGAAGGGGGCTTCCCCGTCAGCTGGCAAGCAGGAGCAGCCCACTCCCACTGCCAGGGTGGGGAACCCACTCACGCGATGCCCCCCCCCCACATCCCACCTCTGCTAGCAAGTCCCAGGGGGGCACCCAGGCGAATATTTATAGCTGGGGCTTGAATGGAGGGAGAGAGAAACAGAGAGAGAGAGAGAGAGAGAGCAGGGGAGGAAGGACCCCCAGTCCCCCACCCTGGGTTACCCAGCAACTGGGCACGTGCAAGGCCACGTCATCCCCCTCCCCACGACCTTTCACCCCACCTCTGACCACACTGCACCGGGAGAGGAACAGATGCGGCCAAGAGTTAGGGGCAAAATGGAGACCCCGGCCCCTCCCTCTCTCCTCCTCCTCTCTCTCTCTTTCTCTCTCCCTCCTTTCTTTCTCTTGCTTTCTTGCTCTTTCTCTCTCCTTTCTTTTTCTCTCTCACTTTCTCTCTTCTTTCTTTCTCTCACTCTTTCTCTCCTTTCTTTCTCTCTCTCTCGCCAATCTCTCTCTCCCTTTTTATTTTTTCTGTTTCTCTCTCCCTCTATTTCTCGCCTGCCTGCCTTTCCTTCCTTCCTTCTTTCCTTCCTTTTCTTTTTTCTCTCTTCTTTCTTTTTTTCTCTCTCTCGCTTTCTCTCTTTCTTTCTGTCTCTCCTTCATTTCTTTCTCTCCTCCTTTCTCTCTCCCCAATCTCTCCTTTTTATTTTTTCTGTTTCTCTGTCCCTCTATTTCTCGCCTTCCTTCCTTCATTCTTTCCTTCCTTTTCTTTTTTCTCTCTTCTTTCTCTTTCTTTTTCTTTTTTCTTTTTTCTTTCTTTCTCTTTCTTTCGCTCTTTCTCTCTTCCCCCATCTCTCTCTTTCTCTCCCCTCTCCCTCTATCCCTCTCTTTCTTTCTCTCTCTCTTTCCCTCCCCCCTCCCCATCCCTCTCTTTCTTTCTCTCTCTCTCTCTTTCCCTCCCCCCTCCTCTCTCTCTCTCTCTCTCTCTCTCTCTCTCTCTCTCTCTCTCTCTCTCACACACACACACACACACACACACACACACACACACACACTCTTTGTCTCTCTCCTATTTCCTGCCTCTTCTCCCAGGGTTCATGTTTCTGCAAAAGTCCTGCCTCCCCCCTCCAAAAAATAGATTCCTGACCCTGCCCTGATTAGATTTGCAGACCCCTCCCCTCCCCCTACCCATTTTATTTGGGGTGGGGGCAGGAGGTACAAGAAAAATCTCTGGCCTGGCCTCGAATAAATTTACCTATTATTATTTTTTTCGCCATTTTTTTTGCCAATTACCGGTCGTCCTCGACTTACAACTTGCTCAGTGACCCGTCCGAAATCACAAGGGCACTGAGAAAAAGAGACCCTCGGCCGTTTTTCACACTTACGACCTTTGCAGCATTCACCCGATCACAATTCAGACGCTCGGCCGCTGACTCGTATTTACGACGGTCGCAGCATCCCGGGTGGGATGGAGTGGGGTAGGGAAAGAGGTCAGCCGATCCTCTTTTGCGACCTTCCGACCAGCAATGGGCGGGGGGCGGGGGGATAGGACAGAAACCCCTGTCCCCCCCCCCGAAAGCCAGCGATTCACTTAACAACCGGGTGACCAACTCATCAAACTAGCACTGCTTCATTTAACGGCGAGCCAGCTCGTAAAACGCAGCCAAACTCACAGAACCGACCCCTGGCTTAACAGCAGCTGGGCTCAATGACGGTAAGTCAAGGATCAACTGTACACCCCGGGGGGAGGGGGGCGACGACAGGAGGCGGGGTGAGTCCTCCCCCACTCTCCCTCCCCCCCTTGGAGATAAGAGGCAGCCGTCAAAGCAGATTGAAAGGAGGGGGGGAGATTCCCAATCGCCCCCCCATTCCCCCCCCCCAAGGGCATGCATTTTGCAACCAACCCAACGCTGTCCCTTGTTCCCGTCAAATATGACCCACATACCCACATTCCTAGTTTCCAGCCGGATCTTCCTTCTCTTCCTCCTCCTCTTCTTCGTCTCTCTGACGGCTTGTGTGTGTGGGGGGGGGGGGGAGATCCCAATCCGCAGCGGCCTTGCTGCCCCACGCAATTCCTCCTTCTTTCCTTCCCTCCCTCCCTCCCTCCCTCTCTCTCCCTCCTTCCCCTCTTTCTCGTTCTGCTTTGCCAATTTCCAGCCAGCCCGAAAAGTTCAAATCAGGACAGCTGAACGAGTGGCCATTATGTAAGCTGCTCGCAAAGGGAAGGCAAGGTAGGGAAGAGGGGAGTGTGGGAGGGCGGTAATAGGCCTTGGAGACCCCTGCCCCATTGACTCGCCCCCCGCAGCCCCCCCCCACGTCTGTCCCCCTGGCCATAGATCCCAGCAGCCCTGCCCTTAAATGCTTGCCTTAAATCTCTTTTGATGGGGAGGGGGCTCACCTTTCTCCCCCTCCCAGCCGGAGCCTTTGCGCCCCACGGAGGTAAGAGGGTGGGGGGAGAGAGGATGGAGACCCCCTCCCCGTTTATTCGGCCCTCTCCGCTCACCGAGGGGAAGTCCCCGACTTACAACCGTTCGGTTATCGCGACCGTCTCCAACGACACCAGAAAAAAAAAGAGAGATTTAGGAGCCCTTTGTCACACTTAACGACCCCCTTTCTCACACTTAACGGCTGTCGCAGCAATCCCCGCAGTCACGGGATCCAAAGTTGGGACGCGTGGCAACCGGTTCGTATTTATGACAGTCGTGGCGTCCCGTGTGTGTGTGTGTGTGTGTATGTGTCCTGTGATCTGCTTTTGTGACGAACAAAGTCATCGGGGGACCTGGATTCGCTTAACGACCGGGTGACTGACTTAACAACCGCAGCGATTCACTTAACAATGGCGGCCAGAAAAGTCGTAAAACGGGGCAAAACTCACTTAATAAATGTTTCACCGAGCAACATGTTTGGGGCTCAATCAGGTTCATAACGCGAGGATGACCAATATCTCACTTAGTGATGTAAATTTTGGGCCCGGTTGGGGTCGTAAGCTGAGGACTGCCTGTAGAAGCCATGGGACCCTCCCAATCTCCCACAGCTGCTGCTGTGGTACCCCCACTCTCTGCCTCAGACCCCAGTCTTGACTTCCTGGTCTTTGGTTATCGTTATTCCGGGTAGTCCTCGACTTATGACCATTACGGAGTCTGACTCTCATAGTCGTAAATCGAGTCAAGTGTAAAGTGAACGCTGTGGTTCTTAAGTGAATCCGTGGCTCTCTAGGGGGCGGATTTGCCCCAAACCTGACATGAATGCCAGTTTTTGGGAAAACGGTCGTAACACGTACTGACGTAACTGTGGGACGATGCAAACGGTCGTAAAGGTGGGTCAGTTGCTGAGGGTCTGACATGCGTGGAGGAAGGTCCATCCGGTCGTAAGTCAAAGATGACCTTTATTATGATTATTCCACCTATATATAGATAGTCCTTGATTTATGACCACTTATTAAACCAGCCAAAAATGCCCATTCGGGAAAGTGGATTTCGACCTACGATTGTGAGATCTGCCGAATAGCCGGTTGCAAAAAACCAGGTCCATTTATGTGGTGCCTCGACTTACGACCGCAGCGACGTACAACCAGAATTCCCATCCCAATTGTCATAAATCGAGGAATGCCCAGTAAAACAATATTTTAAAACCGCCAAATTAACCTTCCTCCTAAACTTAAGGGCCACCCCCCCCGAAGTACCTAGCGACTGGGAGGCTGATGGGAATTGCAGTCCTCCCCCCCACCACCTCCAAGAGTGGGAGGGGGGAATTCTGGGAAACGAGGCCCAGCTCAGTGCTCCGACGGAAAATGAGGAAGAGGAGGAGGCGCGCACAGCTGCACTCACCGTGTCTCGCTGGCCGAAGAGGAAGGAGTCCCTGGCCTGGGAGGCAAGTGGGGAGCCCTAAAAGGAAAAAGGGGGAGAGGGTGGTTACTCACACAGAGACCCTCTTGGGTTTCTCAGTCCCGTTGGGATCGTTTTCCGAGACCCCCGAGCGCGATCCCCAAATTCCTGAGTTCTCCATCCTTTAGTTTCTCAAGTTTGCAACTTGAAGATGGGTGGGACTTCAACTCCCAGCATTCCCTAGCCAGCAAAACTAGACAAGTAGACGAGATTGGGCAACACTGCTGCCAGGGGAATGCTGGGAGTTGAAGTCCATCCCTTAAAGGATGCTGCCTGGGGAATTCTGGGAATTGAAGTCTACGTATGCCCCTACCCATTGGATGCCGGCCCCGTGCATTTGGGGCAGGGGGAGGGACGGGATGGGACATCCGGCACCCTCTAGCAGCACTAGCCAGCTGGGGAGGATAGGCACTGTAGTCCCGGCCTCCTGTCAGCCTGGAATATCTTGAAGGCCTGGAAACACTGGGTTAGGCCGTGACCCCAACAGGTAGAGCAGCCAAAGCTTTTGCCAAGGGCACAGCCTGCCCCTCACTCGCCTCCTCCCCATCGTCCCCCTCAGTAGCCCGCCGGGGAAGATGGGCACCCTAGTCCAGGCAGCCTGGAATAGCTTGAAAAAGGTGGCCAGGATAGGCTGTGACCTCACAGGTAGGGCTGCCAAACCACAGCCTGCCTCTCGTTAACCCCCATCCCCCAGCTAAGGCAGCTGGGGAGGATGGGCCCTGTAGTCCAGACCCCCCCCCCAGGCAACCTGGAATAACTTGGAGGCCTGCAAAAGGGGTGGGGTGGGGGACCAGGTTAGGCCATGACCCCACAGCAGGATAGCCAAAGCTGCTCCCTTTTCAACTAACCCCGGCTGGGGAGGATGGGCACTGTAGTCCTCAAGGCAACCTGGAGTATCTTAAAAAAGATGGCCAGGTTAGGCCAAGACCCCCACAGGTAGATCTCTCTCTGGGGGAAGTGGGGCGGCAAAGCCTGCCTCTTATTAACTCCCACTGCCGGGGAGGATGGGCCCTGTAGTCCAGACCCCCCCAAGCAGCCTGGAATACCTTGGAGGCCTGCAAAAGGGGGGCTGGGGGGGCAGGTTAGGCCGTGACCCCACAGCAGAGTAGCCAAAGCTGCTCCCTTTCAACTAACCCCGGCTGGGGACGATGGGCACTGTAATCCAGTCCCGCCAAACAATATCTTGGGGAGACCTGGGCCAAAGGAGGGTGGGGGGGCAGGTTAGGCCCCAACCGCACAGGTAGAGCGGCCCAAAGCCTGCCTGCCCCCCTCACTCCCCCGCCTAGCATGTGCAGGCGTGTTCCATGTGTGTGGGAGCGTGTCCGGGCGTGCCCTGTGGATGTGCGTGCCTGCACGTGCCGGTCTCAGCAGCTGTAGCCAAGCCCCCCCCCTCCACTCCCTCTCCCGTCCCATCGCCCCAGCAACAAAGCCGTCGCCGCGAGCCCATTGGCTGCCCCGGCCGATGACGTCATCCTGCCTGAAAAGTTAATAGGGCGGCCGGGGATGAGGGCAAAGGAGGCCTGCCTGCTGTTGCCATGGCAACAAGGCAAGCACAGCAGCAGCTGAGCAGGCTCCGGCCTCCCCCCCCTCCTTTCCCTCCCCCTCCCCCTCCCTTGTGAGTGTGCACCCCCCCCCACCCCATGTGGGTGTAAAAGCCCGAGTGTGCCAGGAGGAAGCACAAGCGCATCGCCACTTCCTCTCCAAGCTCTGGGGCTTGCCAAAACTTGGCAAGCCGGGCCCAAGGCCCCCACCGGAAAGGAAACGCACTCTGCACGAGCTCAGAAGCTCATGCTCCAAGCGGGCAGATTAATGCAATTGTGTCTCTTGCCTGCGTGTGTGTGTGTGTGTATGTGTGTTGTTTTGCACATCACCAGACCAGGCCTCAATTGCATGGACTGGAAAAGGCCGCCGGTTTTCCGCTTCGCAACCCGACGGGCACGGCTGAAAGCCGCCTCTGGGTTCTCCGCCAAGACTTGGCCCCCGGCTCCCCCCCTCCCCGCTCACCTTCTCCCCGTTCGCCCCCTCCCCCTCCCACCAGGGCGTTTGCAAAAGCAGCTCGCCACCCCTGAAAAGCCCGCCCACGCAGGAGCCCGGCATCGCCTGGCACGCCACTTCGCCTGCGGAACTCCCTACCACTGGATTGCAACGCCCGAGCTGGAAATACAGGTTGCCGCCGAGGACTCCTTCCCGCCTGGCAGGCTCTTTTTTCCTCCCGCCGCAACTGCCCGAACTCGTCGAGCGCGGGACGGGTTGGCAAAAACGGCGCCAAGGCCCTGGAGTTGCCAGGTGCGAGCGGGGTGTGGAGGGGGGGGGTGAACGGGTTTGCGTAGGCCGCTGTGGCTGCCTCTCCCTCCCTCCCTGGCACGGAGGAATATTACCAGGCCAACCGGGCAGGGCAGACAGATGGAGAGCAAAGGAGGAGGGGGGGCACACCTGTCTCCAGGTGAGAGCAAAGGTCCGTGCAAGTTAATCATTCACCCACTGCAACGGAGGCCCCCAGCAACCTCCAAGCACGCCTGGCTACGCCTGAGGTGTGTTCCGTGTACACAAACACACACACACACACACACAAAGGCCGTAAACCACGTTTACGAGGTCTATCTTTCCCCAACAAGGTGCCCTCCAGGTATGCCAGACTCCGGCTCCCATCATCCCAGCCGGTCTGGAAAAGAACCAGACAGCAGTGCCGGAGATTGCCAGGTGCCTCGGGGGCATCATTTTAGGCGTGGACGTCCAATGTTTCTTAGCCAAACAAATATAAAACGGCACACACACAACAACGTGGCAAACAATTTCCCGTTTGACCTCGCCGATTCTGGTAAACAGGGGAGGCGGGGTTGGATTCGAACCGGGCGCCGAGAGACAGATTGCAACACCCGGGGTTCACTCTCGAGGAGGTGGAAGGCAGGTAGCAAGCAAGTGAAGTGAGGAGCACCTGATTTTTGGACCGTCATTAAACGAATCCTCTTGATTTTGCTTGCCGGAATGTTGATCATGTGGAGACAGCGGGGGGATACTGCAGTGGTCGTAAGGGCGAGGACTGGTTGTAAGTCACAGTTTTCATTGTCGTCGTACGGGGAGTCCTCGGCTTATGACCAGAATTGCCGTTGTTAAGCAAGGGGACAGTTAACTGAGTCGCACCCAATTCCCTTAACGTTCGTGACAGTTTTGCCACGAACGTTAAGAGAATAATGCGGTTGTTAATGCGGTACTAAATATGGGTCGTCCTCGACTTACAACAGTTTGTTTAATGACCGTTCATAGTTACGACGGCACTGAAAAAAGTGACTGGTGAGCATTTTTCACCCTTACCTAAGTTTTACCTATTTTTCACCTAAGATTCAGTTGCTTGTCAAACGATGATTCCTATTTATGACGGTCGCAGTGTCCTGGATCACGTTCTGACAAAACAAAGTCAACGGGGAAGCCAGATTCACTTAACAACGTCCCTCATTTAAGGACGGCAACGATTCGCTAAGCAACGGTGTCAGGAAACATCGGAAAATGGGGCCAAACTCACTTAGCAACCTACATTTTGGGCTCAGCTGTGGTCGTAAGTTGAGGACGACTTTGTACAAGCACCTGAATTTTGAGCCAAGGTTCGTAGGGATGCTGGGACCGTCCTAAAGGCAAAACTCTTCGTAAGTCACCTTTTTTCCGTGCCGAACGGTCGCTAAACAAATCTTCGCACACGAGATTAACCACAGCACCCATTAAGGGCAATGAAACCTGCCTCAAGTAAGATCAGAGGGCAAGGGGCCCTTCAAACTCTTCCCTGCTTAGACCCCTAACGTTCCCCCCCCGGAAGTGGGAACGCCGCCCCCCCCCCACCCACCTCTTTTCAAAGCGTGTGTGAACAACTTCCTGTTTTGCACACCTGCAAAGCAAGTAAAGGGAGTGCAGAAACCAAAAACTCTCACATTCACCTCAAGCATGGTGGGGTGGGGGTTGGGACCATTCCCCACAACTTGGAAGGGTGGGGGGGTATCATTTGTGCCCGGGCTGAAATGTGCTCCTATTGGGCACGGCTGCCTGGCAGTGTTTCTCAAGCTCTTGAGAACGGGTGGACTTCAACTCCCAGAATTCCCTGACGCTAAGGCATTCCTTTTGATGTGTATGCCCATCGTGGACTGCATACTCTCTTCGAATCCCTTTCTCTGCAATCTCTCCGCTGTAGGAGGTATGGCTGGCTGGGGAATTCTGGGAGTAGAAGTCTACCCATTTTAAAGGGGGCTGAGGTTGAGAAACACTGCTGGTGAGGATACCGAGACCCCCGTCCTCGCTCAACTGCATACTCTCTTCTAATCCCTTCCTCTGCAATCTCTCCGCTGTAGGAGGTAAAGGAAAAGAACAGCACAGGGATGGCTGGCTGAGGAATTCTGGGAGTAGAAGTCCACCCATCTTAAAGGGGACTGAGGTTGAGAAACACTGCTGGTGGGGACACCGAGACCCCTGTCCTCGCTCAACTTCATACTCTCTTCTAAACCCTTCCTCTGCAATCTCTCCTCTGTAGGAGGTAAAGAAAAAGAACAGCACGGGGATGGCTGGCTGGGGAATTCTGGGAGTAGAAGTCCATCCGTTTTAAAGGGGGCTGACTTTGAGAAACACTGCTGGTGAGGATACCAAGACCCCCGTCCTCGCTCAACTGCATACTCTCTTCGAATCCCTTCCTCTGCAATCTCTCCGCTGTAGGAGGTATGGCTGGCTGGGGAATTCTGGGAGTAGAAATCTACCCATTTTAAAGGGGGCTGAGGTTGAGAAACACTGCTGGTGGGGACACCGAGACCCCCATCCTCGCTCAACTGCATACTCTCTTCTAATCCCTTCCTCTGCAATCTCTCCACTGTAGGAGGTAAAGAAAAAGAACAGCACAGAGATGGCAGGCTGGGGAATTCTGGGAGTTGAAGTCCATCCGTTTTAAAGGGGGCTGAGTTTGAGAAACACTGCTGGTGAGGATACCGAGACCCCCGTCCTCGCTCAACTGCATACTCTCTTCTAATCCTTTCCTCTGCAATCTCTCTGCCATAGGAGGTAAAGAGGAAAAAACACAGGGCTGGCTGGCTGGCTGGGGAATTCTGGGAGTTGAAGTCCATCCGTTTTAAAGGGGGGCTGAGGTCAAGAAACACTGCAGGTGGGGACACCGAGACCCCCATCCTCGCTCAACTGCATACTCTCTTCTAATCCCTTCCTCTGCAATCTCTCTGCCGTAGGAGGTAAAGAGGAAAAAACACAGGGCTGGCTGGCTGGCTGGGGAATTCTGGGAGTTGAAGTCCACCCATCTTAAAGGGGGCTGAGGTCAAGAAACGCTGCAGGTGGGGACACCGAGACCCCCATCCTCGCTCCCAGCTCCCGAATCATCACAGAAGGGTTCCAGGTAAAATTTCTTCCGAATCCTACTTGCAAACGTCCGGAATTGACCTGGCAAAGCCGGCTTGATTTAATTCAAGACTCAAAATCCACTTTCTAAGTCTCAGCTCACACTACGGGCAGTCCTCGAACTTACGACCACAACTGAGGCCGAAACGCTCAGCGAGCCAGTGGTAAGTTGAGGCTCGCCCCAGTTTACGACTTTGCTGGCCGCAGTTGTTAAGTGAATCCTCGTCCTTTCGAGGTTAGTGCAGGTAGCCCTCAACGTACGGCCGCAGCTGACCCCCCCCCACACACAAATTCCTACCGCTCAACAAGGCCGTCGTTAAGAGATCCTTGCCCCGTTTTATGACCGCCGTCGTGAAGCGAATCGTGGCCTTCTGAAGTCAGTGAGGTGGTGGTTAAACAACCGGCCTTCCCCATCGACCTTGCTTGCCAAAAGGTCAATCCCATGACCCCAGTTGCCCCCCAAATTTGGATCACGCGACCACGAGGATGCTTTGAACCGTCCCTAAACGAATGCTTGTAAATTGAGGACTACCGGCGTTGAATGTTAGCTCCCTTCTGCGAACGAAGGGGACGGTTTTCAAACCCAGCTGCCACAGCGTTCCCAGACAATGGGATACGGAGTCACGAAAGGCTCTTCTGCCATTGTACGATCCCATCTGCTCACCTGACACAGGTGTGACATATGGCTACTCAGGTAACAACAAAAATGGTTTGGCTTACATCCCACAGGATTCTCTTGGTTTGTTTTCAAAAATATATATTTTAGTTTAAGATCTGTTCAATCTAGCTATTCCTCGCCTTACAACAGTCCATTTAGTGACCGCTCAAAGTTACAACAGCGCCGGAAAAAAAATCCAAACCCTGACTCACGACCGTTTTCCGACCCTTGCCGCATGCTCTCGACTCACACTTATGACGCAGCATCCCCATGGTCCTACGATCGAAATTCAGACGCTCGGCGATGGACTCATGTTTTACGACGGTCGCAGCCGGGGGCATCAATGGGGTCACACGATCTCCTTTTGCGACCTTTGGCGACAAGCAACGGCGAGAGGGGGGACGCCGGATTCGCAGAACGACCCATGTCCCTAACGTTAACACCCGTAGTGATTCACTTAACAGCCGGAGCGAGAAAGCTCGTAAAACAAGGGGAAAACTCACTCAACGCCTGTCTCGATGCAAGATAATTCAGGCTTGGTCGTGGTCATAAATCGAGGACTACTTATATTTAACCTTGTACCGTGTTCGTAAGCTGCCCAGCGTCGCCGGATGGGTCCGATGGACGGCATTATAAATTTAATTTATAAAGAAAGAAAATAAAACAATTAAACATCAGGGGTGTGCCGAAGAGATGTCCCTGGGTAGCGTTCCCCCCCAAAACTTTTAAGAGTGGCAGTGCTGCCTAGCGGTTAGACCGCGGCCGGGGATGATGGTGGGAGCGATTGGTGAGCTCTAACGGACTCAGCCGTGCGGAGTGAATTGTGGCCTTCTCAAGTTTCCCACCGACGCCAACGAACCAAGCGCCACGGGAATTGAAGCACCCTTTCCAGAATTAAATTAAGGATTAAGAAAATATTTTTTAAAAAAAAAAGGGGGGGGGTAAGATTAGATGGGAAGCTTTGGCAATCTACTCCTGGTTTTGCAAATCCAGAAGTGGGCCCTTCTCCCTCCTCCTGGCATCTGTCTCTCTGCAGAAATCAAAAGCCCCAGGGGAGAGGGGTTTTTTTTTTTTTGGAAATTCTCCACCGCATTAAACAAGCTTCTAGTCCCTAAGAGAGGAGAAATGAGAGCTCGGCGTTTGGTAAACATGTTCTTCGCACCTGCTCATTAAATCCGAGGCCTTACGGTTCCTCGCGGCAACATATGGCCTTGGAACCTGGGGGAAAGAGTTAGGGAGCCCCGGCTAAATTGGCTGAAAACGGTAATTAAGACGGGAATTACAGCCTCGCTTTCGAGTAAGAAGAAACAAAGATTGAGGGTTTTGGACCCAAACAGCTGGCATGGCATCCGAGGCAGCAAAGGAAGAGGAGGGGTAACGTTTGTGTGTGTGTGAAAATATATCTTTTTTCTTTTTGGCAACCGAGCCAAAAATATATATTTTAAAAAACGTAGACGCTGCGGCGGCTCTTCTGGACCGAACAATTTGCCAAAGTTTTGGCTTCGTTTTAGAACCGTCGAAGTGTGTTGCGTGTTCTCCTTAAGAACATTAATGAACCTAAAGTTGTGTGAACAAATTGTGTCCGATTCAAAATGAAAATAAGGGGTGAGGATAGGGAAATGTTTTTGCTCAAAGGCAGCAAATCTTTTATTTTTATTTTTATTATTTTTTTAATAATAAATTATATATTTATTTATTTTTTTTAAAAAAAACAAAGCGACAACTCAGGATCCAAGATACTAAAATTGGAAACCAGAGCTCGTTTGCACTCTGTGCATGCTCAGGGACATTGATTGTGGGCTGAAAGAAAGTGGCAGGCTTTTAAGATCACCCAGGGTGGGACTAGAACTCGCTGTCACCTGGTTTCTAGCTTTGACCACTATACTGCCCAGTCTCTTTTTTTTTTAAAGAAAACTTTTTTTAAAAAATGTTTAATTTTTTTCAACCAACTTTTTCTAAACCAGGGAAAAAGCTTTCTTTTGCTTTCCTAATCATTGGTTGCCCTCTGGTGGCCGTCCCATTGCATTACAACACCCGTTTGCAGAGAGCGGTGGGATCACAACTCCCATCCCTCTCCTCTCCCCGTGGCTCTGCGGGCTGGGGACGATGGGACCTTCCTCCCTACATCTGGAGAAAAAAAACCACGCTGAGAAACGCAGAGCAACTCGGTTTTGTGCTCGGCAGGCCACGTCGGTCTCTTTCTGCCTTCCGTGTTTGCTCTTTCTGGCACTCTGCACGTGCTCAGGAGCTACCCACCTGTTTCATTAAATTAGCCAGCTAGAGAGCCAAGCCAAACCCAAGTCCTACTATAAATTTGGGAGAGTAAATGTCCATTTGGAGGCAATCCTAAGACTTTTCTCACTAAGCCAGGATTTAGGGCTTGGAGTTACAGCAAACCAATCCAGAAATGATGGTTTATAATGCAGCGATTGGAATCAAACCTGGGTTTGATATTCTGGCTCCCATTCAGAATTTTGGCTTATGGGGAGGGTCCTGCTCAGAGATACCCCCACCCAGTAAAGTGGGGATGGGGCTGAACCTGGGTCTCCCCATTTCTAGGCTGCCCCCCAATAAATAAACTCACCAGATGCCCCTGCCTAGATTTTCCTTCTCCCCTCTGCCAGCTTCACCCCACTTGCAGGCAGCTGTGGCACAGGGCGAGCCCCCCCTCCCTCCTGATTGGGCCAAACAGCTGCAAGGGGGTCAGTCCATCCCTCCAATAGGAAAGCCGGCTGCCAGGAAGCGCCCCCCCCTCCCACACCCCACTTTTCTTCATTTACATTTCAAAACAGTCGAGTAGAGGGGAAAAAAATCAGAATTTTTCTGGGTTTTTTTTTAATGCGTGTGGGGTTTTTTTGGTGCTTTTGATGCCCATCCGAGAGAGAATGGGCACCTCCAGAATCAAGGTGGCTTGTTGGTGTCCCCATCAAACCAAGATATGATGGCTTGCGCGAGTCAAGGGTGGAGGGTTTGGGGGGGGGGAGGGTGTCAGGTTCGAATGCCACGGATCTAAGGAGGCAACCTGGCCGGGCTGTTGTTGAGGTCACTAACAGGGCGCGTGCAAACGTGCAAGAGATGCCTGCCGCGTGCAAACCCAGCCAAACGACCCCCGGGAAGCGTGGGTGGGTAGGTGGGGGGAGTGAGAAGGTGGATTTCCACCCACCCACCCATTTCACGAGGGGGGAGGAGGAGGAGGAGGAGGAGGGCAGCCAAAGAGCCAGCTGGGGAAGAGACCCCCGGCCCGGAAAGGCTGAAGAATCTCGGGTTTAGAGACCCCCCCCCCCACAAACGCAGCCTCCCTACCCTACCCCTCCCTGGCGTGGGGAGGGGGTTCAGCCTTCCCACCCGCGAAGCAGGAAGATGAAAGCAACTCCAAGACCCTCCAAGGGGGCAGCCGGGTGGGGTGGGGTGGGGTGGGGGCAAAAGGAGGAGACCCCCGCCCCATTCTGCCTCCCCCCCACAAACACACCTTGCAAATTCACGGAGTAACGAGGGAGGAGAAGGGAAGCCCACCCCCCCTCCCAGACAAATTGGAGACCCCCCCCTTTTGGGAATGAGAGCCCCTTCCTCTCCCCACCTAGAGAGAGAGAGAGAGAGCGACCCCCTTCGGGAGGGAGGGAGGGGCGACCGTCCCGGGACCAAAGTCCGGCGAAGTTGCGCACTTTTCGCTTACCTGGCACTGCGGGGCAGCCGAAGCCCCCTGCCCAGGTCCTGCCGGGACCCCGAGGTTGCCATGCCCCGGCATTCTCGCCGGGGGGCGTGGGAGGGCTGCCCCCCCCACCCCGTCGCTCGTGGGGCGACGGTGCCCTGGAAAAGTACCGCCCGTTGCGCAGTTGCATTTCCCGACGCGGCTGCCCAGCTGGCGCTCCCCCCCCCCACCCGCTTCCCCTCCCCCTCCCCGCTGGTGTCACTCGCGCTGCCTGGGCAGGAGCCGCCCCTCCCTCCCTCCCCAATCACTCCGCCCCCTGCCAGCCCAGGGGAAGGGGCACCCCGAGGCATGTAGACCGCCCCCCGCTTGGCAAGGAAAGGAGGGTGCCCCTTTCTCCCCCTGTGCCCAGCTGGCAGCCTCCCTCCTCCCCAACTCTCCCCTCCGCTGGCTTCCTTAGCCCCCTAACTGGCATGGACACTAACTGCCCCCCTGTCACTCCGTCCCCTGATTCCTGCCTCCCCAGAGGAAGGGGCACCCTGAGGCATGTAGACCACCCCCACTTTCTGTCCTTGTACCCAGTTGGCAGCCTCTCTCTCTCTCTCCCACATGGACTCCCTCCCACCCACTGGCTTCCTGAGCCCCCTAACTGGCCTGGGCACTGTCTGGCTGCCCCCCTCCTCACCCCACCCCTTGCTTGTAGAGGAAAGGAGGGTGTGCCAGCTGGCAGCCTCCCTCCCTCCCTCCCTCCCAGGGCTCCCGTATGAGCCAGACCCCCAACTCCCTCCCCACACCCCCCATCCCAGGATTCCTTAGCTCCCTAACTGGTCTGGGCACTAGCTGGCCCCCCTGCTAACCCCGCCCCCTTACCTGTGCCTGCCATGTGGAAGGGATACCCAGAGGCACATAGACCACCCCGGCTTGGGAAGGAAAGGAGGGTGACTCTTTCTCATGCCCAGCTGGCAACCTCCCTCCTTCCCTCCCTCTCAGGGCTCCTGCCTGAGCCGGACCCCCAGCTGCCCGCTTCCATCGGCTTCCTTAGCCCCCTAACTGGCCCGAGCCCTGGCTGGACTCTTTCTCTCTGGCCAGCCTTATTGAGGTTGGGACGGGGGGGGGGGACTGTCACCCCAGAGACTGGGATTGGGGCAGCTGCTCAAGCCCCCTCCCCAATCTATGAGTACGAAGCAGGTGGAGGGGGGGGGGCACTGCAACTAAAAACAGTCACCTTAAATAGAACAGCTTTATTTAATTTTCTAGAGGGGATGTGGGGGGTCATAAGAAGGGGATGGGGGGGTCGCTGCCCACCCCCCCCAGTTTCACGCATCCAGGCTCATCAGCAGGGCGGTGCCACGCTTGATCCAGTGGTCGGGGGGCATGGCTCCGGAGCGCAGGTCCACGCCGATGACGAAGGAGGGGCGCCCGGAGGTGCCCGCCCGGTTGGGGTAGTAGTAGCAAGGGCAGGAGTAGATGCCTGGAGTGGAGGAGAGAGAGGAGGGCCCGATGGGTCAGGGTCACAAGGAGGGGAGGACCCTGGTGTGGCCCCCAGCAAGCCCCCCTCCCCGCCCGCCTACTGGTGCCCGCCAGGGCCCACCTTTGCCACTCTTCTTCTTGTTCTCCACGGGCTTGAAGTGGATGGTGGGAATGGGGCAGACCAGCTGCATGGGCTCGGCCTCCACCAGGCAGGAGTTCTTCTTGTCCCAGCCGGCCCCCTCCAGGAAAAGACCCCGGATCCACACCCCTTCCTGTATGGGGGAGAGAGGGAGGGCAGGGTGGAAGCGGCCTTCTTCCAAGGGAGACAAGGGGAGGGCAACTGCCCTGTGGGTGGAGGGGAGAGAGAGAGCTCACCCTGGGGGGATGGGAAGGGGCACTTACTTTGGGGGTGAGAGGAGAGGACGCAGAGCTTAGAACTGCAACGGTGAACCTATGGCACGCGTGCCGGGAATGCCACGCAGAGCCATTGATCCGGGCACGCGAGCTGTTGCTCAACGCACCTGCAGCTGTGCATGAGCTGGTGTTCGGGCCTCCGGTGCGCCCGCATGCAATTCGGGGGGACCCGGCTGGTCTTCAGAGCTCTCCTGCGTATGCGCAGACGGGCAATGGGGAGGGGGTGCTTAATTTGACAGGAGGGGGTGCTCACCTTCGGGGGGTACACCAGATTGTTGTCGTCCACTGTGGAGACGATGAACTCCCAGCTCAGGGTGTCCACAGAGATCTGCACCCCCCCCACAAAAAAAAACGGGTGTCGGGCCTCCGAGGACGGGTATCGTGCATCTGCCCTGCCTCGTCCATCCGACCCGCTGCCCTCCCCACCGCGCCCCCTCCGTACGTTGTTCTGCCGCGCGGCGGCCTGCAAGACAGCCGTCAGGAATCCAGTGGGGAAGGTAAAGCCCGAGAGCCAAAAGAGCACCGGCGGATGGGCCGTCTTCGCCCAGCGGGCAAACTGCTCCACCCGCAGGCCCAGGTCCCGGGTCCAGGCGGCCAGGGGCTTCTGGGAAGAGTAGGCCTGCAGGAGGGTGAAGGAAGGAGGGGGCGGCCAGAGTTGAGAAGGCGCCAATCCCCGCAGGGGCCGTACTGGGGAGAGGGTTGTTTCTCCAGCGCCTGCGGTGTCCTTGAGGTCGTGGGGCAGAGGAGACTACCCCCCAAGTAGATAACAGAGGAAGGGGGCAGCCACAAGCAACCAGGAGACCCTCACCCTTTCCCACATGGGGGGCACGCGGGCGTCGAAAATGCAATTGAAAATCTCTTCCAGATCCGTCGACATGACCACCAGCCCTTGAATGCCCTTCTCCAGCTCCACCAGTGATGAGCTGTAAAGGGGGGGGGACGACAAACAGGGGTCAGAATAGGGGTGGGGGTCCGGGGGGGACACACAGTTTAGGCCTGGAGAGGGCACACCGAAGCCCATGCTCCCCGAAGAAGGAAGAGGAACACGCTCTGCGACGATCGCTTTCTACGCATTACGGTTTGTATGATTATGTGTCGTCACCGGGGTGGGGGTTGTTATTATACTAATTTATCAAGTTATTATTTTTATTTCTTTTACGTGGTTTTTCTATCCGTGTTTTAAGACGCCTTGAGTGCGAGCAGGCGGCAATATCAGTTTTCCGAAATGAAACAAATAAAAATAACTCCGCACGACCTCTCGGATTCTCTCCCAATTGCCTTGCGTGCGTTTTCCCATCCTCGGCTTTTTCGCTTCATCATCCGCATCTCAATTCTACACAGGCAGTCCTTGACTGATGACTGTCTGGACATTTCCATTCCATAATCAACACCATCATCATCCTCTTTTAATGACCCCATAATCCCTTGCGGAGTGGAGTCTGGGCAACTGAATGGAGTTCAGTGTTTACTGGCCGGATGCCTTTCCTGTTGCCAATGCAGAGTTTTGTTCGGCAGATATATTCTCATTGAGCCCAGAGAGAGAAATATCAGCCTCTACCTAGGATCAAACTCACAGTCAGTTGCCAAGCGTCTTAGTTTGGATCACGTGATCCTGTAAATGCTCGACAGTCGTATGTGTGAAAAACGGTCCTAAGTCCCCTTTTTCAGTGCCGTTCTAACTTCAAACGGTCACTAAATGAACTGTTGTAAGTTGAGGACAGTCTGTACATTTTCCCCTTCTCTGCCTATTCTTTTTGTCATCCATAGACAGTTCCACTTCATCATGCTTTTGAATCCAATTTGACTGCAATTAAATTCAAACTTCATTTTCAAATCACAGCTACTGTTACTCGTAATTCAATGCTGAGGGGGGAATTCTGGGAGTTGAAGTCCACCCGTCTTAAAGTTATCAGAGTTGAGAAACATGGGTCTAAGTGCTTTGCGACCTTCTGACCAGCAAGGTCAACGGGGAAGCCGCATTCATTTAAAAATCGTGCTACTAATTTAACAACTTCACTTAACAACGGTGGCAGGAACGGATGCGAAACGACAACGGTCTCGCTTGGCGACCGTAATTTGTGCTCGTAAATCGAGGACTGTCTCTACTACAATGAGTAAAATGGGGAAAACTCTGGTGTTTGGACCCAGGGATGCTCTGTTTTAGATCTGCAAACCGAGGACCTCCCCCCCACCCCCAAACCTCACCACCCCACAGATTGAAGGAGTGGGTGCCCCTTTCACCTGATGATCTGCAGCAGGGAGTTGTAACGCTGGATCTCTTGCAACAGGACCACGTTGAGAGGGGAGGGATCGGTGGAGAGTACCTTGCAGGTCCCCTCGTAGTCGATCTCCTCTGGAATCTTGCTGCGCACGTCGGCAGAGAGCTCCAGCACCTGCATGAGTGAAAGGGATCATAAGAGAATAATGTGAAGAGAGACCTGTCTTGTCCCTCGTTTTCCACCAGGGGGCGCTGAAGAGAAGAAGAGCAACTAAGAGGATTAGGAGGCTGGAGGCTAAAACATATGACGACCGGTTGCAGGAATTGAGTACATCTAGTTTAACGCAAAGGAGTAGGGGTGGGGGACATGATAGCAAGAGCTCCATTATTTGAGGGGCTGCCCTAAAAATGAGGAGGGGTCCACCTATTCCCCAAAGCCCTTCAAGGGCAGGACAAGAAGCAATGGATGAAAAGAGAGAAACAACCTATATCAAGGAGGAATTTCCTGATACTGAGAACAATTAATCAGTGGAACAGCTCGCCACCAGAAGTTGCGTATGCTCCATCACTGGAAGGAACTGGACCAGTAGTGGGTCCCAAAACCCGTCGCTACCAGTTCACTCGTGCGTGTGCAGAAAGAAGTGTCCGGGGTGGGTAGGCGGATTCTCCCATCACCGCTGCCGCTACCAGTTTGCCGATCTGGGTAGAACTGGTAGCAACTCACCACTGAACTGGACAGCCATTTGTTGGAAATGGGATAGGGTCTCCTGCTCGAGCAAGAATAGAATAGAATCACATAGAAAAACGTGACTTATGACCGTTTCTCACACTTATGACCGTTGCAGCATCCCCATGGTCACCTGATCAAAAATTCGGACGTTCGGCTGCTGATTCAGATTTATGACGGTTACAGAGTCCCAGGGCTCTCGTGATCCCCTTTGGCGACCTTCCCACCAACAAAGTCGACGGGGAAGCTGGATTCATTTAACGACCGTCTCATTAACAACTCCACGGACTCACTTAATACCCGCGGCAAGACAAGTAGCGGAACGGGGCCAAATTCACTGAACAACTGTCTCGCTTAGCAGCCGAAATTGACAGCTCCATCCTGGTTGTAAATCGAGGACTACCCGTAGAGGAATCCGATCAAAAGAAACACGTGTCAGGGAAGCAACACGAGAGGCGGTTCACGGAAGTTTTCTCGGAGTATTTTAGCGAAGGGGCTAAAGGAGCCGGGACTCCGAACAATTCGCAAATACAAATTTTATACAGTTATGATTAAGGAAGTTATTAAGGAAGTTATCATAAGTGTATAAAATTTGTATTTGTGTATTGTTCGGGGTTCCGACTCCTTTATCCGACGGGACCCCTTCGCTGAAATACTCCGAGAAAACTTCCTTGAAGTTTCCTCTCGTGTCCAGGTTAAACCCGCTCTGGGCTTTGTGATGAGGCCGGTACCTTGTCCTCACGGCTCTGTCCGGCTACCCCAGTTGGAGTAGTTTGAGGCTGGAGGGAGAGCAGAGTTTCGAAGAGGGTTCGGGCCTCGGTGATCTGCGAGGCCACGTCAGCGTTGGGATGCTGGCCGAAGGCCTCCGGGGGGTCCATGCCCGGCAGAAGGCTGATGTACTCCTTGTAAGAGGAGAGGTAGCCGTCCTTGGGGATGTAGTAAGTGTCTAACACCGTTAGTCTGCAGGGAGAACCGAGAGAGCTGGTGAGAAGCGTCCGGTACTTAGGTCCCATGCAGGAACAGCTTGCTGCTCATTGGGTCCGCTCAAGCTTTTATCGCAAAATAATAATAACAACAACAACAACAACAACAGCTTTGTTCATTGAAAGAAAATTGAAAAGTGTGGGTGGTTATCAAAAGAAGAGAGCCAGTAGGGATCTGGAAAGGATAGGATAGGATAGGATAGGATAGAGTAGAACAGAATAGAATAGAATAGAATAAATAGAGAATAGAATAGAATAGAATAGAAAAAAAAATAGAAAAGAAAAATAGAATAGAATAGAATAGAATAGAATAGAATAGAATAGAATAGAATAGAATAGAATAGAATAGAATAGAATAGAATAGAATAGGAATAGAATAGAATAGAATAGAATAGAATAGAAAAATAGTATAGAATAGAATAGAATAGAATAGAATAGAATAGAATAGAATAGAATAGAATAGAATAGAATAGAATAGAATAGAAAAGAAAAATAGAATAGAATAGAATAGAATAGAATAGAATAGAATAGAATAGAATAGAATAGAATAGAATAGAATAGAATAGAATAGAAAAATTAGAATAGAATAGAATAGAATAGAATAGAATAGAATAGAATAGAATAGAATAGAATAGAAGAATAGAATAGAATAGAACAGAATAGAAAAGAAAAATAGAATAGAATAGAATAGAATAGAATAGAATAGAATAGAATAGAATAGAATAGAATAGAATAGAATGGAATGGAATGGAATGGAATGGAATGGAATGGAATGGAATGGAATAGAATAGAATAGAATAGAATAGAATAGAATAGAATAGAATAGAATAGAATAGAATAGAATAGAATAGAATTAGGATAGGATAGGAGATGATAGGATAGAACAGAATAATAGTATAGAATAGACTAGAAAAGAAAAAGAGAATAGAATAGAATAACGGAGTCGGACGGGACCTCGGAGGTCTTCTTGTCCAACCCCTTGCTCAGGGAGGAAACCCTATAACAAGGTAACAAGGTCACCCAATCACAAGGTAGCTTGTTAACTGTCTCCCAAATCAACCTTAGAAACCCCCCCCCCCCCCAAAGTGTTCCCATTAGCACCAATAACCGAGGTCCAGGTAGGGCTTCTCTCCCAGGTAAACGTCCTTCCTCCTTTCCTCCCCTCCTCAACCCTGCCAGCCAGTAGTGGCTTCCACTTACCTGGAACTCCGAGGGCGCATGCATGCTTTGCTCGCGCGGGGCGGACATCCGGGCGGGTGGGTGGAGGAGCATTGCACCGCCATCATTACCGGTTCCCCCGAACCGGGGCGAACCGGTATAAACCCATCCCTGCTGTCAGTCCTTGCGACCTTTCACGCACCCCTCTCCCCACCCCAATACCTACTTGTAGAAAGGGGCGGCCACGGTTTGATCGCAGAAATAGTCGTTGATGTAAGTGGTCAGGAGACGCCGGTCCCAGTCGTCCGTCACGTGGCCCCCATAGTTGACCCCGGCGATCAGGTACTTCAATGCATCCCATGGGGTGTCCTCATACTCGTCCAGGTACAGGCTGAGGAGGTTCTCGGACACCTGGGGGACAGGGGAGTGTTGACGGGGAGGGGAGGGGGGGAAGATGAAAGTGATCTCGGGCCCAACCCAAGAACGACACCGAAACGTGGTTTTCAATCTTGGCCACTTGAAGATACGTGGACTTCAACTCCCAGGATGCCCCGGCCAGCAAAGATTTCCCAGAATTCAGCAGGGATAGGACAAGAACAAAAGCGGCTAGACTGTTCTATCACATTTTTTTTTTGATAGAGTGACTTTCTTAATAGACGGTGGGAATGTGGCAGACGTAATATATCTTGACTTCAGCAAAGTGGGGAAAAAACAGCCAGCTGGCGAATTCTGGGAGTTGAAGTCCGTGTATTTTCCCGGTTGAAAAAACACTGATGTAGAACAATCCCAGCATGACAGACAGAATCTGGCCATTAACTCTTCTCACCCTAATGGAGACCGGCGACCCTCGACTTACAGCTATTTGTTTAGTGACCGTTCCAAGTTACGACGGCACTGAGAAAAGCGACTTAGGATCGGGGGTTTTTTTCACACTGGCGACTGACTGTCGTCAGCGTTCCTGTGTTCATGGGATCAAAATCGAGGCGCCTGGCAACGAGCTCGTATTTATGACGGTGGGGGATGATCCCCCTTTTGCGACCGTCTGACGAACAACGTTAACAGGGAAGCCGGGTTCACTTAACAACTTGATAACTGCAGTGATTTACCTAACAACTGCAGAATGGGGCAAGATTCACTTAATGACTGTTTTGCTTAGGAGCAAATTTTCGGGTCAAGTGTGGTCATAAATTGAGGACTTCCTGTATAGCCTGGGAGATTTTAGGTAGGAGATATCCTGAGCCACTTCTTCTTCATCTCTGGACTCTGTGCACCTTTTCTTATCCCCTTCCCTCAAATATGCCCCCTCTTTCTTGGGGATCTTCCGCCTTCACTCTAGTCCGTCATACCACCTCCCTCTCCCTGGATCCTCATAGCTGCAGAATCTGGGCAGGTCTGAGGTGAAAAGGGGACAGATGACCCACCGGTCTCAACGGCTAGTCTCTTCTCCTTCCATGTGCATCTTAGAAGCCAGGCCAAGCTGACTCCCACTGAGACCCCCCACCCAGAATCCCCCCTTCTCTGCAGCCAGCCACATCCCCTCGTTTCTCTTGATCACTCGGCGTAGAAACATAGCTGATCCAGCAACGGATCACAAAATTAGGGTTAGGGTCAGGCCATCAGGCAACCAAGACAGAACAGATTAAGATTAGGATAGGGATTAGGGATTAGGGATTAGGGATTAGGGATTAGGGTCAGGCTGTCAGGCCACCAAACCAGAATAGATTAGGATTAGGGTTAGAGTCAGGACATCAAGGCAGACCAAATTAGGATTAGGATTAAGATTAGGATTACCGTTTAAGGTTAGAGTCAGACCATCAGGCCACCAAACCAGAGCAGGATAGGATTAGGATTAGGATTAGTGTTATGGTTAGGAATTAGCATAAGGGTCAAGCCACCAGGCCACCAAGGCAGACCCGATTAGGATTAGGATTAAGATTAGGATTAGGTTTAGAGTCAGGCCATCAGACCTCTAAACAAGAGAGGTTAGGATTAGAGTCGGGGTTAGGGATTAGGGGTCAGGCCTTCAGGCTAGGCCGGATTCGGGTTAGGGTTAAGGTTAAGGTTAGAGGTTAGAGGTTAGAGGTTAGGGTTAGGGTTAGGGATAGGGATAGGGATAGGGATAGGGATAGGGATAGGGATAGGGATAGGGATAGGGATAGGGATAGGGATAGGGATAGGGATAGGGATAGGGATAGGGATAGGGTTAGGGTAGGCCACCAAGCCGGACCAGGTTAGGGTTAGGATCAGGATCAGGATTAGGGTTAAAGTTAAGGTTAGGGTTAGAGATTAGGGTTAGGGTCAGGCCACCAAGACAGATTAAGATTAAGATTAAGATTAAGATTAAGATTAAGATTAAGATTAAGATTAAGATTAAGATTAAGATTAAGATTAAGATTAAGATTAAGATTAAGATTAAGATTAAGATTAAGATTAAGATTAAGATTAAGTAAGAGTGGAGAGTCCACTGAACCCATCCTCCCACCTTTCGATGGCTCTCCTGCCCCACCTGCCCCCGTTGCCTCCTCCTAAGGTGACCCCCCCACCTCAAAATCGGAGTCGTTGAAGCCATAAATGATGTTCCAGCCCAGCTGTAGGAACTTCTTGCGTTCCAGCAGGACGCTGTGGAAGAAGCAGAGGGCGAAGAGGAGCTTCTTGTACTTGCTGGGTTTCGTGCAACGGTTGAACTGGGCGTCCGTGATCAGCTGGTACAACCGCTTCATGTTCGCCTTCAAGCCCTGCGGGAGACAAGCCACGAAAGCCGGTTCGGGAAGGCTGGTTAGATCCATGAGGAAACGTTCTAGATTCTTCCAGGGCCAAGTGTTTGGATAGACGAAGAGCCGTTGGGCTGGGTTCACGGGTGGGTTTCACTCTATGGTACTACCGGTTCGCCGCGCATGTGCCCAGCCTCAAAAACATGCCTAAATAGGATGGCATAGAGCCGGGGCAGGTGGCCGGGCCCACTCGCAATTTTTGCTACCGGTCCGGGCAAACCGATCCGAACCGGCTGAATACCACCTTTTGTTTGGTTTCCCACAAAGTGGAGAAAGAATGACCATCAGGGCTTCCGGGATCTTGCAAGCATCCCACCGAATCACGGCGAGGTTGTGCGTCTGCGTAGAACAGAAATCTCCAAACTTGGCCACTTGAAGACTTGTGGACTTCAACTCCCAGAATTCCCCAACCAGCAAGGATTTCCCAGAATTCAGCATGGATAGGAGAAGAAGAAAAGTGGCTAGACTACTTTCTCGCCTTTTTTAAAAAAATAGGGTAACTTTCTTAATAGACGGTGGGAATGTGGCCGATGTAATATATCTTGACTTCAGCAAAATGGGGGAGAAAAAAACAGGCAACTGGAGAATTCTGGGAATTGAAGTCCACAAGCTTTAAAAGCTTGTGTTCACCACCCTGAGTCTGCAAGGAGAAGGGAGGTTTATAAATTGAAATAAATAAATAAATAAATAAATAAATAAATAAATAAATAAATAAATAAATAAATAAATAATAAAAGTTGCCACCGCTGCTTGTCTCCGCCTCCTCTGTTTCGTCGAAAACTGACCTCGCTTGAACTTTCCTACCAAGAGTTGGAAACACATGCAGGTCACATACTGTAACAACCCGTTTGCCCAGCACCGGAAATGTAAGCGCACGCCATCCACGCAGGCGTGCAGTGCCACAAAACAGCAATTCGCTCTTGTGCACCGCATCAAAAAAACCACAGCGATATAGGACGGGATTGCGCCCAGGCAGGTGATTATCCGATCGCTCGAACCGCTCCAAACCGATAGCAGCCAAGCATTGGTTGGAAACTGACCGCTTAGACCAGGGGTGTCAAATTCAATTTCACTAACGGCCACATCAGGGCTGTGTTTGATCTCGGGGGTTGGGGAGGGTGTGGCCGACCGGGTGGGTGTGGCCGACTAGGTGGGTGTGGCCGACTGGGTGGGTGTGAGCAGCTTGACGCCACCCCTCAAACTCCTGGCATGTTTTCTCTTCGCATTGGGTAGACCCCACATCGCGGGGCCGGATCCGACCACATCGTGGGCCAGATGTGGCTCGCGGGCCTTGGGTTTGTCATCCCTGGCTTAGACAGGGATATGGCACATTTGGGGCTAGCTTGGGAGAGCCTTGCCCCCCGTCTCTGGGGGTTCTTCACTTACCGTGGGGGGCTCCGTTGTCATCTTGATGCCCGCCTGCAGGATTGAGATGGGGAATTCCGGGTGGGGGCTGGAACTTAGCCACAGGCGGAAGGAAGGATGCGGCTCTTCGACCTGCAGCTGTTCCACCAGTTTGTCCAGCTGTGGCATCCAGGATAGAGACAGGTGGCAGTTGGCTAGGAAAACCCAGTTACCTGTGGAGGGGAAGGCCCAGGGATATTCACCAAGGCTTCCGGATTTAGGAGTGACGAAGACGAAGGTGCCCCTACAGGTGAGGGAGGTGGAAGGGCTGGGCACTCACCCTGGTGGACCCCGTCCTTAATCATACGTGTGGCGATGGGTGCCTGGCCCTGACCCAAGGACAGGGCGTGGAAACGTTGAGCCATGCCCGACTGCTCGGCCAGCTGAAGCAAGGAAGAGGTGGGGTCGACGCCCGGAGACAGGACGAAGATCAGGGGGGTCTTTGTGGTGGAGTCGTCCACCACCTGCAAGCAGAAAGCAGGAAAGGATAAGATTCGCATAGCTTAACAGAATGAGAAGGGACCTTATCGGTCATCTAGTCCAACCCCGCCCGCTGCACCCAAGCACCATCCCCGTCAAATGGCTGTCCAATCTCCCCTTGAAAGCCTCCAGTGACGAAGCTCCCACAACTTCTGAAGGCAACTTCTGTTCCGTGGGTTGATTCTTCCAACGTTGGTGGGGCTGCCCCAAAGAAGAGGGGGGACGGGGTCCAAAGCACCAGAAGGCAGACAAGGTAAGAAGCAACGGAAGGAAACTAACCAACGAGAGAAGCCATCTGGCATTAAGGAGGAATTTCCTTAACAGTGAGGACAATTAGCCAGTGGAACTCCTTGCCACCAGAAGTTGTGGAGGCCGTTTGGGCGGGGGGGGGAGGGGATTGGAGTAGAAGACCTCCAAGGTCCCTTCCAGCCCTATTCTGATTGATTGATTGATTGAGATGGGCAGAAAACGCAGCAGTTGTTCACTTCACCAAGAGAAGCAAAAGAAAGAAAGAAAAGGAGGGATCAAGCGAGGAATTAGCCTGGAATCACTACTTAAAACACCAGAAGGATAAATCTGATCCATCCCTGAAGGCTTTGAGCCAGATCTGGTTTTTCCCAGGCAAAAGATGTCAGACTGGGAAGATTCCTGTACTATAGGGAGCGAACAACAAAGTACAAGCAGTCCTCGACTTACGACCGCAACTGAGTCCAAAATATCCATGTTACTCAGCGAGACAGTTCTCGAGCGAGCTTTGCAGCCTTTTCCGAATTTTCATTGCCGCAGTCATTAAATGAACCACCGCTGTTGTTAATTGAGACACATGGGTGTGTTAAACGAATCTGGCTTGCCAGAAGGTCGCAAAAAAGAGAATTGTGTGACCCTAGGATGATGCGACCGTCATAAATACGAACTGGTCGCTAACAGTCCGAATTTTGATCAGCACTGTGATGCTGAAACGGTCATTAAGTGTGGACAATGGGCATTAAGGCCTCTTTTTTGGTGCCGTTTGTAACTTTAGATGGTCAGTAAACGAAAAATTGTAAGTCGAGGACCACCTGGAGCGAAATTGGAACCGGGAAAATATTAGCGGGGAGGTGTGGGGGTCGTCTCTCCAACCGAAATCCGAAGGGAGTTGGGGAAGCCGCCCCGCGTCCCTCCACCAGCAGGGGAAGGGACCCCTCGCTCACCGACTTCATGTTCAGCACGGGGGGCTCGATAAACTGGGAGCCCAGGTTGGAGACGATGAAGGCCGTGACGCAGAAGGCCACCCGGTCCGGCCGCAGAGACCGGACAACCAACATCCGTTGCATTTGGTTGCAGGAGTTTTCCCACTCGCCTGGAGAAGGAGGAGAAGGAGCAAGGAGAGAGAGTTAGTGTCCGGGGGTGGGATTCAAAAATTTTAGCAACCGGTTCCGTGCCCGGGTGCTGGGTGGGCGTGGCCATCGTGGGCGTGGCCTACTCGGCTTCCTGCACTACGGTGGGGGTTGTGGGGAGGGGGCGTTTTCGCCCTCCCCAAGCTCCGTAGGTTTTCCTTGAGCCTCCAGAAGGACAAAAACAACCTCTCCGAGTTCCGGGGGCGGGAAACGGGCTCGTTTCTGGACTTTTGGAAGGTCCAGGAGGCCCATTTTTCACTCTCCCAGACCCTCCATGTGGGCCCTGCAGTTACCTGGCATCCAAAATGAGCCGCATGGAGACTCCTGGGAGGCGCGGGGTAGGTGGGGCCAGCTAGTCCGTCCTTGCAACTACCGGTTCGGCGAACCAGATGTAAAATTAGCACCCGGTTTTTCCAAAACCGGCTGAATCCCACCCCTGGTTAGTGGGGACCGAAGGAAGGTGGCCGGGCCTAGAGAGAGCCAGCTCCACCCCCACCCCTCAGCACCGGCCCCGCCAGATGGTCTTCAGGAGTCCACCCAGGTAGACCTTCTCTGCATTTTTGCTGGCAGAGGATTGCAGGACACCGTCGCAGCCGAAAACGGAGCTGGCGACCCTCCCGAGCCCCGTTTTCGCTGGCAGACGGGTTGCAGAAAGCTGTTGCAGGTTGTGGGTCTTCTCGGAGACCGCAAACCCTTTTCCCTGGTTCGGTGCTCAGACGGTGAGGAGGCTGAACTGCTCCTGTTTGATGGGGTCCCTGAGCTGGATGATTTTCTTATAGACATTTCATGACCCAACTAGGGAATGTCATCAGTGCTAGAAGGGAGTGGGGTTTGTAGAGAGGAGGAATGAGAAGGGGAGGAGGAGGAGCAGGAGGAGGAGGAGGAGGAAGACTGTGGGGTTCTTGGTGCTCCCCGAGTTTGACTGTTTTCTTGCAGACAGACGTTTCATGACCCAACTAGGGAACGTCATCAATGCTGGAAGGTTGTGAGCTTTGCGTATGTACCACCGATGAAGTTCCCTAGTTGGGTCATGAAACGTCTACAAGAAAACTGACTCGGGGAGCACCAAAAACCCCCCAGTCTTCCTCCTCCTCCCCCTCCCCCCCTCCTCTCCGCAAACCTCCCCAGCTCAGAGACCGCTAAAGGACACTCCCTACCCCATTTCAACTCGGAGCTCCCAGGATTCCCTTCTATTTCTATCCTCCCGCTTCTTAGCACAAGTGGGCGAGCGCCGAAGGTGCCCCACGTCGCGGAAGGCAAAAAGGGGGACCAGAGACGGGAAGAATTCGGCAAGAGACGGAGGGCCGACCTGGTAGCATGGCCTTCTCCGGCTTGGAGCTGGTGTACCAAAGGTTCCAGTCCCTGGGATACTGTTCGAAGGAGTTCATGATGCCGTGGAAATTGGTCAGCTTGTCCAGCTCCGTCACGTTGTCCCAGTAGATGTCGGAGAGCCAGCTGGTGCAAGGGTTGTCCATCTGTCCTTCCCGGTCCAGCACCTACCGGAAGGACGCAGAGCTGAAGTAGACCTTTGGAGAAAGGGGCTCTGGTTTGGGCGAAGCGATTTATTTAGCACGTGGCAGATCGCCACAATCGGTTCTCCTGAACCGATCCGAACCGGCTGGAGACCACCACAGGAAATAGCCATTCCCTTCAATTAAAAACGCAGTAAAATACGGAATGTTTAAAAGGATCTGTATTCGGATAGCCCTGTCTGGGCCATCTAGGTTTATTTATATGAGAAAAATCAGACACTGATAGTCCTCGACTTGCGACTGCCGTTGAGCCCCCCCCAAAATTATGTTAAGTGAGACAGTTGTTAAGTGAGTCTTGCCCCAATACACGACTTTTTGTGCCACAGTTGTTCAGTGATACGAAAGCCGACTGGGTGACTTTGGGCCAAACATCAGGAGATTGGGAGTTCTAGTCCCGCCTTAGGCATGAAAGCTGACTGGGTGACTCTGGGCCAATCACCAGGAGAGTGAGAGTTGTAGTCCTGCCTTATGCATGAAAGTCGACTGGGTGACTCTGGGCTAAACACCAGAAGTCTGGGAGTTGTAGTCCTGCCTACACATGACTGTGTGACTCGGCCAATCACCAGGAGACTGGGAGTTCTAGTCCCACCTTAGGCATGAAAGTCGACTGGGTGACTCTGGACCAATCACCAGGAGACTGGGAGTTCTAGTCCCGCCTTAGGCATGAAAGTCGACTAGGTGGCCCTGGACCAATCACCAGGAGACTGGGAGTTCTAGTCCCGCCTTAGGCATGAAAGTCGACTGGGTGACTCTGGGCCAATCACCAGGCGAGTGGGAGTTCTAGTCCTGCCTTAGGCACGAAAGCCAGCTAGGTGACTTTGGGCCAGTCCTTCTCTCTCAGCCCAACCCACCTCACAGGGTTGTTGTTGTGGGGAAAATAGGAGGGGGAGGGGAGGATCGGGTAACTTACCTGTTTCAGTCACTTACAAAGTAATCAAGGGGGGATTAAAAAATGAAATAAACCAAGAAGCAAAGCCAGTGCCTCCCCCCTTCCCCCGGTCTGGCACTAACCACTCCGCCCCGCAGGAAGAAGTTGTACTCGTCCATCTTCAAGGTGCCGGACATTTCCAGAATCTTGGCGCACATCTGGAAGCTGAACAGCAGCTTGTGTCGCTCGAAGAGACCCCGGCAGGTGTACCTGCGCGAAGGAGACACAACTTGGTCAGGATCCCACCGGCCGGGGGTCTCAGGGGCTCATTCCGCAGAGGCCGAAACCCCCCCTCCCCGGGGTTCGTGGGAGCAAAAGTCAGAAGCAGGGAGCCATCTTGTCTGGCCATCACACTGACCCCGCCCCTTGCCTCACCCGGAGGACTCCAATGCCCATCAGCCTGCTCCTCCCTGCGAGGGAAAGAGACAACCTCCCAGCGCCTTCCCCACCAAGCTCCGACTCGGTGCGGAACGTCTCAGCTGCCAAACTTGAAGCTGTATATAGCCAGTCCTTGACTTACGACCAGTCACTCAAAGTTACGACGGATCCTACGATCCGGATCATTGGCGACAGTTTGCCGCATTCCTGAGGTCATGGAAATGGGTTGGGTTTGGGAATGGAAGCAGGGAAGTGAGCCCTCCTGCAGAAACCTTTTACCGAAATGTTTTAGGTTACGACTTAACGACCACAACGGGCAGCCTGCATTACATAGGTCATCCTCAACTTACAACGGAGCCCAAAATTTATGTTGCTAAGTAAGACAGGGACGCTGCGACCGTCATAAATACGAGTCAGTGGCCTAGTGTCTGAATTTCGATCTCGTGACCACAGGGGTGATGCAAACATCATCAGTGAGAAAAACAGTCATAAGTCAGTGCTGTCGTAACCACAAACGGTCACTAAATGAACCGTCGTAAGTCGAGGAGTATCTGTAGTCACAACTCGAGGCGACTGTATGGGATCATGCCACTTGCAAACCCTTCCCTTTTTCAGTGGGGAGCAAGCAGAAGGGCGGATGGGGACTTCCGGTTGGTTTGGCGGCGTTCCCCGGACTCTCAAGGGTGGCGGTCGGAGGGGGCAGCTGACCTATAGACGGCGTAGGTGTGGTACTCGTTGAGGTGTCGGATCCGTTCGTCCAGCTTGTGGCTGCGATGGCTCTTGTTGATGCTGAGGTTGAAGAGGTCGATGTAGGCGTCCAGGGAGAACTGGTACATGGGGTCGATGCGCCCCATGTCGTTGAGCACGAAGAAGAGGATGGAGGCTCTCTGGGCACAAGGCCGGTAGGCCTACGGGGAATAGCGGAGTGGGTCAGCGAGGGAACAGACCCGTATTCCCTATCCCAGGGGTCTGCAACCTTAAACACTCAAAAGAGCCATTTGGACCCCTTTCCCACAGAAAAGAAAACACCGGGAGCCACAAAATCCTTCCCGTGTCCGACGATTTCTTGAGTGGGTAAAAAACTAGCATATGTAGTTGAATTAAACATTATTTTTCCTTCTGAAGATTTTCTTTTCTTCGATTTATCCATGGTTGGCCTACCGAGGGTTGAAAAGCTCATTAAATCATGTGCTGGGCGAGTGTTGCACATTGGCGGTTTTTTTGAGTGACAGGGAGCTGCAGCAGAGGGGTGAAAGAGCCACATGCGGCTCCAGAGCCGCAGGTTGCTGACCCCTACCCTATCCCATCTCTGCCTCAGAAAGGGGATCCTGTTAACGGGGTGGGGGGGGCAGGGGGGATCTCCAAACCTGGCCACTTTCTTGTGGACTTCAACTCCCAGCATTCCCCAGCCAGCGTTTACCAGAATTCAACATGGATAGGACAACAATAAATTCAATAAACTACCTTTATTGCATTTTTTGATAGGGTAACTTTAATAGACGGTGGGTCTGCAGTCGACGTAATATATCTTGATATATTTCTTGGGAAATTGCGGGCTGACGAATTCTGGGAATTGAAGTCCATAGGTCTTATAGTGGCCACGTTTTCTTTAGAGCACGGGTGCGAAACTCGCGGCGTCACGTTGCAGTCACATGATGTTTTTCCCCCCCTTCGCGGAACTGGGGTGGGCGTGGACTGCGCGTGACGCATGTGGCCCTCGGGCCACCAATTTGACACCCCTGCTTTAGAGTGAGGTTTTCCAACCTGGGACCCTTTTTAAGGCATTCACTCCCTGAATTCCCTGGCACCCATGCGCTTATTCTCTTATAATCCCTTCCTCTGCAATCGCTCCACTATTGTTGTGACCCGTCAGCAGCCTCTGCAGCTAGTAGCTGATTCCGACAGCGAGGAGGCTGGTGTGGTGCTACGCCAGCAGCCTGTGCAGCTGGCACTCGAGTTGGACAATGAGGAGGCTGGAGAAGAGGTGGTGCCAGAGGCGGGGATTCAGCCAGGGCCTTCAGAACCTCCAGAAGCTCCCTTAAGTGAAGAGGACGAAGAGGAGGAGCCTCTTCTCGATGCACGGGTGCGCAGGGCTGCCAAAAGGCAGGAGGAGGTCTCCTTGAGAGTAAGGCTTGGGGCTAATTGGCCACTCTCTTAGCCTATTTAAGGAGGAACGCCGACTGAAGCAATTTGCAGGGAACAACTTCGTTCACATACCTTCGTGTCTCCTCTTGCTTATCTTATCAGCTTCCTGCAAATTGCTTCTGGGCATTCTGCCAACCACAGTAAGCTTTCAGTATTATTCTTTGAATTCTTGGCGGCTGTTAATGCAGTTAATTAACAGCCGTTGTTGTAAAAAACTGGTTTATTGAATAAACTAAGGTTTGAACGGAGTTTGTGTGTGCTGCGTTCTTTAGGGTCCGTAGCTGGGGCAGAAAAACTATAGGAAGTGGGGCGGGGGTGGGGGGAGGCATGGCTGGCTGAGGAATTCTGGGAATTGAAGTCCACAGCTCTTATAGTGGCTATGTTTTCTTTAGAGCACGCGTGTGAAACTTTCGGCATCACGTTGCCATCGCATGATGTATCATGACTTTTTTTCCCTTCACGGAGTTGCGGTGGGGACGGCCTGCGCGTTAAGCATGTCGCCAGCAGGCTGCCAGTTTGACACCCCTGTGTTAGAGTGAGGTTTTCCAACCTTGGACACTTTAAGGCAGGGCTGTCAAACTCGCAGCCCACGGGCGGGATGCATCACGCACTGGCCACGCCCAGAAAAAGTCGCAATACGTCACGTGACGATGCTGTGACAATGTGAGTTTGACACCCGTGCTTTAAGGCATGTGGACTTAAACTCCCAGAATTCCCTGGCACTCATGCATTCCTTTCGACGTGTATACCCAACCGACGTCTTTATTCTCTTACAATCCCTTCCTCTGCAATCTCTCCACTGGGGGAATTCTAGGAGTTGAAGTCCACCCGTCTTAAAGGGGCTGAGAAGAACCCCAACAACGTGAGTACTTGCCTCCCGCGCAGTGTCAATCTTGATCTCGGTCATCTCGCTGGTCTCCAGCTGCTCCGTCACTTCCGTGGCGGTCACTTTGGAGGTCTGCAAGGTGTTCACCAGCTGAACGTCGTCCAACAGGGAGCCGGTGGCTTCGTTCAGCAACCTGCGAGCGGGAGGACAAGGAGCTGAGCAACGCGTGGTTCCTGTGCCTCCCTCTGCCGACTGAGCGCCAGCAGCTCCGTCCCCCCCAAAAAACCGTAGACAGGATTTTGCAACCTTGGCCCTTTCAAGTGGCGCGGACTTCAACTCCCAGAATTCCCCAGCCAGCACAACATTTTCCTACTTAATTGTCAGGCCATCTATCCCACCCCTTAACGTGTATTAATTTAACTTGCCATGGGTTATTTTTTCCCCCGCTTTGCTGAAGTCAAAGATATATAACGTCTGCATTCCCACCATCTACTAAGAAAGTTTCTGAATCAAACCCAAAGTTATATTTGTTCTTGTCCTATCCATGCTGAATTCTGGCTGGGGAATTGAAGGCCGCCAGTCTTAAAGTTCCCAAGGTTGGATACCGCTGCCATAGATAGTTATGTCCCCCCCACTTTGGAGTCTGAATCTGAGGGGGACGACAAGCCAGAACAGGAGCAGATTGAGGGAGCGGCTTCCTTGGCTTGGGAGGAAAATGGGGAGGAGCAGGCCGAGTCAGGCCAGGGCCTTTCAGGATTGGGACGGCTCGTAGGCGGGGAGGAAGGTGGGGACAGGATAACCAAAAGAGGCTAAGCAGTGAATCTGAGAGACAGCGTGCAGGCGATGAGCAAGGACCGCTCCCTCCTGATCCCCGAGCACGGAGAGTGGAGAGAAGGCGAGAACAGTGCAAACTGAGGTTACTCGGGAGGAGAACGCCCCTCCCCTCTTCACAAGGCACACCCGGGGACTGAGCCTTAAGGAGACACTGTGGGGGTAGGGGTAGGGTTAAGGTAAAGCCCCACCTGAGGATCTCGTCTTCCAGCTCCTTCAGCTTCCTCTTGCCGGCCGCAATGTTGAGCACCAGAGAGTCCTTCTGTTCCTCCAGTTCGGGCCGCTCTTTCCGGACCACGATGCCCAGCAGCTGGGCCTCCAGGCCCTGAAAGCAGGAGGGCGCCCGGTGGGTCCTGCACCCATCGCCCACCCCTCCGACCCCGGAGCCAGTAAAATGGAGGTTCCTCCTTCGGCGCCATCCAGAGGGCACCGAAGCGCCAACCTACCTGCTCCTTGACGGCAAAGTTGACGATGGTGGTCTGCGAGGAAGTCTCGGGCGTGTAGTGAGGGTTGGAGAGCTTGGTGGTGAGGTAGAATCGGAAGTCGGGGTGGTAGTCCACCTCCTTGTCCCCCAGCCGGATCAGCAGGCGCCCACCTGACAGACACCGGGAGGTGGGGAGGGTTAGGGGCCGCTCACGGGAGCCCAAAGGGGGGAACTCCTGCTCCAAAGGGCTACCCGGCACTCACCCACTTTGGTGACCGACTTGTTGAGGATGGGGGCGAGGGTGGGGTCCAGTTCCTCCTGGACGTTTTGCAGTAGCACCGGGGAGCCCACCTGGATGGCCGACTCCAGGATGCGGAGGTAGTCGGGCATCTGCAGGTCGATGATCTTCAAACCCTTTTGGGCCAGAGGGGAAAGGAAAGGGTCTGGGTGGGGGTCTGGCGGGGAAGAGGGTCTCTGAGCCAGGGGCTATTTGGGGCCCATCGCTCACTGCTTCCGCCCCCCCGCCCCCAAGTGTTTGGAGACTCCAGGGACTCCCGCAGGGCACTTAGCTGGCAGGAACTCCTAACACAGTCAAAGGGAGGGAGGGAGAATGAGAAAGTGAAAGAGAAAGAATGAGAAAAGGGGAAGGAAGGGAAGAAAGAAAGAAAGAAGGAAGGAAGGAGATGAGAATGAGAATGAATGAGAAGACGGAAGGAAGGAAGGAAGGAAGGAAGGAAGGAAGGAAGGAAGGAAGGAAGGAAGGAAGGAAGGAAGGAAGGAAAGGAGGCAGGGTGGAAGTAGATGAGAATGCAAAGGGAGAGACAGAGGAAGGAAGGAAGAAAAGAAAGAAGGAAGGAAGGAAGAAGAGAGAAAGGGAGGAAGTAGATGAGAATGACAAGGGAGAGAGGAAGGAAGGAGATGAGAAAGAGAAAGAATGAGAAGAGGGGAAGGAAGGAAGGAGATGACAATGAGAATATGAATGAGAAGAGGGGAAGGAAGGAAGGGAAGGAAGAAGACAGGAAAGGAGGCAGGGTGGAAGTAGATGAGAATACGAAGGGAGAGACAGAGGAAGGGAGGAAGAAAAGAAAGAAGGAAGGAAGGAAGAAGAGAGAAAGGGAGGAAGTAGATGAGAATGAGAAGGGAGAGAGGAAGGAAGGAGATGAGAAAGAGAAAGAATAAGAAGAGGGGAAGGAAAGAAGGAAGGAGATGAGAAAGAGAAAGAATAAGAGGGGAAGAAAAGAAGGAAGGAGATGAGAAAGCAAAAGAATAAGAAGAGGGGAAGGAAAGAAGGAAGGAGATGAGAAAGAGAAAGAATAAGAAGAGAGGAAGGAAAGAAGGAAGGAGATGAGAAAGAGAAAGAATGAGAAGAGGGGAAGGAAAGAAGGAAGGAGATGAGAAAGAGAAAGAATGAGAAGAGGGGAAGGAAAGAAGGAAGGAGATGAGAAAGAGAAAGAATGAGAAGAAGGGAAGGAAGGAAGAAGATGACAATGAGAATATGAATGAGAAGAGGAGAAGCAAGGAAGGATGGAAAGGAAGGAAGGAAGAAAGGAAAAAAGGAAGAAGGAATGAAGGAAAGGGAAGAGGGGAGGAAGAAAGTAGATATGAAGGGAGGGAGGAATGAAGGAGCTGGGATTGAGAAGGAAAAAGTGAAGGAATGAATGGAGGGAGGAGATGTGAATGAGAAGGGAGGAAGGAAGGAGGGAGGGAAGGTGGGAGGGACCCAGAGGAATAGAGGGAGGGAGGAGTGGTCCCAGGACAAATCTCTGCTGGGGGGGGGGGGGAGTGCCAGGTCAAAGGTGGCTCCTCACGTTCTTGACTTCCATGTTCTTGATCCACTTGGTGGCCTGGCATTGAGGGTCAATCATCAGAGGCCACCTAAGGAAAACCCCAAAGGCCACCTTAGAACCTCTTCGATTCCTTGGTGAGGAAGGGTCTCCAGATGGTCTCCTTCAAAGCCTCTCGAAGCCCCCCCACAGGCAGGCGGGCAGGCTGGCCCAGAAGGACCTGGGGCCTCACCGGTTTCCACGCGTGACGATAATCCCGTTTTCGGTGGAGAAGTCGTCGGAGGGCAGTCCCTGGATGTTCCAGTTGCGGACCATGGTTGGGTTGGCGAGGAAGCTGTCACAGGTGAACATGGGCGAGCAGGGCACGTGAAGCTGCCGGATCTGCGGGAGGAAAGCGGTGAGGAACCAAAGCGGGCCGGCAGCACCAGAACAGGATAAGTCCCAGCCATCTTCGGTCTTAGGTAGAGGCAGATATTCCTCTCTCTGGACCACAATAAGAATATATCTGCCGAACAAAACTCCTCATCGGCAACAGGATGGGCATCCGGCCAGTAAAACACACTCGTGCTAGCTCCATTCAGTTGAGATTATGGGATTGTTAAAAGATGATGATGATCTTGGAATCACGAGGGCCTTCTTTGAGCACCTGGAACCTCCCCCAGATCCATCCCATGAGGGAGGTCATCACCAGGACGGGACAAGGATCTGGGTCTCGAAACCCCACCAGATCTTGTTGGAGGAGGAGGAAGAGGAGGAGGAGGACAGGGCAGGTGCGACCAAAGAGGCCCAGAGGAACCTTCTCCAGCGAAGGAGAGGACAACCTCAAGAAGGCCAACTCTGGCCCAGGTGGCCAACCCGGAGAAGAGCAGGAGGTCCCTGTGGGTCTCACCTGCTTCATCCAGATGTGGGAGAGCATCTCATCCCGGTACATGGACAGGAAGGGCCCCATGTAGGACACAAAGGCTGAGGCGAGGAGGCAGTCACCCACCAGGTAACCCAAGTCTTCCTCCAGGCCCTGCGGGAAATCGAGAACTGTTCAGCTACCTCTGGACCTGTGGACTTCAACTCCCAGAATTCCTCAACTAGCGTGGAAGGGGACGGGAGGGGAGGGAAGGCAGGGAGAAAGAGGGAGAGAGAGAAAGGAAGAAGGAGGGAAGGAAGGAAGGAAGATATGGGAAGGGAAGGGAAGGGAAGGGAAGGGAAGGGAAGGAAAGGAAAGGAAAGGAAAGGAAAGGAAAGGAAAGGAAAGGAAAGGAAAGGAAAGGAAAGGAAAGGAAAGGAAAGGAAAGGAAAGAGGAAAGGAAAGGAAAGGATAGGAAAGGAAAGGAAAGGAAAGGAAAGGAAAGGAAAGGAAAGGAAAGGAAAGGAAAGGAAAGGAAAGGAAAGGAAAGGAAAGGAAAGGAAAAGAGAGGAGAGGAGAGGAGAGGAGAGGAGGGGAGAGGAGAGGAAAGGGAAGGAGAGGAAAGGAAAGGAAAGGAAGGAAAGGAAAGGAAAGGAAAGGAAAGGAAAGGAAAGGAAAGGAAAGGAAAGGAAAGGAAGATAGGAAAAAGAGGAAAGAAGGAAAGGAAAGGATAGGAAAGGAAAGGAAAAGAGAAGAGAGGAGAGGAGGGGAGAGGAAATGGAAGGGAAGGGAAGGAGAGGAAAGGAAAGGAAAGGAAAGGAAAGGAAAGGAAAGGAAAGGAAAGGAAAGGAAAGGAAAGGAAAGGAAAGGAAAGGAAAGGAGATGGGAGGGAGGGAAGGAAGGCTGGCTGAGAAATTCTGGGAGCCGAAATCCACAAGTCGTAATATTGCCAAGGTTGGAGAGCCGTCCTTCATGGACCCTGAGACTCCATGTGGATGAAGGCCTTACCTTGACGGTCTCCTCCCAGCGGATCTTCTCCCCGGCCAGGCCAGAGACCAGCTTGTCAGCCCGATCGAGTTTGATCTCCATCTCCTCGGACTTCTTGCGCAGTTCCTCCTTCTGCGCCAGCTTCTCCTCGTACTCCTTTTTCAGCATCTCCAGCTTCTCTGCAACCTGGTGGGTGGGAGGCCGAAGAAGTCTCAGGGCTGTCCACCGATTCCCTCCCTTCCTCCCTTCCTTCCTTCCTCCCTCCCTTCCTCCCTTCCTTCCCATCTCTATTCCTTCCTTCCCATCCTTCTTTCTGCCTCCCTCTTTCTTCCCTTCCTTCTCCCACATCTTCCTCCTTTTTTCCATCTCTATTCCTTCCTTCCTTCTTCTTTGCATCTCCTTCCCTCCTTCTTCAAATCTGTATTGCATCCATCCTTCCCATCCCTCTCTTTTCCCTCTTTCCTTCCTTCCTTCTCCTTCACACCTTCCTCTTTTTTCATCTATTCCTTCTTTCTTCTTTGCATCTCCTTCCCTCCTTCTTCCAATCTCTATTGCATCCATCCTTCCCACCCCTCTCTTTTCCATCCCTCTTTCCTTCCTCCCTCCCTCCCTTCCTTCCTTTCTTCCTCTCCTTCCTTTTTCCCTCTGTCCTTTCCTTCTCCCTTCCTTCTCCTTCCCATCTCCCTCCCTCCTTCCCTCATTCTTCCTTCCTTCCTTCCTTCCTTCCTTCCTTCCTTCCTTCCTTCCTTCCTTCCTTCCTTCCTTCCTTCCTTCCTTCCTTCCTTCCTTCCTTCTCGTTCCCTTCCCTTTCCTCCAGGACCAGAGGACCTCCATGGATTCCCACCCCTGCAGTAGGCCATCCATCCCCCGGGAGCAGGGGGAGGTCAGTGTTTCTCAACCTTAGCAAATCTGTGGACTTCGACTCCCAGAATCCATGCTGGCTGGGGGAATTCTGGGAGTTGAAATTCACACAGCTTACAGTGGCCAAGGTTGAGGAGCTCTGTCCCCGGGTCTCCTTCTGCCACAACCGAACTGACCTCTCGCAGCCGCTCCTGGGCTTCGGCCTGGGCCGCCTGCTTCTCTGCCAGCTGCGCCAAGGCGGCGTTCATTCGAGCGCGCTTGGGCTCCACCACGCGGTAGATGCGCCCGTACATCTGGGGAGAGGGGAGACCTTAGCAAGGCGTGGGTAAAGGCCAGGAGAAGGCCGCCCCTCCCCTGAAGACCCCCACCTCACCTCCATGGCTCGCACCCACATACACAGAGACTTGGCGGCCACCGAGACCCGCCCGATGATGTCCGGCTGGAAGTCCGGCTGGGAGCAGTAGGCGCTGATCTTCTTGAGAACTTTGTCGGAGATGTTGTCCTTGTCGAAGTACACCAGTTGCTTGATGAAGTTGGGCTCTCCTGGAGAAGCCAAGTGGGGTCAGAGAGGCCCAGCCATCAAATCATAGCATTCACTTACTTTCCCTACCGGTTTACAAATGTGAGCTCACACGCGCACGAGGGCACTCCCTTCGCTCGCACATCCCCCATCCGCATCTGTGTTTTGCTCGTGCGCGCACCTTGCATGCATGCACGCGGCTTGAAAACATGCCTAAATAGGACGGCAAAGCGCCGAAGCCAGATCGCTACAATCGGTTCTGATGAACCGGTCCAAATCGGGTGAATGCCGTCTCCCCACCCATCCTCTCCTCCCCAGAAGAAACCACGTTGAGGTCCACCCTCGGAGAAGCTGTCCACCACAGAGGAAGGCAGGCAGGTGACACCCATTTGGACCTCAAGGTGGGTTCCTCGGGACCTCTTACCTAGCTGCTTCTTGGCTTCCGTCCAGGTGGGCTCATTGCCCCGCAGGATCATGACGGCTTGCATCACGGTCTCCACCAGCGTAGGTGGCCGGCCGTAGGACTTGATCTCCGTCAGGTCCTTCTTGTTGAGAGACTCCAAAGCCTGAGGAGGCACAGGGTGGATCAAGCACGTTCCAAAACTCATCCCCAGCTTCTCCCCAAACCTTCAGAGGGCCAACCTTTTACGGTGGCCCTAGGAACTCGATTTCATTGAGGGCCACATCAGGGTTGTGTTTGACCTCGGAGGGCCAAGGTGTGTGTATATGTGTGTGTGTGTGTAGGCGTGGCCACAGTGGGCGTTTGACACAGGCTCAAGATCGGGTGAAATCTAAATTTTTTCCCTACCGTGGGCGTGGCTTGGTGGGGGGGTATCCTGTGACTGAGTGGGTGTGGCCAACTCAATGTCACTCACAGCCACGCCCACTCAATCACAAGGCCCCCTCCCGTCAAGCCACGCTCACAGAACCGGTAGGGAAAAATTATTAAATTTCTATTCTGCCGGCATGGTCCTTACCTTTCTCCCGTGGCTCCCCCCACCCGCCCCATTCCCCGGAGTCGGGGAATGCACCATTCCCTGACTCCTACTGCTCACGTTTCTCCCGCGGCTGGCTGTCAGGGAAGGCAAGCGCCCAAAAGATACCGGAATCGCTCACTCTCCTTCTTGAACGAGCCGCACGCCCAACCTGCTGCTGAATTAAACAAACGCTCATTCAAGAAGGAGAGTGAGCGACTCCGGTATCTTTTGGGCGCTTGCCTTCCCTGACAGCCAGCCGCGGGAGAAACGTGAGCAGTAGGATACGCCGCGTGGCGAAGGGCGAGCAGGCAGCGGCTCCGCGGCAAGGCCGGAGTCGGGGAATGGTGTATTCCTCGACTCCAGGGAATGGGGCGGGTGGGCGGGGCCTCCAGCTGCCATTGCTACCGGTTCTCCAAATCACCGGCCATCATCGCTACCTACTCGCCCGAACCGGTCCGAACGGGGAGCATTTCACCCCTGCTCAAGATGCATTTTTTTCCCCTTCTCTTCTTTCTTTCCACAGTTCTCTCCTATAACCATTTTCCTATCTCTTCTACCACCAACCTGATATTACGGGCAAACATTTATCACTTATTCCTCATACTCCACTAAACTTTTTATTTCTAAATTTATGCCCCATTGTTTAATAGTAAATTGCTTTTCCAGGCAGACAAGCTATTTATACTATTGTATTTTTACTATCCAACGAATAAATACAAAGACGATCGCATAAATAACGTGATCGTACGAGATCGAAGAGCGGGGGTAAATTTCCAGGGTAGTAAACAGGGATGGCTGTCAGTTATAGACTGTCGATTAAATGGACCTACACAGGATGTAAAATCTGGCATTAAACTGTAGTATTAACACGGGAGGTAGCTTGCTTTCTGTCCAGATCAGGTACTTATTTAAGGCCACGTAATTGTTAATCCAGTCCAATCCATTCCTCCTGCAGCATTCTGCCAGCCGAAAACGGGCCAAGTGAAGGCCCTGTGCGGCCCGTTTTTGGCCGGCAGAGTGCTGCTGGAGGCTTGGGAGGCTGAAAACGGGCCTCCCCAGTCTCCAGCAGCACTCTGCTGGCCAAAAACGGGCCGCCCAAAGGCCGCGCATGGCTCCCGCACGGCCCATTTTGCCCGGCAGAGTGACCACGGGGCTGATATTTCCAGGCTGACCCCACGGGCCAGATTTAAGCCCCCCCACCCCCCAATGGGCCTTGAGGGAGGTGTCCTCTTGTCTCCTACCTTCATGGCTTCCTCCAGGGCGGGCAACGCTTCCTCCAGATCCTTCTGGGCATTGTCGGCCAACGCTTTGCACTTGATCTCCTCGGCAGCGATCTTCTCGCTGTTGGCCGACACGGTCTACGGGAGAACAAAGACGAGAGAGGGTGATGACGACGCCCATCACGGGTTCGGAGGGGAAATTGGTGGTGGCCAAACCTCGGACGCTCACCTTCTGTTGCTCATCAGCTTCCCGCTTCTGCTGGACAATGATCACCAGGTATTCCTCGCACTGTTTCTGGAATTCGGCCACCTTCCTCCGGGCCTCCTCCAGTTCCAGGGTCATCACCTCGACTTTTTCTCGGGTCTCGTCGATTTTGAAGAGGCCGTTGCGAAGTTTGTTGGCCTGATCGGAAAGCTCTTTCCGTTTCTCGGCCAGAAGTCTGCAAAAAAGGGGTGGACAGAAGAAGGCTCGTGCTGCGGCGACCGCTCTCCGAGGCCTGAGTCACTTGCAAGGGTCGTTTGGCCCTTTGTCCCCAAGCTGGGGGCTTTCTCCTGGGAAGAAGGAGTATCCCACCGTCCCGCCTGCCGAGAGCTCCAAATCCCCCCTTACTTCTTGTAGCCAGACACCAGCTCCAAGTAGTTAGTGGGGGTCACGTAGTTATGGCGACGGAGTTCCAGCAGCATCTTGTGAGAATATCTGGCCACTGACCAGTGCATGGTGACGAAGATTTTAGCCACTCGTTTTTGCATCTAGGTGAAAGTGAGAATACAGAATAATAGCGTTGGAAGGGAGCTTGGAGGTCATCAAGGAGACCCTAGACCTGTGATGGCGAACCTATGGCACACGTCCCACAGGTGGCCCGCGTAGCCATATCAGTGGACACGTGAGCTTAGTTCCGCTGATTTTCGGTCCTTCTGGGCCCACCAGAAGTAGGGAAACAGGTTGTTTCCTGCCTCCGGAGGACCTCGGGGGCTGGTGGGGAAGGCCTGTTTTTCCTCTCTCCCCTGGCTTCAGAGCCTTTCTAGGAGTCTGGGGAGGGTGAAAAGGGCCTTCCCCACTCCCCCGGAGGTCCTCCAGAGGCCGAAAATAGCCCGTTTGCCAACTTCTAGTCGCACCGGAAGTTGGCAAACGGGCTGTTTTTGGCTTCTGGAAGGCCTCCGGGAGGGGGGGAGGCTGTTTTCGCCCTCCCCGGATTCCTAGAGAGGCTCTGGAGGCTGGGGACAGCAAAAAACAGGCTTTCCAATCTCACTGGAAGTTGGCAAACGGGCCATTTCTAGCCTCTGGAGGGCCTCCAGGGTGGTGGGGAAGGCCGTTTTCGCCCTCCCCAGACTCCTAGAGAGGCTCTGGAGCCAGAAGACAGAGAAAAACGGGCCTATTGGGCCATCGCGTGCCAGGAGCGAGGCGGGGAGGAGTGTCGCACGCACATGCGTGGGGGCAGGGCACATAGAATTATGGGTGTGGGCACATGCAAGCACAACACCCCCGTCCCCCCCCTCCTGGCACGTGATGGCAAAAAGGTTAGCCATCACTGCCCTAGACCAAACTTGGTAGCTTCAAGTTGCCTGAGCTTCAACTCCTAGAATTCCCTGAGCCGAATGCATTCCTTTTGATATGTACACCCGTTGTGGCTATCTTACTCTCTTGTAGTCCCATTCTCTGCAAACTCTCCACTCTAAGAGGGTAGGAGAAAAAAATACAGGCATGGCTGGCTGAGGAATTCTGGGAGCCGAAGTCCATAAATCTTAAAAGTTGCCAAGCTTGGAGACCCCTGCCCTATACTATTCCAGATAAACGGCTGTCCGGTCTCTTCTTAAAAGCCTCCAGTCGGGGGGATTTATATATGGAGAGATGTTTGTTGCTGATGGGGGCAGCTGGAATAAGAAGTTTATTAAAACTATGTCGGAGGATAGTGATTTAACTTCAATCAAGATGAAGAGAAGACAAAAATTTGGACTACAGAGATAGAAAATTATTTGATATAATTGTTATATATTCTGAAAGAATAAGAAGTTTATAAAAACGATGTTGGATTTAAAATTGGATTACTAAGATGAAAAGTATTAGATATAATTGTTATAATGATATATTTTATTAGCATACAAAAAGGGGGATTGATTTAGGTAATAATTATTAATATTAGATTAGAGAAATGTTTGATTTTTTTTTGTTGTTGTTGATGGGGGTACTTAGAATATACTTAATTTTAATTAAGATGAAGAAAAAGACCCAAAATTGGTTGCTTGATACAGAAAATTATTTGATATGGATGTTATATATTATATTTAGGGGGAATGATTTAGGTAATTAATATTAGATTAAAGAAATGTTGACATTTTGTAGCGGGGTTTAAATATGATAAGAGTAGTATTATTATCAGTTTTTTTAAAATATACTATTAATAGTTTCACTGTATTTTTTTTCTAGATTAATATAAGTAAGGTAAAGATTTTTTTAAAAATTTGTAGTGGAAGCCAAGGAGGGGAAGGGGAGGGATATGGGATTGGGGGGTGAGGGGGAGTTGGGGGGGTAGGGGGGAAGTGGGGGGGAGAAATAATAAAATTTGTATTGTAAAACTTTTTCAATTAAAAAAAAAGCCTCCAGTGATGAAACTCGAATAGTTTCAATTCCTGAAACTATTCTTTGTATGTTTTATCCTCCATTCCCCTAATTATCTTTGTTGCTCTTCTCTGCAGACTTTCTAGAGTCCCAACGTATTTTTATATCGTGGTGACTAAAACGGGATGCAGTATTCCAAGCGTGGCTTTACCAAGGCCTTATAAAGTGGTATTAACACTTCACGTGATATGCATCCCCATTGTGGTTTGCTTACTCTCTTCTAATCCCTTCCTCTGCAATCTCTCCACTTTAAGGGGTAGGAGGAAAAAAAACCCAGGCATGGCTGGCTGGGAAATTCTGGGGTCTTGCCAAGGCCTTATATAGCGGTACTAACACTTCACAAGATATGTATCCCCATTGTGGTTTGCTTACTCTCTTCTAATCCCTTCCTCTACAATCTCTCCACTTTAGAGGGTAGGATGAAAAAAAAAAACCCGGCATGGCTGACTGGGGAATTCTGGGGTCTTACTAAGGCCTTATAAAGTGGTATTAAAACTTCACATGATATGTATCCCCATTGTGGTTTGCTTACTCTCTTCTAATCCCTTCCTCTGCGATCTCTCTACTTTAAGGGGTAGGAGGAAAAAAAACCCAGGCATGGCTGGCTGGGAAATTCTGGGGTCTTACTAAGGCCTTATAAAGTGGTATTAAAACTTCACATGATACGTATCCTCATTGTGGTTTGCTTACTCTCTTCTAATCCCTTCCTCTGCGATCTCTCTACTTTAAGGGGTAGGAGGGGAAAAAAAACCCAGGCATGGCTGGCTGGGAAATTCTGGGGTCTTGCCAAGGCCTTATAAAGTGGTACTAACACATCACATGATACGTATCCCCATTGTGGTTTGCTTATTCTCTTCTAATCCCTTCCTCTGCGATCTCTCCACTGGCTTTTTTGGCAGCTGCCGCACAGGGCTGGCTCATATTTAAATGATTGTCCACTCGGAAACCCAGCTCTCAAAGCCCCTGGCAGGTTTTTGAAGGATCCCCTCTCCCCTCTCACCGTGTCAAGGCTCCCCTTTTCCACCATGCCCAAATCGACGCCTTCCAGATACTTCTCCGCCACCTCCAGCAGGGCTTCCTTCGGCCACTCCGAGAACCAGTCGATGGTGGTGCAGTTCACCAAAGCAGGATACTGGCGAATCCGGTTCCTGGGGAAGAACAACAGAATAAGCAGAGTTGGATAATAATTTCTTTATTCTTATTGATTTATTAGTTCAATTTATATGCCGCCCTCCTCCGGAGACTCAGGGCGGCTTACAATGCGCTTATAGCAATGATTAGACCTGCTTGTTAGGGCTTTTGCCCCCCGCCCCACCCCATAAGCGGTGTTTCTACAAAGTCAGCTTAATTGCCCCCACAATCCGGGTCCTCATTTTACCTCCCTCGGAAGGATGGAAGGCTGAGTCAACTTCGAGCCTGGTGAGATTCGAACTTGCACTCATTGCAGGCAGCTGGCAGCCAAGTGCTATTTAACAGCACTTTAGTCCGCTGCACCACCAAGGCTCTTGAGGTCTTCTCGTCCAATTGACGTAGTAAGAGAGGAAAGCAGCTTCCTCCCAGCGCTCCAGAGACCCCCCAGGAGTGGGTTCGAGCATCAGATAATGATTGCCACCGCTGGGAGGGAGCTTCAAAGACTACTGTTAATCCTCAATTTACAACCACAATCGAAACCAACATTTCTTGCTAAGTGAGACAGCTGCCAAGGGAGTTTTGCTCCCGTGTTACGACCTTGACTGGTTCTCGGAAGGCCGCAAAGGGCCTTTTTCTCCGTGCCTCAACCTGGGGCTCTGCCTGGCCCCCAGCCTCTAAAATCACCCTACACGTTTCTCCCATTCACCAGGCCTGTGGCTCTTCGGCCACTGGAGGTCGCTGTTGCTCCACGCAGAATCTTTTTATTTATTTATTTATTTATTTTTATTTAATTAAAAATTGACAAACAAAAACATACATACATACATACATACAATACCCAACCTAAACAAACTATACATTTAAATCAAGTCTTACAACTTGAGCCTTAAGAAAAAAGAAGGTTACTTGGGTATTCTATATTTCTATATCTATCTATCTACGTCATTCATTATATAACGATATTTCAAGATCATTTCTTGATTATTGTTTCCTTAGTTGGTATTCCCTTTCTATACTACTAATTTTTTTTTTTAATTTCGTTTTCCTTTTCTCTAACCAGTCGTACCATCGTTGCCAAATCAGATAGTACTCTGTGTCTTCCTTGTCTTGTATTTCTTTGATAAGCCTGTCCATCTCTGCACTTTTTATATTATTTTATCCTCCAGTGGCGTATTTTCTAATCTCCACATTTGTGCAAATGTGATTCTTGCTGATAATATGGATTATCAAATATTGTATTTCTTTTTCATAGTGGTTTGTTAATATTCCTAATAGGTATGTTTCTGGCTTCAGTGGTAATTTCTTCTAATTGTTTTTGGATCATTTTCCAAAAATTTATTTTGCCTTTTGGCATGACCACCACATGTGGTGATATGTCCCTTTGTGTGATTTGCATTTCCAACAATCCTGTGTGGTGTTAGGGAACATCTTAGCCAAGCGTGCGGGAGGGAGATGCCACCTGTAGAACATTTTGTAAGTATTTTCCTTATAGGGTACAGACATTGTCAGTTTGGTATTTACTTTCCATATTTTTTCCCATTTATCGAGTTCAATATCATATCCGAAATTTTTCGCCCATGTAATCATATTCTCTTTCACCATTTCTTCCTCCAATTTGTATTTTAGTAGATAATTATAAATTTTAGTTATTAATTTATCGTCTGATCCCAATAGAATTTTGTTACCCTGTTCTTTTAATTCTTCTCTTGTCTTCACTTCTCCTTCTTTGTTCAACAGTTCGTTGTACCTTCTCATCTGGTCTATGTCCATTGCGTTTGGATATATTTGGGCCTCCATAGTTGGGAGCCAATTTGGGATTTCGTCGTAATGATTTTTCCTTATTTCTATCCAAGTCTTTGCGAGTGCCTCTCTGATGAATTGTCTTCTAAAATGTTTGTGTTGTCTGAATTTCTCCTCCCGTAAGATTGCATGCCATCCTTTCAGCGGGGCGAATCCCTCTAGTGCCAACATGCGTTTGTTTTTTAGTGTTATCCAATCTTTTAATCAAGTAAGTAATGCTGCTTTATAATAAATTTGCCTGTCCTGTAGTCTTAGGCCTCCCCTCTCTCTGGTGTCTTGAAGATGTTTCAAAATTTGATTCTTGCCCTTTTACCTTGCCAGATGTATTTTGATATCATTTTATCGAGGTCTTTAAAGTATGTTTTTCCTGGATTTATTTATTGGTATTACTTAAAACAGATACAGGAGATACTGCTCCACGTAGAATCTTATCCCCACCTTGCCTTGATGCCACCCATCCCAAACACCTCTCCAGAAGGGTCCAGAAAGCCTCACCTGAAGGGATCTCCCACAGGTCTCAGGCAATGGTGGGATCCTGCCGGTTTAAGAACCGGTTCGGTGATCATGTGTTTTGCGTGAGCTCTGTGCATGTGTGCGCAGTTTTGACAAAACTAAACTTCTGCGTTCTTTCTGGGGAGTGACGCAGCTGATGCGCAGCTATCTGCTCTGCTGCGTGAATCAGCTGAGAGGATAAAGATAAGTAAAGCAGGCCCACCTGATCGTCGGAACGAACTGCTTCGCTCCCAGCTGATTGTAGGAGCTATTGGTACGCCTGAACCAGTCCGAACCGGTCCAAACCACCCCTGGTCTCAGGCCCAGAAAGCCTCACCTGAAGCAGTCCCCCACAGGTCTCAGGCAGTGATGGGATCCTGCCAGTTTAACAACCAGTTCAGCGATCACGTGTTTCTCGCACACAGCGCACACACAGTTTTGACAAAACTAAAGTTCCGCGTTACTTCTGGGGGCTAACACAGCTGATGTGTGGCAATCAGCTCTGCCGCACGAATCAGCTGAGAGGATAAAGGTAAGTAAAGAGGCCCCACCTGATCGTCGGAGCTGCCCGTATGCCTGAATCGATCCGAACCGGCTGAATCCCACCCCTGGTCTCAGGCCCAGAAAGCCTCACTGGAGGGGTCCTCCACAGGTCTCAGGCAATGGTGGGATCCTGCCGATTTACCAACCGGTTCGGTGATCACGTGTCTCGCCCACGTGGTGTGCGCGAGTGCACAGTTTTGACAAAACTAACTTCTGTGTAATTTCTGGGGATTAACACAGCAGATGCGCGGCAATCTGTTCTGCCGCACAAATCAGCTGAGAGGATAAAAGTAAGTAAAGCGTGCAGGGCAGACGGAGCTACCAATATGCCCAAACAGGTCTGATCCGGCTGAACCCCACCCCGGGTCTCAGGCCCAGAAAGCCTCACCTCAAGGGATCCCCCCCAGGTCTCAGGCAATGGTGGGATCCTTGCCGGTTTAACTACCGGTTCGATGATCACGTGTTTTGCATGCGCGCTGTGCATGTGTGCACAGTTTTGGCAAAACTATACTTCCGCGTTACGCCTGGGGACTAACACAGCTGATGCGCAGCAATCCTCTCTGCCGTGCGAATCAGCTGAAAGGATAAAGGTAAGTAAAGCGTGCAGGGGCGAGCGGGCCTACCTGATCGTCGCAGCGAACCAGTTCGTCCCCAGCTGATTGTTGAACCGGCTGAATCCCACTCCTGGTCTCAGGCCCAGAAAGCCTCACCTGAAGGGGTCCCCCACAGGGCTCAGGCACAGCACGACGTGCAGGTTGTTCCGGACTCTTTCGATCAGGTAGGCAAACAGGCTGTCCTGACTCTCCTGGATCCCCTCGGTCCGGGCTGCGTCGATGATGTGGCTTTGGATCTGGGGGGGGGGGGGGGGGGGCGGGGGAAATCATTCAGTTTTGGTCGCCACGATATAAAAAAAAATACGTTGAGACTTTGGAAAGAGTACAGAGAAGAGCAATGAAGAGGATTAGGGGACCGGAGGACAAAACACATGAAGAACGGTTGCAGGAATTGGGTTTGGCTAGTTTAATGAAAAGAAGGAGTACGGGGGGGGACACGATAGCATCTTTCAATATTTGAGGGGCTGCCGCAAAGAACAGGGGGTCCACCTATTCTCCAAAGCCCCTGAAGGCAGTAGAAGAAGCAACCGGTGGAAACTATTCAAGGAGAGAAGCAACTTAGAACTAAGGAGAAACTTCCTAACAGTGAGGACAATTAACCAGTGGAACAGCCTGCCACCAGAAGTTGCGGGTTGCTCCATCACTGGAGGGTTTTAGGAAGAGACTGGACAGGCACTTGTCTGAAATGGGATAGGGTTAGGTCCCTTCCCACTCTCTGTTATTCTAGATCTACCGTTTTTCTCAACAACACGGAACGTCCTTCCTCAGACTGAGTCTCGGACACCTGTCGGTCTTGGGAGATGATACTGAAACATGCTCCTTTTAGAGGCAGGGTCCATATTGGAGATGTGCAAGGAAGGAAAGGTCTTCCCATCACCTGTGCGGGAGCCTTTCTTTGGATACTTCCTAAGCAGATCGCGCCTAGCAGCACCTAGCACTCCTCAGCTGCCCATTTACTGTCTTCTGTCCAGCTCCTGAGGTTTTTCTTTGCTTGGTTTTTTGCCCAATTTTAAGAGAATCACAGAGTTGGGAGGGACCTTGGAGGTCTTCTAGTCCAACCCCGTTTCACAAGGAGACCTTCTAGCGTTTCAGATATTCCAATCTTTGCTTAAAAATCCTCCAGTGATGGAGCACCCACAACTTCTAGTGGCAGGTCGTTCCACCGGTTAAATGTTCAGACTGTCAGAAAATTCTTCCTTAGTCCCAGGTTGCTTCTCTCCTTGGTTATTAGTTTCCATCCCTCGCTTCTTCTCCTGCCTTCTGGAGCTTTGGAGAAGAGGTTGACCTCTATTCTCTTCTTTGGGGCAGCCCCTCAAATATTGGAAGACCTCTATCATGTGTCCCCCCCCCCGGTCCTTCTTTTCATTAAACTCAACATATTCAGTTCCAGCCACCGTTCTTTGTTTTGTTTTCTCCTCCAGTCCCCCAATCCTCTTTGTGGCTCTTCTCTGCACTCTTTCCAGGGTCTTTTGGTCTACTCCCGTGATGGCGAACCTATGGCACACGTGCCGGAGGTTGCACGAAGAGCCCTCTATGTGGGAACGCATGCCATCGCCAGCTGTTTTTCTGGGCTCCGCGGGCACCGGAGCACCAGGAAACGGCCTGAAAACAGCCTGAAAAATGGTCTGAAAACAGCCGGAGAAATGGCCTGAAAATGGCCTGAAGAACGGGCTGAAAACACCCATAAAGCAGTCTAAAATGGACTGAGAAATAGGCCGAAAACAGCCTGAAAACGGCCTGGAAAATGGTCCAAACACAGCCCAAAAAACGGCCCGAAAACAGCCTGAAAACCACCTGAAAACACCCAAAAAATAACCTGAAAACAGCTTTAAAACGGCCTGGAAAACAGTCCAAACACAGCCCCAAAAATGGCCTGAAAACCAACCCCAAAAATAGCCTGAAAAGAGCCTTAAAACGGCCTGGAAAACAGCCCGAAAAACAGCCCGAAAATAGCCTGAAAAATGACCTGAAAACAGCCTGAGAAATAGCCTGAAAACAGCCTTAAAATGGCCTGAAAAATGGTCCAAAAACGGCCCCAAAATGGCCTGAAAACAGCCCAGAAAACACCCCAAAAATAGCCTTAAAACAGCCTTAAAACGGCCTGGAAAACGGTCCAAACACAGCCCCAAAATGGCCTGAAAACAGCCTGAAAACACCTCCAAATTAGCCTTAAAACAGCCTGGAAAACGGTCCAAACACAGCCCCAAAATGGCCTGAAAACAGCCTGAAAACACCCCCAAATTAGCCTTAAAACAGCCTTAAAACGGCCTGGAAAACGGTCCAAACACAGCCCAAAAATGGGCTGAAAACAGCCTGAAAACACCCCCAAATTAGCCTTAAAACAGCCTTAAAACGGCCTGGAAAACGGTCCAAACACAGCCCCAAAATGGCCTGAAAACAGCCTGAAAACACCCAAAAAAACTAGCCCAAAAACAGCCTGAAAAACAGCCTGAGAAATAGCCTGAAAACAGCCTTAAAACAGCCTGAAAAATGGTCCAAAAATGGCCTGAAAACAGCCCAGAAAATGGCCTGAAAACAGCCTGAAAACACCCCAAAAATAACCTTAAAATGGCCTGGAAAACGGTCCAAACACAGCCCAAAAAAACAGCCCAAAACCAGCCTGAAAAATGGCTTGGAAAATGGTGTGAAAACAGCCCAAAAAACGGCCTGAAAACAGCCTGAAAACAGCCTGAAAAACGATCCAAACACAGCCCAAAAAAGGCCCCAAAACAGCCTGGAAAATGGCCTGAAAACGACCCCCCAAAAAAGCCTGAAAACACCCCAAAAAATGGCCAAAAAACAGGCATGCACGCGCTGGCCAGCTGGTTTTTGGGTTTCCTGTGCCTGCACGTTCCAGTTAGGGCCCTCGGTGCCGAAAAGGTTGGCCATCACTGGTCTCCTCGACGTCTCAGAGCCTCCACTAAGCCGAAAGAGGACAAGGAGGGCTCGGCCGGGGGAAATGCTTGCCCCCTGTCACCCACCTCCTCAAACTCATCCGATTTGTAGAGGTTGGGCACTTCCCCGGAGCTCAGGATGTTGTTGATGTCCTCCAAGAAGCATTCATCCGCTATCTGAGTGTCCACAAAGAGGAAGGTGGTGGGCTTCAGGTCGACCCCGGTCTGCCGGTACAGCTTCTTGATGTCTGGAGAGGAGGGGAAAGGACACCTCCTGTGAGGACCACAGGATCAGCAAGGCCGCAGGGCCTCCTGAGGAGAACGCGGAAGAACATTCTTCGCCTCCAACGAGGTGAGGGACCTGCTCACCTTCTCGGAATTCTTGTTTGCGGTACTGGCGGGAGACCTCGATCTGGAAGGTGTAGTACTCGCAGATGGAGGAGGCCAAGCGTGCCAGGCTCTGGCGCCCGCTCCCTCCGATGCCCACCAGCAGCATGTTGCCACGGGGCTGGCTGATCACCCGGACGATGCGGGTTACTACGAGAGAGGAGGGGAGAGAGTCACGGCAAAGGGGACAAGCCGAGGGGACAAGCTACCTCAGACCAGCCATGATCTGGATCAGGATGGAAGTCAACAGGCTCAGACTTAATGCAGACAAGACCGAGTGGCTGTGGGTATTGCCCCCTAAAGACTAGGTCGATTGTCCATCCTTGGTTCTGGGGGAAATTGTCCCCCTCAGAACGGGCTCACAATTTGGGTGTCCTCCTAGATTCACAGCTAAGATTAGAGCAACATCTGTCAGCTGTCGCGAAGGGGACCTTTGCACAGGTTCGCCTGGTGCACCAATTGCGGCCCTACATGGATCAGGAGGCTCTCCTCACGGTCACTCACGCCCTTGTCACCTCACGGTTGGACTATTGCAACGCGCTCTACATGGGGCTACCCTTGAAAAGTGTTCGGAGACTACAGTTGGTCCAGAACACAGCCGTGCGAGCTGTCGTGGGTGCACCTAAATACACGCACATTACACCAATTCTCCGCAAGCTGCACTGGCTCCCTATTGGTCTCCGGGTCCGGGTCCCGTCAGCTAAACCATGTTGCTGGTGGGCCCATGGGGGAGGGCCTTCTCTGTGGCTGCCCTGGCTCTCTGGAACCAGTTACCTCCTGAGGTCCGGAGCATCCCCACCCTATTGGCCTTCCGAAAAGTGGTGAAGACCTGGCTTTTCCGGCAGGCCTGGGGCCGTTGATCTCGTTATAATGATCTTGTGACACCCGGCCACGAATTGGAGTGAGTGAGTTTTAATGTTTTTAATGTTTTTCTTTTTAACATTTTATATGAGATTGTTCACATTGTTTTATTCTTTGTTGTAAGCCGCCCAGAGTCCCTTGGGAGTTGGGCGGCATAGAAATGCGACAAAATAAATCATAAATAAATAAATGATCTCCAGAAGTTGCGGATGCTCCCTCACGGGAGCTTTTTAAAAAGAGAGAGACCGGACAACAATTTTCTCTGAAGTTGTATGGGGTCTTCTGCTTGAGCAAAGGGTCAGACTAGAAGACCTCCAAGGTCCCTTCCAGCCCTAGGACTCTATGATTCTATATGAGATAGATGAAATAGGTGAGAGAGAGAGAAACAGAGACAGAGATGAGAGAGAGAGAGAGAGATATGGATGGATGGATGATGGATGGACGAACGAACGGACAGACAAATAGACAAATAGATAATAGATAGATGTTGGATAGATAATGCCTGGATAAATGGATGGATGGATGGATGGATGGAGAGATGATAGATAGATAGATAGATAGATAGATAGATAGATAAATAGATAGATAGACAGACAGACAGACAGACAGACAGACAGAAAAGAAAGGTGATAGACATATGATAGATGGATGGATGGATAAATAAATGATGGATAGAATGATAGCTAGATACGATAGATAGATGATAGATAGATAGATAGATAGACAGACAGACAGACAGACAGACAGACAACTTCGGTAGATTGACAGAGAGGCACACAGACAGGCAGACAGACAGAAAGAAAGAAGAAAGAAAGAAAGAAAGAAAGAAGAAAGAAAGAAAGAAAGAAAGAAAGAAAGAAAGAAAGAAAGAAAGAAAGAAAGAAAGAAAGAAATATACAGACGTATGATGGATAAATGGATAGATAAATGATGGATAGAATTATATCTATAGCTAGCTAGGTAGGTAGATAAATAGCTAGATAGACAGACAGAAAGAAAGAGAAAGGAAGGAAGGAAGGGGGGGGAGAGAGAGAGAGAATGAGAGAAAGAAAGAAAGAGAAAGAAAGAAAGAAAAAGAAAGAAAGAAAGAAAGAAAGAAAGAAAGAAAGAAAGAAAGAAAGAAAGAAAGAAAGAAAGAAAGAAAGAAAAAGAAAGAAAGAAAGATGATAGATATATGATGGATGGACGGATGGACGGACGGACGGATGGACAGACAGAGAGACAGACAGATAGATAAACAATAGCATTTAAATTTATATACTATTTCATAGTTACGGCCCTCGCTAAGCGGTTTATAAGAATTAACCTTTTCTCCAAAGCGCCCGAAAGCAGAAGAAGAAGCAACAACAGATGGAAACTCAACCAGGAGAGAAGCAACTTGGAACTAAGGAAGAAACTTCCTGACGGTGAGGACGATTCACCAGCGGAACAGCTTGCCACCGGAAGTTGTGGGCGCTTGCTCCATCCCCGGAGGCTTTTAAGAAGAGCCTGGACAGCCAACTCACTGTGCTCGATGGCGTCCCGGAAGAGCACCAGCCTCATGGGTACCACGCCTGGGGTCCGGTTGTAATCCCCCAGCGCCCGCTCCATCTCCGCCTTCAGGATGCCCATGTCTACCATGTCCTCGTAGACGTTGCGCATGAAGTCACCTGCGGGAGGAAACGGCACCCTTTCTGGATTGGGGGGGGGGGGAGCTGGGGAGGGGGTGTTTGTGCCCCATGGATGACCCAACGTCTTGAGTCTCCGAGCGCGGCTGGTCCTTGGCTTATGACCACGATGGAGCCTCAGACTTCCCTGGCCGAGCGAGACCGTTGTTAAGTGAATTTTGGGTTGTTTTTTTTAAAATTCGTCGATGGAAATATAAAATACAGGGAGAAATTTATAAAAAAAGGAATAGAAAACGAGGAGGGAAGGAGGGGGAAAAGGGGAAAAAACAAAAAAAGGGAGAAAATATGGGGGCTGGACTAGAAGACCTCCAAGGTCCCTTCCAGCTCATTCTATTCAATTTTATTCTGGTTAAATGGTAGAAGATCTCCTGCTTAACGACGGTGATAATTCGCTTAACGACCCTGGCAAAAGAGGTAAAAACCGGCCGGCTTCTGACGGGGAAAGTCAATGGAGGAAGCCGGATTCGCTTAACGACCATGGGATTCCCTTAATAACTGCTAGGACTCGCTTAACGACGGTGGCCAAAGAGGGGCCCGAGGGGCGTTGGCACCTACCAAAAATGGGCGAGCGCTTGTTGGGGCAGATGTGGTGGAAGGTCAGGTCGAAGAAAGTGCCCAGCTTCTCTCCCAGGAGGGCCACGAAGGTCTCCATGTCGGGGCTGTCCACCAGGCGGTCCGAGAAGACCCTGCAGAGAAGGAGGCCGGAAGAAAAGACACTTCGCTCGGGCGCCCCCTGCTGGCCACGGCCACGGCCACGGCCATCCCCAACCCCACACAAACCCAAGGAGCCTCTGGCAAAGCCATCTCCAGCCCAGTGGGGCTTGACAAAAGAATAGAATAATAGAGTTGGAAGGACTTTAGAGGTCCTCTAGTCCAACCCCCTGCAGAAGAGAAGAGAAGAGAAGAGAAGAGAAGAGAAGAGAAGAGAAGAGAAGAGAAGAGAAGAGAGAATAGAATAGAGTAGAGTAGAGTAGAGTAGAGTAGAGTAGAGTAGAGTAGAGTAGAATAGAATAGAATAGAATAGAATAGAATAGAATAGAATAGAATAGAATAGAATAAAGTAGTAAAAATAGAATAGAATAGAATAGAATAGAATAGAATAGAATAGAATAAAGTAGTAAAAATAGAATAGAATAGAATAGAATAGAATAGAATAGAATAGAATAGAATAGAATAGAATAGAATAGAATAAAGTAGTAAAAATAGAATAGAATAGAATAGAATAGAATAGAATAGAATAGAATAGAATAGAATAGAATAGAATAGAATAGAATAGAATACGGAAAAGGAAAAGGAAAGAATGGAATGGAATGGAATGGAATGGAATAGAATAGAATAGAAAAATAGAATAGAATAAATAGAATAGAATAGAATAATAGAATAGAATAAAATAAATAGAGAATAGAATAGATAGAATAGAGTGGAAAAACAGAATAGAATTCAGAATTAGAATAGAATAGCAAAATAAAATAGAATAAAATACATAGAGAGTAGAGTAGAGTAGAGTCGAACAGAATAGGAGGAAGAGAGCTGGAAGGGAGCGTGGGGGAACCCTCCAGACAGAAAGGAGCAGGAGGAGAGAGCCCCCACCTGAAGCATTCGTGGATCCAGAGACGGGTCAGGCTGGCTTTGGTATCGTGGAAGTCCTTGTGGGCCCTCAGCATGCCTTGGAAGACCTGGAGGAGGAATAGGGGGGTACCAAAGGACCACCTTTGAGAGACGGGACACAACCGCCCAATCTCGAACACAAGACCCCGGCGGTTGCTAGACGCCAGGGAGAAGGAAGGGGCCGTCTCCGCCCTCCAACCTCCGGGCCTGCTGCCTCTGTCTCTTCCCGGAGACCCCTTGGTGGGAAATCAGGGGTCCATTAAGATGCTTTGCAACATCTCCTCCTCCTCCTCTTTCCCATCTCCGGAAACCCTCCCTCCCCTTCTACTCCTGATGATGTTCCCTAGTTGGGTGCTGAAACGTCTGTAGGAAAACCCCGCAAGCTCAGAGACCCCCGAGGATCCCACCCCTTCCCGTCCCCCCGATTCCACCCTGAGCGATAACTCTTCTCGCCAGTCCCAGGAAAGCTTTTTACTGGGCCAGCCTTACATGCCGCTTCTCTCCTTCCTTTCAATTTATGAAGAATTAAGCGGGAACAATGCAGCGGAGGGCTCACTGAAGCAACAGACCTATAGCCTGATTTAATTGGATTATCTAAGAACCTGGAACCGGCTGCTAGCTGCCCAGAATTAATCAGTTTAAAGCAGGTGAAGTAAACACTGTCTCCCCCTGTGGCTCCATCCTTTCTTTCTTTCTTTCTTTCTTTCTTTCTTTCTTTCTTTCTTTCTTTCTTTCTTTCTTTCTTTCTTTCTTTCCTTCCTTCTTTTTCTTTCTTTCTCTCTCTCTCCTTCTTTCCTTCTCTTCTTTCTTTCCCACTCTGTCTGTCCTCCTTCCTTTCTTTCCTTCTCTCTCCCTTTCTTTTTTCTTTCTCTTTCTCCCTCCTTCCTTCCTTCCTTTCCTACCCTGGCTCTCTCCCCCCTTTCTTTCCCTCTCTCTCCCCCTCTTTCCCTTTTCCTTCCTTCCTCCCTCCTGCTCTCTTTCTCTTTCTCTCTCTCTCTCCCCCTTTCATTCCCTTCTTTCTCTTTCCCGTTTTCTTTCTTTTCTTTCTTCCCTCTGTTTCTTTCTTTCTCTCCTTCCTTCCTTTCCCTCTTTCTTTCTCTCCCTGTCCCCCTTTTCTTCTTTCTTTCTCTCCCTTTTCCTTCCTGCCTTCCTATCTCCCGCCCTCCCTCTTTCCTTCCTTCCCTTTTTCTTTCTTCCTTTCTCTTTCTCTCTCCTTCCTTTCCCTCTTCCTTTCTCTCTCCCCTTTCTTTCTTTCTTTCTTTCTTTCTTTCTTTCTCTTTTCCTCCCTCCTTCCCTCTTTCTTTCTCTCTCCTTCCTTCTTTTCCCTCTTCCTTTCTCTCTCCCTTCTTTTTCATTCTTTCTCTCTTTCTTTTCCTCCGTCCTTCTCTTTCTTTCTTCTCTTTCTTGCCATCAACTTTTCAATTAAATTCTTTCCTTCCTTCCTTCTTTTTCTTTCTTCCCTTTTCTTTCTCTTTTCCTCCCTCCTTCCCTCTCTTTCTCTCTTTCTCTCTCCTTTCTTCTCTTCTCTCTTCCTTTCTCTCTCTCCTCTTTCTTTCTTTCTTTCTTTCTCTCTCTCTCTCTCTCTCTTTCTTTTCTTCCCTCCCTCTCTCTTTCTTTCTTCTCTTTCTCGCCATCAATTTTTCAATTAAATTCCTCTTCCTTGTGCAATCGCCTCCCGGCGGAAATATTCCGATCCTCTTCCTTTCTCTGCACTAAAATCTGCCTGTTTCCCTGATCCTCCTCCCATCGCATCAACTCCTTACGATTCAAGGTGTCATTTGACTGATCAAAAAAAAAAAAAACACAAACAAATCCAATTTTTTTGTTTTTAACAAAGCCGAAGATCTAAATAAGGACCGGCCTTGGCATTGAGATAACTACGTCCAATTTTAAGCAGTGGGAAAATGCGATAACAACAGAATAATAATATTGTTGTTTTTCGGAGAAGCTGGGGGGGGGGGTGTAGGGAGGGAGGAATGCTGCACTCTTAACACTTTGGGGAGCGAGACACCCCCCCCCCCCGATTTCTGGCCGTGCTCTGCCCCCTTTTAACCAGCTGAAAGGGAGGGAGGCAGGCTGGCACCGCAGCCCGGCTCACGGGCATCGGGGGCTGCATTTGATGTGCGGGAGAAGAGCTTCGGGGCTGAAAACCTAGGATAAACATTTGGTGGCATTTGATGTCTCCGAAGCCGCCGAGCCCATTTGATGTGCGCTCCGCATCTCTGCCCTGCTTGGAATCCTAATGCTCACAGCCTCTGGGCATCCGTGGAGGTGGCGCAGGAAAAACACGAACTCTTGGAAACGGTCTGGCTCGCGATAACAGGCCCGGGTGGCCTCTCGGGACCCCAGTTAGGGCGGTCACGAAAGATGGGGATCTTGGCACCCATCCCGGCGATAGGAGAGAAGCGGGCAGGGGGAGGAATTCCCCGGGATTTGAGGAGGGAGAGGGGGGGGGAATGTTCGGGAGACCTTGGGAGGATACAGAGAAATCTTTCCTAATTCCAAGCTTTGAGGAGCTAAGAAGGATTCGCTTCCTTGCCCGAGGCACAAACGGCTGGCGACCCGTGAGGGGAGCTCACAGCCCCTCCTCGCGGGGTCGGCTGCCATCGCTTCAGTGAAGGCCCCCTCCCTTTGCCAAGAGCGATGTGATTCCTGGAAAAGGAACTTGGACAGCGGCACAATTCGGACCTGGGGAAGAGGAAGGGGCACTGGGGACCCTTCTTTGTGTTGTTGTTGTTTAACGACCGCACAATCTCTTGCAGGGTGGAGTCTGGGCGCACTGAATGGAGCTAGCAGAGTGTTTTACTGGCCGGATGCCCTTCCTGTCACCAGTGAGGGAGTTCTGTTCAGCATATATATAACTGCTAGTGGGGGTGGTTAAAAGGAAGAGACAGCTGCGATCTCACATTGCTCCTGGAAGCATGAAGCCGAGAACACCAGCCTGAAGATGATGAATGAGACTTCGTCGAAATGTCGCCAAGACACTTCCAATTTTACGCGGGAGAAGACCCAAATAATCAAAGACCTACATACAAACACCCACGAAAACCTCAGAAAACATACACACACACACACACACACACACACACAACACACACACAATATATATATATATATTCTCATTGTGCCCAGAGAGAGAAATATCTGCCTCTACCCGGGATCGAACTCACGGCCTCCTCATTGTGAGGCGAGAGCGCCACCTCTAGGCCACCACACCACTCAGCATTTAGGTTTATATCATCATCATCGTCTTTTAACGATCCCATAATCCCTTACGGAGTGGAGTCTTGGGCAACTGAACGGAGCTGAGTGTTTTACTGGCCAGATGCCCTTCCCGTCGCCATTGCGGAGTTTTGTTCAACAGATAGATTCTCATTGTGCCCAGAGAGAGAAATATCTGCCTCTACCTAGGATTGAACTCACTCCTGATTGTGAGGCGAGAGCTCTACCTCTAGGCCGCCACACCATTCCTACTGGGGGGCCCTTCTTTCTACCTTGGAAATGTCCCGGAGGTTGAAGAGGTAGTGGATTTTGGCCGGCGTGGGTAAGAACCGTTGGACCACGCTGTTGTAGAGCTCCACCGTGGCCTCGGTGATGACGTTCCCGATCGGTTTGACGGCCTCCTCGAAGTTCTGCAACTTCTGGTTGATCATGGTGCCGAAGATGCGACGGATTTGGGAATCCTGTCCAGGGAGGGAGAAAATCAGGAAGGCCTCCCGCTTAATGAGTTAAGCCTCCCGCTGCAGGAGATGTCTTTCTGGGAGTTCTCTGCATGCTAGATGGCCTTCAAGGCACGGGTGGGATTGAAAAATTTTAGCGACCGGTTCTCTTCCTGGTTGTTGGGTGGGCGTGGCCTAGATGGCTTCCTATACCACAGTGAGGGGGACATTTTCGTCCTCCCCAGGCTCTGGAGGCTTCCTTTGCGCCTCCGGGATGGCGAGAACGGCCTCTCCCAGGCTGGCATTCAAAACGGCCGCATGGAGACTTCTGGGGAAGGGCGGGGTGGGAGGGGCCAGCCCGGAACTACCGGTTCGTTCGAACCAGATGTAAAATTAACATCCGATTCATCCATTCCGAACCGGCTGAATCAGATTGGTTCTGATGCAAAGGCAACCCACGTGGACCCTCGGAGGTTAAACCCGGAGACCCCGTGATTTTTTTGGGGGGGGGGGTGGTGCTCCAGCACTTGAGGAAAAGAGTACCCCCCCCTTGCAACTCCCCCGGCCTAAAATGTGACTCAAAACCAACGTTCAAAGGAGCCCATTGAAAACTTGGAACGAACGTTGAATAAGAGCGAATGGATCTCAACCTTCGGTTGCTTTAAGGCGCGTGGACTTCAACTCCCAGAATCCCCCAGCCAGCATGTGGGGCATACATACAGCTCAGGGTTGAATACAACGATCAGAGTTTTCTTCCGATTGCCGTTAAACCTATTTTTTTTTTCAATCTTGGCCACTTTCAGAGGTGTGGACTTCAACTCCCAAAATTCCCCGGCCAGTTCTTTGTTTCACTTTGCTGAAGTCAAGATATATTACACTTACTGCATACCCACCATCTATTAAGAAAGTTACCCTACATGGCTGACTGGGGAATTCTGGGAGTTGAAGTCCACAGGTCTTAAAGTGGCCATGGTGGGAGACCCCTGATTTAAGACTTGTGGACTTCAACTCCCGAAATTCCCCAGCCAGCTCTTTTTCCCCCACTTTTCTGAAGTCAAGATATATTACGCTTACTGCATACCTTCTATCTATTAAGAAAGTTACCCTACGTGGCTGGCTGGGGAATGCTGGGAGTTGAAGTCCACACCTCTTAAAATGGCCATGCTTGAGAAATCTCAATTTATATTTCACGACAGGGCCAACACTCCAAAGTCGATCTCGTTCCACCTCAACAGGAAAGTCCTGCTAGGTGCAAGGGACGTGAAGATGGGAGCCCACCTCGCATGGAGCTTCGAGGAGGTTCAGAAGCAGGTAGAGATACCACGGTGAACCTCCTGCATTGGGCCCCAGCCCCCCCCCCCTTATGTTCTAGCTGTGCCTCGCCAGCAGGGCCCACCCAAACCTCTCCCCTTCCTCTCCCCGTCCGAAGAGACGGCGGGCTGACGTTAGAACCGGATGGGCCACCTCTGCAGGAATTGGTGGTGGAGAGGATCAGGAAAGGTTGGGGAGGGGAGTCTCTCTCCTTCGCTCGCCAGGTTAAGCCCTGACCCCTTCTTTGGCTCGGCTGCCAATCAGCCCTTACGGTGGGGAAGGTCATATTGATGAGGTTGAACCGGCTCTGCAAACGGCTGGAGATCACCGTACGCCCTCCTCCGGGGGGTCCCATGGCCGCCATCAGGAACATGTCCTGGGGGAAGATGGGGGGGGGAGAGACAGACGTCCTCGTGGATCAAAAAAAGGGGAGGGAGAAAAGACCCATCCACCCACCTTCCCCTCACCCCACCCTCTGGCTACAAACGGTCCGTGCCGAAGCCGGTGGACGACGACATACAAAAAGGGGAACTTTAATCGCCGGCACAGCGCGTGCCACCCTGTCCTTCCCTCAGCGGGGTGGGTGTGGGGGGCTGTGCCACACCGGCCCCCCTCCTCTTCTCCACCCCTGAGTGAAATCCAGAGACACGACAGCCTCTTTAAGACAATTATTCCGGGCACAAGTGTCTTTCATTGCCAGCTGCCGAGTTTTCAAACAACCCGGGGGTCTAAAAAGACAATGCCGAATTCGGTGCGTGACCGCATTTAATGCGCCGGAGAGGCGCCTTGTAGAAACAGTCGGCCCTGGCAGGCTGGCGGGAAGGAAGGCGGGTGGGCATCGGGGGGGTCTAATAGGGGGGCACAGCAGGTTGGTGAGGGCACCGACCCGGTTCTGACCTTGATGTGTTTGATGGTCTGCTTGGTCCGGTCATACCAGAAGCCGTAATCCAGCCAAAGCCGGAGTAGCTCCAGAGGGGGCTGAGAACCGAACGTGTCTTTGGCCGGCATGTTGAGGTCATCCATGAAGGTGATCATGCTTTTCCCTCCCATGGGCACGTAGACGCCCTTGGTGCGTTTCTCCACCCGGCTCTCGATGATGCTTTGGACGTTGTTGGAGGTGGTCTGCCGGACGGGAACGGGAAGGGACGTCCTTACAGGAGGGGGGGAGACCCAAAGGACCAGGCCCGGAGCCGGGGAATATGGGTTATAACAATAGCAGTAGCCCTTAGACTTATATCCCGCTTCACAGTGCTTTTACAGCCCTCTCTAAGCGGTTTGCAGAGGCAGCCTCTTGGCCCCCAACAATCTGGGTCCTCGTTTTACTCACTTCAGACGGAAGGCTGAGTCAACCTTGAGCTGGTCAGGATTGAACTCCTGGCATTGGGCAGAGTCAGCATGCAATAGTGCATTCTAACCACTATGTCACTACAGCTTCCTTCCTTCTTTCTCATTTTTCCTTCCTTCCTTCCCTTCTTGCCTTTTTCTCTTCCTTCCCTTCCTCCTTCCCTCCCTTTTCCTTCTTTCCTTCCCTCCCTCCTTCCTTCCTTCCTTCCTCCCTTGCCTTTTTCTCTTCCTTCCCTCCCTTTTCCTTCCTTCCTTCCTTTACAGCCCTCTCTAAGCTGTTTACAGAGTCAGCCTCTTTCCCCCAACAATCTGGGTCCTCGTTTTACCGACCTCAGAAGGACGGACGGAAGGCTGAATCAACCTTGAGCCGGTCAGGATTGAACTCCTGGCATTGGGCAGAGTCAGCGTGCAATAGTGCATTCTAACCACTGTGTCACCACAGCTTCCTTCCTTCTTTCTCATTTTTTCTTCCTTCCTTCCCTTCTTGCCTTTTTCTCTTCCTTTCCTTCCTCCTTCCCTCCCTTTTCCTTCCTTCCTTCCTTCCTCTTTTTCTCTTCCTTCTTTCCTTCCCTCCCTCCCTCCTTCCTTCCTCCCTCCCTTGCCTTTTTCTCTTCCTTTCCTGCCTTTTCCTTCCTTCCTTCCTTCCTTCCTTCCTTCCTTCCTTCCTTTTTCTCTTCCTTCTTTCCTTCCCTCCCTCCCTCCTTCCTTCCTTCCTTCCTTCCTCCCTCCCTTGCCTTTTTCTCTTCCTTTCCTGCCTTTTCCTTCCTTCCTTCCTTCCTTCCTTCCTTCCTTCCTTCCTTCCTTCCTTCCTTCCTTCCTTTACAGCCCTCTCTAAGCGGTTTACAGAGTCAGCCTCTTGCCCCCCAACAATCTGGGTCCTCGTTTTACCAACCTCGGAAGGATGGAAGGCTAAGTCAACCTTGAGCCTGGTCAGGATCGAACTGCTGAACGGCAGGCAGCCGGCGGTCAGCAGAAATAGCCTGCACTCTAACCACTGGGCCACCGTTTACCGCCAAAATAAGAGCCCCAAATTTCCTTAAGGGGTTCGTTGTCATTTAAGAAGAGATCGGGCAGCCGTTCGTCTGAAACAGTATCGGATCTCCTGCTCGAGCAGAGGGTTGGGGTAGATGACCTCTGAGGTCCCTCCCAACTCTGCAATTCTGTTATTCTGACAAGAAGGACTAGGGGAGACATGACAGCAGTCTTCCAAAATCTGTTAAGTTCTTTCTATCAGGCTTCCCTCTTTGTCCTCGTTTGGGATTGAGGGCGCAGGTGGGTCGTTACCTGGGCGGACATGTTGATCACCAAGACGGCCCACTTGATGCTGTCCAGGGACTGAAGCACCCCTTGGGCGATGGAGGTCTTCCCCGTGCCCACCATGCCGGTCAGCAACACCGGCTGTTGGTTGGCAATCAAGGCGTTGACGAGATAGTTGTATCGCATGGTGTCCACAGTCGGCACGATGATCTTGTAGAAGGGGATGCTGGGGAGAGGAGCGGCGGTCTCGGCTCAGGATTCGTGCTTGGCTATCACCCACCCCCTGGGCAGATGTGCCCACCCTAAGCTGAGTCCCCGGGGGTGTGTGGTCCCTTCTGTGGTAGCTCTCGCGGCTGTGCTGAAAACCCTTGTCGAGAGGCATGAAGACAGCCGACACGAGACACAATTCCCGCGGTTGTTATCCCGGCTGAAAGCTAGGAAGGCAGCCGCTGTTCTCGATGATGTCCATCCCTCGCCTGGCGTTGTGCGCGGCTGAGCAGCAGCCTGTGGCCACTCGGGGACCGCACCGCCGGTAATTCCAGGCCACTGATTGGATTAGGAACGAGGGTATGTGTGTGTGTGTGTAAATGGATGCAAGCACTGGCTTAAAACACAGACACTCGGCTGGCAGCCGTGAGGGACGGCGAGGAAAGACAGCAATTGTGACGCTGGGTGTGGTTGTGCGGAGGCCGGAAATCAGAGAATTGAGAAACCAAGCTAGGCATGAAGAGATTAGCCCAGCCATGGAGACCATGTCTTCACCGCCTCCTCTGAGGGGTCCTCGACTTATGACCACCATGGAGCCCAACATTTCTGTTGCTGAGCCAGACAATTGTTATGCCACGTTTAGACCCAGAGCGAGACAATTGCTGAGTTTTGTACCCCGTTTTATGACCTTTCCTGACACAGTTGTTAAGGGAATCACCGCAGTTGTTAAGAGAGTCACATGGTCGTGAAGTGAATCTGGCTTCTCCACTGACCGTCCGAAGGGATTACTCACTTGGGAGGGTATCGCCACATCTTGGGAAGATTGTCCTCGAAGGCAACCCACTGCTTCCTCTTGGGGTCCACGTAATACTCATAGACGGTGTCCTGCGGAGGAGCAAGCAAGGAGTAAGTGAGGTGGATCTTCTCACAACGTTTTGCTTTCCCGACCGATCCCGGAAGATCCCGGAAAGCCAAGCGAATCTGAGCGACCTTGTTAGGGAAGGATCCCTCCATTTCCCGCAGGAAGTTGTCGATCTTCTTCCGGCCTTCCTCGTCGACGGCTGCGCACAGCGACCAAATCATGCTGAAGACGTAATACATCTCCACCAAGGTGGAGTAGTTCTCGGTGTCGGTGGGATTCAGCTGGAAGGAACGGGGAGATCCTCACTTAAGGGCCACCACCAGCATCTCCCTAGACAGGGATGTGGGGCAGAGAGAGACGGACCAGACCGACAGCTTGGAACAGTTCATTTAGTTCATCTTCTGAATGGAGCTGAGTTTTTACTGGCCGGATGCCCTTATTGTTGCCAATACGGAGTTACATTCAGCAGATAAATTCTCATTGTGCCCCGAGAAAGGGAAAAATCTTCCTCTACCTAGGATCGATCTCACAGCTTCCTGATTGTGAGGCGAGAGCTCCGCCTCTAGGCCGCCGCACCCCTCTTACAACAGTTCATTTAGCGACGGTTCGAAATTACAACGGCGCCGAGAAAAGTGACTTAGGACCATTATGAGCGTTTTTCACACTTACGACCATTAGCAATCCCATGATCATGGGATCAAAACCCGGACACTCAGCAACGGACTCGTATTTATGACGGTCGCAGTGTCCCGGAGTCAGATGAGATCGCCTTTTGCGACCTCCTGACCACCAAAGTCAATGGAGAACCTTGGATTCACTTAATAGTTCGAATCTTATCAGGGTCAAGATTGACTCAGGCTTCCGTCCTTCCTTCCTTCCTTTGTTCCTTCCTCCGTCTCTTTCTCCCTTTCTTTTGTTCCTTCCTTCCCTTCCTTCCTTTTGTTCCTTCCTCCCTCCCTCCCTCCCACCCTCATTCCTTTCCTTCTTCCCTCCTCCTTCTCCCCTTTTCCTTCCTTCCTTCCTTTGTTCCTTCCTTCCTTCCTTTGTTCCTCCCTCTCTCTCCCCCTTTCCTTCCTTCCTTCCTTTGTTCCTCCCTCCATCTCCCCCTCTTTCCTTCCTTCCTTTGTTCCTCCCTGCCTCCCACCCTCCTTCCTTCCCTTCCTCCCTCCTTCTCCCTCTTTCCTTCCTTCCTTCTTTCCTCCTTCTCTCCCTTTCCTTCCTCCCTCTCTTCTTCCTTCCCTCCTTCCTTCTTCCCTCCTTCCCTCCCTCATTCCTTTCCTCCTTCCCTCCTCCTTCTCCCCTTTTCCTTCCTTCCTTCCTTCCATCCTTCCTTCCTCCCTCCCCCTCTTTCTTTCCTTCCTTCCTTCGTTCCTTCCTTTTTCTCTCCCTCTCACCCTCTTTCCTTCCTTCCTCCCTCCCTCTCTCCTTCCTTCCATCCTTCCTTCCTTTGTTCCTCCCTCCCTCCCACCCTCATTCCTTTCCTCCTTCCCTCCTCCTTCTCCCCCTTTCCTTCCTTCCTTCTTTTGTTCCTTCCTTCTTCCCTCCCTCCCTCCCTCTTCCCTTCCTTCCTCCCTCCCTCCCTCCTTCCTTCCTTACCACCATTGTTAAGTGAATCACTGCGGTTGTTAAGTTAGTCCCACGGTCGTTAAATGAATCTGGCGTCCCCGTGGACTTTTGCTAAAAAGGGGAACTCATGTGGCCCGAGGACGCCATGACCATCATAATACAAATCCGTTGCCAAGCCTCTGAATTTTAATCATGTGGCCAGGGGGATGCTGCCGCTCTTGTGTGAAAAACGATCCTAAGTCACTCGTTTCAATGCCGTCGCAATTTCTAACAGTCACTAAGCAAACTGTTGGACAGTGGTGCAGTGGCCTAGAGGCGGAGCTCTCGCCTCACAATCAGGAGGCTGGGAATTCTCTCTCTCTCGCACAATGAGAATATATCTGCTGAACAAAACTCCGCTCTGACAACAGGAAAGGCATCCGGCCAGTAAAACACTCAGCTCCATTCAGCTGCCCAGACTCCACCCCGCAAGAGATTATGGGGTCATTAAAAGAAGATGATGACTAAACAAACTGTTGTAAATTAAAGATTACCTGTATTAGAAGGACCCCAGGGCACGTGGGAAGGGGTGTGTGTGTGTGTCCCCCTCGCCCAGCGCTTACCCCTTCCTCGGCCAAGGACGAGAAGAGTTTGCAAAGAGACACAATGCCACTGTATTCAACGATGGGAACCAACTCCTGGCAATTCTCCTTCTTGAAGTTCAGGATCTTGTTGGTGAATTTGTCAAACATCCGCTGCAACGTTTCCGTTTCCACCTGGAAAGGGAGAGGGGTGCAGGTGCGCGAAAAAAGGGGAGGGGTCAACTCGCCAGGTTCCCGCAGGACGATTCGGCAAAATGCAAAAGCTACGTTAATTTCAATGGAATTGCGGCCGTAAGATGAAGAAAAGTCAATCCAGAAATGCAAGAGTTACCGTAATTTCGATGAACTCAACTCAATCCATCAGAACAGAGCTGGGAGGGACCTTAGAGGAAGAGCAGGAGACCCTATACCAGGGGTGGTGGGTTTCAAACATTTTTGCTACCGGTTCTGTGGGCACAGCTTGATGGGCGTGGCATGGCTTGGTGGGCGTGGCAGGGGAAGGATACTGTAAAATCTCCATTCCCACCCCACTCCAGCGGAAGGTTGCTGCAAAATCCCCATTTCCTCCTGATCAGCTGGGACTCGGGAGGCAGAGAATAGAGGGGAATTTTTACTACCGGTTCTCCAAACTACTCCAAATTTCCACTACCGATTCTCCAGAATCGATCAGAACCTGCTGAAACCCACCTCTGAGTGAAATCTATTTACCTTCCCTACCGGTTCGGAAGTGCATGCCCCGCGTGCCGCATGCACGCATCATGCGCGCGCTTGGACCCTCTGTGCATGCGCAGAGTGTAAAAAACCAGGTTACTTCCTGGTTAAAACGAGGAAGTAATGATGTCTGGATGGGTGGGCAGAGCGTCGCGCCGCCACCGTTACCGGTTTCCCTGAACCGGTGTGAATCGGTAGCATTTCACCCCTGCACACAAGTTTTCCCCTTGAAAAACACCCGGAGGCTTCAGCTGGTCCAGAATGCAGCCGCGCGGGTGGTTATGGGCGCAACCCGTCTTGCCCATGTGACCCCCCTTCTGCGTGAGCTGCACTGGCTCCCAGTGGTCTTCCGGGTGCGATTCAAGGTGTTGGTTACCACCTTTAAAGCGCTCCATGGCATCGGACCGGGTTACCTTCGAGACCGTCTCCTGCCACCAGTAGCCTCCCACCGGCCAGTCCGCTCCCACAGAGAGGGTCTCCTCAGGGTGCCATCGGCCAAATTATGTCGGCGGGCGACACCCAGGGGGAGGGCCTTCTCTGTGGGAGCTCCTCCTCTCTGGAATGAACTGCCCCCGGAATTACGTAAGATCACTGACCTCCGTGTATTCCGCTCTGCCCTCAAAACCTTTTTGTTCCGCCAGGCCGGGCTATCGATGTGAAGATTTTTAAATTGGTTTTAATCTGGGATTTTTAAATTCGGGGTTTTATATTGAGCCAAATTATTGAATATTTTTAATTTTTAAATTGTTGTTTGTCTTGTGCTTTTAATTAGGCTGTGCAGCGCCCCGAGTCCTTCGGGAGAGGGGTGGTATAGAAATAAAATTATTACTATTACTATTACTATTACTATTACTATTACTATTACTATTACTATTACTATTACTATTACTATTACTATTACTATTACTATTACTATTACTATTATTATTATTATTATTATTATTCGCATCAGAAACCGGAAGAGCAGACAATTGGTGCATATGCGCAGGCCGGAAATCGGAAGCTCAGCTTCCCAGCGCACCCAGTCTCCGGGGATGGAGCACCCACACCCATTCCTTTCGATGCATGCACCTGTCGCGGCCCGCTTACTCTCTTCTAATCCCTTCCTCTGCCAACGCTCCACTCTAGGAGGTCGGAGGCAAAAAAATACAGGCGTGACTGGCCGAGGAATTCTGGGAGCTGAAGTCCATAAATCTTAAAAGTTGCCAGGATTGGAGATCCCTGCCCGCTATCATTTCAGACAAGCGACCGTCCAGACTCGTCTTTAAAGCCTCCAGTGATGGAGCTGCCGCAACTTCTGGTGGGGAGCCGTTCCACCGGTTATTCTCCCTGTCGGGAAGTTTCTCCTAAATTCCAGGTTGCTTCTCTCCTTGATGAGTTTCCACCTGTTACTTCTTGTCCTCCCTTCGGGTGCTTTGCAGAATAGGTGGACCCCCTCTTCTCTGTGGTAGCCCCTCAAATATAGGAATACGGTTATCATGTCACCCCGGTTCTTGATCGATAAAGGTAACCGAATGAAGCGATTAATACAGCGTTGATTTCTCCCACAGAGAGTTGACCGCAACGAGTTGGCCTAGAGACTCCCAAGTTTCTCCTTCTACACAATTATTTCTTCTTAGGTTTTGCTCCTTATCATCTTGAAGACTCCGATCAGCCAATGGGTGTCCTCCAAAAATACCTTGAGGAGTTCTTGTTTCGTCTCAAATCACCCCTCTATGATTTTGGGGATTTTCTACCCCACAACGTATAGGGTATGTCCTCAGGAGGGAAAAGTACAAGAGTCTGTGAGTGAGGAGGTTCACCTATTTTCCAAAACACCAGAAGGCAAGAGAAGAAGCAAGGGATGGAAACTCATCCAGGAGAGAAGCCACCTGTAATGAAGGAGGAATTTCCCAAAAATTAACCAGCGGAACGGCTTGCCACCAGAAGTTGGTGCTCCATCACTGGAGGTTTTTAAGAAGAGACTGGACAGCCACCTGTCTGAAATGGTAGAGAGTCTCCTGCTTGAGCATGGGGTTTGACTAGATGATCTCTAAGGTCCCTTCCAGCTCTATTCCGATTGCATAACCATGAATGACCCCACAATGCTCAAGACTGTTGGGGAGTGTTTCTCAACCTCAGCAATATGAAGATGGGTGGACTTCAACTCCCAGAATTCCCTTACAGTAATGCATTCCTTTTGATACGTGCGCGCATATTCTCTTGCAATCCCTTTCTCTGCAATCTCTCCATTTTAGAGGATAGGAGAGGAAAAAAAATAATAATACAGGCACGGCTGGCTGGGGAATCCTGGGAGTTGAAGTCCACCTGTCTTACAGTTGCCAAGTCGCCATCCTAAACCCAATCCCGCCCCTCTGCTACCTTTGGACGCTTCTCGATCCAGGATAGGACGTACGGCTTCCAACCCAGGTCACTGTAGTCGGTGTAAACCATCCCACATCGGGAGACGGTGGCGGGAGAGGCGACCGCCAGGTTCTCCACTTCAAACAACAGCGAAACCTGGAAAAGACACCCCGTCCCCCCACGTCCATCAGATACGGTGGGAGCCCAGCTCGGCTGCTCAAAAGGAGCAGGAGGGGACGAGAGGGTAGTATGATCTTTAACTTACCTGCTCGGGCATGGCGATCCTCTCCCCATTGATGAGGGTCAGGACTTTGTTGTCATCCATGACCGAGTTCATGCTCTCGATCCACAGCGTGTCCACCGGTCCGTCGAAAAGGATCCATTTTTCATCCGGTTTCTCGTCTGCGACGAAGAGGGGAGGCTCAGTCTGAGCCCATGAGGGACAGGAGAAGATTCCCCAACGTATCCCACCCACCCACCACTGGTAGTAAATTTTTTTACTACCGGTTCTGTGGGTGTGGCTTGGTGGCCGTGGCAGGGGAAGGATATTGTAAAATCTCCATTCCCACCCTGTTCCAGGGAAAGGATACTGCAAAATCCCCATTTCCTCCCGATCAGCTGGGACTTGGGAGGCAGAGAATAGATGGTGGCAGGGCCAGTCAGAATTTTTACTACCGGTTCTCCGAATTACTCAAAATTTCCACTACCGGTTCTCCAGAACTGGTCAGAACCTGCTGAAACCCCACCTCTGCCACCCACCCATTTTTATCTCTTGCATCAGGAAACGGATGCCCGGCACTCTAGCAAGAGAGTGAAGGGCAAGGGGTAGACTTCTCTCTATCATTATTATAATTGTTGTTGTTGTTGTTATCTATCATTATGACTATATCATTTCTTTCATAACCCTAGCTGTAGAAGATAAGACCCTTTGGGGCCACTCAATGAACCGAAATCTAGGTTCCCATCAACCGAACGACGCCAGAAGAAATTGCAAAGCTATTTCTCCTAAAGGCATCTTAGAGAGGCCAGTTGGTTAATTAATTCACGGATGGAAACTCATCAAGGAGAGAAGCAACCTGGAACTAAGGAGAAGCTTCCTAACGGCGAGGACAATTCGCCAGTGGAACAGCCTGCCACCAGAAGTCGCAAATGCTCCAAAGCTGGAAGTTTTCAAGAAGAGATTGGACAGTCATTTACCTGAAATGTTATCCGGGGTCTCCCTCCTTGGTCCCTTTAAGACCTTTGGACTTCAACTCCCAGAATTCCCCAGCCAGCCATGTAGGCTAACTTTCTTAATAGATGGAGGGTATGCAGTAAGCGTCATATATCTTGATATTCAGCAAAGTGGAAAAAAAAAAGAGAGCTGGCTGGGGAATTCTGGGAGTTGAAGTCCACGAGTCTTCAAGTTGCCAAGGTTGGAGATTCCTGTTCTAGAGGGTAGGTGGTGGGGGCCGCACCAAAAAGGCCCTTTTCCTGGACCCCCCCCCCCAGGTGAAATTCACTGGCAGGCGGGGCCCGTATAAGGCCTCCTCTTGGTAGAGCGAGCGGGGTGGACCCCTCTGGGCTTTCTCTACCCATAAGTCTGGTGTGTGTGTGTGGGGAGGCTTCCACCATATGGGGTGACCCCCCCCCCCCGTCAAAGAGAAATGTGCCAGCAGCAAAGAGCAGGGGTGTGTGTTTTTGTGTGTGTGTACCTGCGCAGGCCGTCCGCATAACGCTGGAGAGAATGCCGTCCGTCCACTCGTTGGTGCTGAGGTTGTACTCTCCGTACAGCTCGCCCAGAGACACCGCCTTGGGGTTCAAGGGATAGTCCTGGGGGGGGGAGGGAGAGGAGGAGGAGGAGGAAGCTCAGAAGCATGCAACAGAGGCCAGGCCAGGCCAGGCAGAGCCCCTCCCCACCCTCTCCTAATTCCTGCTCTGCAATTCATGGCCCCTCCGTTGGGCAGGGGGACCCAGGCCGCCCCCCACTCCCATCTCCCCTCTCCCCCACCCCTGCTCACCTCACATGAACCATTTTTCTGTGGCTCTCACACAAAGGAAAGAATGGGACCCACAGATCCTACTGGCCAACAGGGGAAAAGGAAAGGGAGGGAGGGAGAAAGGGAGAGGGGAAAGAAGGGATGGGTGGATGGATAGGAGGGAGAGAAGTAGGGAAGTAGGGAGAAAAAGGGAGGAGAGAGAGGAGAGAGAGACAGGAAAAGAGAGAGGAAGGGAAGGATGGAATAATGGATGGATGGATGGAAGGGAGGGAGGGAGGAAGAAAGGGAGGAGTGGGAGGGAAGAAGAGAGAGGGAAAGGAGAAAAAAGGGATAGAAGGATGGATGGATGGAAGGCAGGACGAGTGGGAGGAAGGAAAGGAGAGGGAGAGAGAGGGAGGAAGATAGGAAGGGAGAGAGGGAGGGAGGAAGGGAGAGGATGGAATAATGGATGGATGAGAGGGATGGAGGAAGAAAGGGAGGAGAGGGAGGGAGGAAGAGAGAGGGAAAGGAGAAAGAAGGGATGGATGGATGGATGGATGGATGGAAGGCAGGACGAGTGGGAGGGAGGAAAGGAGAGGGAGAAGAAGGGAGGAGAGAGAGGGAGGAAGAGAGGGAAAGGAGAAAGAAGGGATGGATGGATGGATAGATGGATGGAAGGCAGGACGAGAGGGAGGGAGGAAAGGAGAGAGGGACAAAAACAGGAAGGAGGGGAGAGGATGGAATAATGGATGGATGGATGGAGGGGAGGGGAGGGAGGGGCGCTGAGCTCTCTGGCCCACCCAGCCACTCACCCGGACCAGGTTGAAGCTGGCGTCTCCGCTCCGGTGGAGGCTGCAGAGGGTGGCCTGCAGGGCCTTCCAGGTGATGGTCTTGCCGCTGCCGGTGTTGCCCACGATCATGGAGGAATGGCGGGAGTTCTTGGTCTCAAAGAGCTGGATGACCTTCATGATGGTGAAGGGGATGACCTGGAGGCCCAGCTCCCTCAGCTCCCCTTCCAGCACTTCCTTCAGCTGTTGGGGAAGAGAGGGAGAGAAAGAGAGAGGAAGAAAGAAGGAAAGAAAGAGGAAGGAGGGAAGGAAGGAAGGAAGGAAGGAGACAGAAATAAGGAAGGAAGGGAGATAGAAAAGAGGAAGGAAGAAAAAAGAAAAAGAAAAAGAAAAAGAAAAAGAAAAAGAAAAAGAAAGAAAGAGGAGATAGAAAAAAGGAAGAAAAGAAAGGAGAAATGAGGAAGGAAGGAGACAGAAATGAGGAAGGAAGGGAGATAGAAAAGAGGAAGGAAGGAAAGAGAAAGAAAGAAAGAAAGAAAGAAAGAAAGAAAGAAAGAAAGAAAGAAAGAAAGAAAGAAAGAGGAGATAGAAAAAAGGAAGAAAAGAAAGGAGAAATGAGGAAGGAAGGAGACAGAAATGAGGAAGGAAGGAAGGAAGAAGATAGAAAACAGGAATGAAAGAAGGAAGGAAGGAAGGAAGGAGAAACAAAAGACGAATGAAAAAAGAGGGAGGAAGAGATGGGAAGGAGACAGAAATGAGGAAGGAAGGAAGGAAGAAAAGGGATGAAAGAAGGAAGGAAAGGGATGGAGAGAGAGGGAAATAGAAAAGAGGAATGAAAGAAGGGAGGGAGGGAAGGAAGGAAGAATGAAGGGAGGAGTTACAAAAGACGAATAAAGAAAGGAGGAAGGGAGGAGGAAGGAAGGAGACAGAAATAAGGAAGGAAGGACGGAAGAAGATAGAAAAGAGGAATGAAAGAAGGGATTGTGTCCCATCCCTCACAGAAGACGTCCAGCGGTCCCAGGGAGGCTCTGCAGAGCTCCCCCTCCCCTCTCTGGACCCCCCCCCCACACCGACCTCAGCCTCTTCCCCAGAGGAGGGCAGAGGGCCAGACCCCGGGGAGGGGGGGTCCGGCAGACAGCAGGACGGAGGGGCAGCTGACCTTGCCGTAGTCAATGACGGGGCACTCGATGCCCGGGAAGAGGTCCTGAGTGATGGCGTTGAAGAGCGGGACGTCCCCGGAGGTCAGCTTGGCGATGTTCATGTCCTTCATGGCCATGAGGAGGATCTGCAACCGCCGGAGAGAAGAGTCAGGAGCCTAGTCCTCACCAAGGAGATGCTCCATCCTCCAGGCCAGGGTTGTCCCACAGCTGAATTTTCTTTTTTTTTTCAAAAATCTAACTGGACTTTATTTTTCCTTTTTCTTTGAAAACATTTCCCTTCTCATCCCCAGAAGCTTCCTCGGTTCTAACTGAAGGTCTCCACCAAGAAGAGAGGAATGGAGAGCAGAAGCCCCTGGATGGAGGAGACCTTCCCTCTGGGGGCTCACCAACCCTTTGCCCGCCCGGAAGACCCGTTACAGGCAGTCCTCGACTTACGACTGTTCGTTTAGTGACCGTTCGAAGCTGCAACGGCACTGAAAACAGTCACTTGTGAACATTTCTCACATTTATGACCGTTGCAGCATCCCAGCCGTCGTGGGATCAAAATTCAGACGCTCGGCCACTGACTCGTATTTATGACGGCTGTAGGGTCCCCGGGGGGAGATATCACATGATCCCTTATGTTGACCTTCTGATGAGCAAAGTCAACTGGGAAGCCAGACTCATTTAACGACCATGTGACTCACTTATCAACTGCAGTGATTCACTTAACAAAGGTGGGAAGGAAGGAAGGAAGGAAGGAAGGAAGGAAGGAAAGAAAGAAAAAGAGTGAGGGAGGAAGGAAGAACGGAGTTATAAGGAAGGAAGGAAAGAAGGAAGGAAGGAAAAAGAGTGAGGGAGGGAGGGAGGAAGGGGATGGAAGGAAGGAAAGGAAGGAAGGAAAGAAAGGAAAAGAGTGAGGGAGGAAGGAAGAACGGAGTTATAAGGAAGGAAGGAAAGAAGGAAGGAAGGAAAAAGAGGGAGGGAGGGAGGGAGGAAGGGGAAAGGGGATGGAAGGAAGGAAAGAAAGGAAAAGAGTGAGGGAGGAAGGAAGAACAGAGATATAAGGAAGGAAGGAAGGAAAGAAAAAGAGGGAGGGAGGGAGGGAGGAAGGGGAAAGGGGATGGAAGAAAAGAAAGAAAGGAAAAGAGTGAGGGAGGAAGGAAGAACGGAGTTATAAGGAAGGAAGGAAGGAAGGAAAAAGAGGGAGGGGGGAGGGGATGGAAGGAAGGAAAGGAAGGAAGGAAGGAAAGAAAGAAAAAGAGGGAGGGATTTAGGAAGAACAGAGATATAAGGAAGGAAGGAAGGAAGGAAGGAAGAGAGGGAGGGAAGAAGCAAAAGAAGGAGGTAGGGGGGAAGGAAAGAGAGGGAGAGAGGAAAGAAAGGAAGGAATTAGGGAGGAAGGGAAAGAGGAAAGAACAGACAGAGGGAAGGAGGGAGGGAAGGAACAGAGGGAGGGAAGGAGGAAGGGAGGGAAGGAAGGAAAGATAGAGGGAAACAGGGAAGAAAGGAAGGAATCAGGGAGGAAGGGAAAGAGGAAGGAAGGCAAGAAGGAAGGCAAGAAAGACGAAGGGAGAGAGACAGGGAAGGCAGGAATGAGGGAATGAGGGAAGAAGGAAAGGAGGGAAGGAATGAGGGAGGAAGGGCGAGAGGAAGAAAGGAAGCAGGTAGAAAAGTGGAAGGAAGGAACATCATAAAATGGTCCCAAAGGAAAGTCCTTAAATGGGACAAAACTCCTTTAGCAAATACGTAGGAAACTTTGCCCTCGCTTGCGGTCGTAAGTCGAGGACTTCCTGCAGCGGCCTCAGAGAGCTCGCACCAAACCTCCCACCCCTCAAGCCCACCTCTTCATCCGAGAGATCCGGCCGCACCCGGCGCTTCTTCCCGGCGTAGCGCAGGAGGGAAGTGAGGGCCCGCAGGCCGAAGTCGTAGTGGTCCTGCTTGGAGAGCTGTTGCACCGCCAGGGAGTAGAGAGTGTAGACCTTCTTGGCCAAGATCTGGGGTGGAGGGGGGGGAAGAGAAGCTGGAGAACGTCTCCCCCGGGGTTTGAGCCTCGGCCTCCCGCCACCCCCCCCAGCCCCCCAGCTGCCCCCCCACCGGATGGATACCTTGCAATTGTTGAAGCCTTCTCCGAAAAGGATGATCTCGGCGATGAGGGTGGAGTCCGGGACCACCATGGAGATGGGACGGAACATGGACTTCAGGTTGTCCGGCAGTTCCGTGCGCCCGGCGTAGCCTGCCGAAACACCCCGGGGAAGAGGAGGTCAGTGGGGGGGGCAGGAGGGCAGCCCTAGGGAAATTGTCTACAAGCTGGACCGCTTTCAGAGGGGTGGACTACAACTCCCAGAATCCCCCAGCCAGCATGGGGGATATAGATACAGCTCAGGGTTGAATTCAATGACCAGATTTTTCTTCTGATTGCTGTTAACCCTATTTTTTTTTTCAATCTTGGCCACTTTCAGAGGTGTGGACTTCAATTCCCAGAATTCCTGAGTCAACACGGGGAATTTGGGCCCTTCCATGACTTGTGGACTTCAACTCCCAGAACTCTTCAGCCAACATGGGGAACGATGGCCCCTTTAGGACTTGTGGACTTCAATTCCCAGAATTCCTCAGCCAGCATGTGGAAATACAGATATAGCTTTGGTCACTTTAAGATGGATGGACTACAACTCCCAGAATCCCCCAGCCAGAATGTGGGATATATACATACAGCTTTAGTCACTTTAAGATTAATGGACTTCAACTCCCAGAATCCCCTAGCCAGCACATGGGATGTAGATATAGCTCAGGGTTGAATACAATGATCAGATTTTTCTTCTGATTGCTGTTAAATCTATTTTTTTTCAACCTTGGCCACTTTCAGAGGTGTGGACTTCAATTCCCAGAATTCCCGAGCCAACACGGGGAATTTGGGCCCTTCCATGACTTGTGGACTTCAACTCCCAGAATTCCTCAACCAACATGGGGAACGATGGCCTCTTTATGACTTGTGGACTTCAATTCCCAGAATTCCTCAGCCAACATGGGACCCTTTGGCCCTTTGAATCATGCTGGCTCAGGAATTCTGGGAGTTGAAGTCCATGAGTCATAAAAGGGCTCAAATTCCCCACCCCGGCTTTAGGTAGTCACTTCCGGTGGTCGTGCCCCATGTCTTCCTGTCTGGGGGAATTCTGGGAGTTGAAGTCCACCCCTCTTAAATTTGCCGCCATTCCCATGTTTCTCCTAGAATTTCCAGTGGTTGGAATCAAAGCTGGTCAGATCCTACAAGATCTGGAAGGACCATGGTGTAGGACCATGATATCTCCAAAACCATGGAGGGGGAGAATATTTTGTGCCCTAAACTCTATGGTTTGCCCTCCCCACCCCCAAAAACCACTCCAATTCCTCCCCCACTCTTCAGATCCTACCAGATCTCACCTGGGTTCATGGTGATGAAGATGCCACAAGACCACACCAGGTTGATCTCGTGGCCTTCAAAGGTGAACCGAGTCATGTTGGCCGCCAGGGCGGACAAGATGGAGAGGATTTGCTGGGCCACCACCGAGAGGACCTCAATGTTGATGCGGTTGAATTCGTCAAAGCACCCCCAGGCTCCCGTCTGTGAGGGGGACAAAGCGACGGGGGTCAACCAGGCGTTTTCCCCCCACCCATGATCAACCAGAGTCTTCAAACATGGCCTCTTTAAGACTCGTGGACTTCAACTCCCAGAATCCCCTAGCCAGCCATCTTGACTGGGGGATTCTGGGAGTCGAAGTCCATGCAATTTAAAAGATATATATAGACTGAAAAACGCTGTTCTAGGACAGAGGTCCTCCAACCTTGGGCCCTTATGAACTTCAACTCCCAGAATCCCCCAGCCAGCCATCTTGTCTGGAGGATTCTGGGAGTCGAAGTTCATGCAATTCACAAGATACATCGATTGAGAAACACCATTCTAGAACAGGAGTCTCCAACCTTGGCCGCTCGTGGACTTCAACTCCCAGAATCCCCCAGCCAGCCATCTTGGCTGGGGAATTCTGGGAGTTGAAGTTCATGCAATTTAAAAGATATATAGATTGAAAAACGCTGTTCTAGGAAAGGGATTCTCCAACCTTGGCTGCTTTTAAGACTTGTAGACTTCAACTCCCAGAATCCCCGAGCCAGCCATTTTGATTGGGGGATTCTGGGAGTCGAAGTCCATACATCTTAAAAGCTGCCAAATTGAAAAAGGTTGTTCTAGGACAGGAATATCCAACCTTGGCCGCTTGTGGACTTCAATTCCCAGAATCCCCCCAGCCAGCCTAGGGGAAATAAGGCGATAATAAGGCTTTCAAGTTTTCCTCACAAAGGATACTTGTTTCAAGACCAAAAAATGCCCACAAAGTTCATCCAGACCCAAGTCGTCTTGGACTTACAACCATTTGACCATTTAGTGACCATTTGACGTGACAACTCAGCTCTCAAAAAAGCGACTTAGGACCGTTTTCAGACTTACGACCGTCGCAGCCTCGCTTGTGGTCACGGGATCAAAACTGGCAACCAACTCGTATTTATGACGGTCGCAGCGTCTCCTGACGAGCAGAGTCAACGGGGAAGCCGGATTCACTCAAGAATTGTATGACCTACTTAACAACGGCTGCGGTTCACTTAACGATGGTGGCAAGAAAGGCCGTAAAAGGAGGCAAAATTCACTGAACAACTGACTCGCTCGGCAACAAAAATGTTGAGCTCAGTTGTGGTTGTAAATCAAGGACTACCTACATTTCGATTACTGTTAAAACTGTGTAATTTATTGGACAACGGAATTGGCTTGCTATACAGTAGACTCACGTAGTCCTCGACTTATAACAGTTCGCTTAGTGACCGTTAGAAGTTTACAATGGCCCTGAAAAAAATGACTTGAGGCCATTTTTCACACTTATGACCGTTGCACCCGATCAAAATTCGGACGCTTGGCCACTGATTCGTATTTATAACGGTCGCAGTGTCCCGGGGAAGTCACACCCTTTTGCGACCTTCTGACCAGCAAAGACAATGGGGGAAGCCCGATTCGTTTAACGACAGTGCCGCTAACTTAAAAAGTTGATCGATCAATCAAATCAAACGAGTTTTGCTCCACGTTATATGTCCTTTCCGGATACTGTTGTTAAGTGAATCAACCGCAGGGATGCGCTTAACAGCAGTATCCGGAAAGGCCGGAAAGTGGAGCAAAACTCGTTTGATTTGATTTATCCAATTTATCAGCCGCCCATTTGACCACGGGGTGACGGTACTTAGCCGGTGCGACAGCAGCGAAATTCGGGGCTCATGTTGTGGCTCCATTGCCTGAGCCTGCGTCATCAGCAGGGGAGGACTCTGAGAGTGAGGGAGAGGAGTTGGCAAGGCCTCCTTCTCCAGGACTCTCCTCTCTGGCAATGCCTCCGGAGGACACCGAAGGGCAGGAGATAGGCCCAGAGCCAAGCTTGTCCCCGCAGCCACAGGAGGACATTGACGAGGGGAGTGAGTTTTGGTTGGATCCTCGCCAGCGTCGGAGAGACAGGAGAGCCCAGCAGAGGAAAAGGCGTGGTCGTGATTAGCTGGTGGACCACGCCTCCTCCCAGACTATATAAGAGAGGGATTGTAGCCATATCTTTGTGACGAACAAAACAAAGATTCGTGGATCCCGGTTTTGAATCGGCCCTGCGTCTCAGCTTGTGTGTATGTGATGGATCTTTTAATAAAGACGTTGGCAAGCAGCTGTGGATTGCTGCCGACCTTTGTTATCATCTTACTTGGTTGCCTGCCAGTTCACTCGCCTCTGGTTGTCTGAGGGGAGGTTATTTCTGGGCACGGGGCCAGAACAGCTCAATGGCAGTCGTTAAGTCGAGGACTGCCGTGTAAGAGGCTCACCTGGGCGAGTCCGGAGTACATGCGCCCCATGGATTTGTAGTCCAGGCCCTCTGAGCAGTTCACCACGATCACGTACATGCCGAGGGCCTTGCCCAGATCCTTCACGGTCTCCGTCTTGCCGGTGCCCGCGGGGCCCTTCGGGGACCCTCCTCGGTGGAGATGAAGGGCCGTGGTCAGCGTCATGTAGCACCTGAGGACGAACGATCACAGGTGCTCAACGACTCAGCTGTCTTGTCTTTCACCGGAGGCTGTCCTCGACTTACAACCATTCATTTAATGACCATAATTAGAGTGGTACGGTGCGCCTACAGGTGGAGGCTCTACTCACAGTCCTCTGCCTAGGATCAAACTCACAACCAGGAGGCTGTGAAGTTCGATCCTAGGTAGAGGCAGATACGTCTCTCTCTCTGGGCACATTGGGAATATATTTGCTGAACAAAACTCCGCATTGGTGACAAGAAGGGCATCCGGCCAGTAAAACACTCAGTTCCCTTCAGTTGCCCAAACTCCACCCCGCAAGGGATTATGGGCCCGTTAAAAGATGATTTAATGACCATAATTGCAACAGGAGCCTGGATAGCTCAGCAGACTAATGCATTGTAATTTAACTCCAGCTGTCTGCAATTAGTAAGTTCGAATCTCCCCAGGCTCAAGGTCGACTCAGCCTTCCGTCCTTTCTAAGACAGGTAAATGGAGGACCCAGTTTGTGGGGGCAATAAGCTGACTTTGTATAAAATATACAAAAGTATGAAGGCTATTGCTTGGCGCATTATAAGCCGCCCTGAGTCTCCGGAGAAGGGCGGCATAGAAATCAAATTAAAAAAACAAAAAGTGCTGGAAAAAGCAACTTACGACCGTTTTTCACACTTACAACCATAGTGGTATCCCCATGGTGGTCGCGGGATCAAAATTCAGACATTAGGCCACCGACTCGCATTTATGACGGTCACAGCATCCCAGGGTCGTGTGATTCCCGTTTGTGACCGTCTGACAAGTCCGTGGAGGAGGTGGGGGGAGAAGCCGGATTCATTTAAAGACCGTGTGACTCAAAAACTGCAGGGATTCCCTTCGCCGCTGTGGCAAGGAAATGTTGGGAAACGGGGGGAAACTCCCTTAACCAATGTCTTGCTTAGTGACAGAAATGGGGGGGGGCAGTTGTGGTTGTAAATCAAGGACTACCTGTACTCCAGCCTGCAAACTCTGCCCCGCAAGAGGCAATCCGGGCAGGCTCTGACAATCCCACAGTCCCGTCCTCCCACCTTCGCGGGGATCCGAAAGCCCCCAATTCAAGCCCCTCCCCTCTACCCCGCCCCCACAGAGCACCTGTCAGTCAGAGGGGTGATGACCAACCGCCCAGAATTCCCCAGATACTCGTAGCCGTAAGCGAACTGAGTGTTGGTCTGCCGGATCACGCAATCGTCCAAATCCTGCCAAGAGAGAAAAGTTGGGAATTTCCTTGTGGACATTTCATCACCCAACTAGGGAACGTTATCAGTGTCAGGAGGGAGTGGGGTTTGCAGAGAGGAAGAGGAAGACAAAGAGGAGGAGGAGGAGGAGGAAGGGGGATGGGGAGAAAAGGACAGTGGGGTCCTCGGTGCTCTCTGAGCCTGCTTCTTTTCTCGCCGACGTTTCGTGACCCATCTAGCTAACGGCATCAGTGCTAGTGCATTGATGGAATGCAGCGAGAAAATCCACATGTGTGTGAGCTTCCTACCAGCCGAGCAGCATCCGCTATCCTCTGGGGCTGATGTCACCTGTGGGTCACCTGTGGTTCTACACATGTCCAGCAGGGGGCAGCGGCACCCAAGACTGGAGGTAAGCTTTCAACATTCCCCCGTGAAGCCCGTTCTCTCCAGCAGGTGGCAGCAGAAGGACGGGTGGCATTGCACGCCTATGCGCCTGGGTGCAAAAATGCCGATGCGCTCCCCCCCCCCCCCCACTCCTCACCTTCTCCCAGTAGAGGCGAAGCTGGCTCAACCACTCGAAGGACGTCACGTCCAACATGCCGCTCTTGTAAAGCTTCTCGATGACGTCCCGGGCGTGGACTTCCACCGTCACGAGCGCCACGATCTTCAGGCGCATGATTTTGGTCAGGCTGCCCCGGATGGCCTCCGAGTATTTGTTGAGCATGGAGACCTGATGGACGCCCAGCCACACGCAAACACAACACACACAAAAAAGGAAAGAAGTTTGTCTCGAGGGCTGCGGGGAGCTTCCAAGTCCAGCTGCAGTCTATCTTAACAATTCTGGACGGGGTTGTAGAGAGAAACCGGCTTAGGGGGAGGATACTGTACCCCACCCTCGCTTGCGAGAAGGACATTATATAGATCCTGCAAAGACGACCTAGCCCGGCGGTAGATACGGGGAGTCCTCCACTTACGACCGCACATTTCTGTTGCTAAACAGTTGCAAAGGGATGTTTTGCCCCATTCTACCGGTTTTCTTGCCGCTGATCGTGGCAGTCGTTAAGTGAGTCATGCGGTCGTTAAGTGAATCTGGCTTCCCCGTTGACTTTGCGCATCGGAAGGTTTGCCAACTGACTCATATTTACGACGGTCGCAGTGTCTCCGGGGTCACATGATCCTCTTCTGGCAAGCAAAAGTCAAGGAGAACGACCTTTCTGTAGCCAGAAAGGTTGTAAAACGGGGAAAAAGATCCATTTAACAACGGTTAGCAACAGAAATTTTGGGCTCAATTGTCATAAATCGAGGACTACCTATGATTTCGGCTTTCTTTCGCATTCTGGCCTCTCCTGATAACAATGTGCACGCAAAACATTTCCCCACTTGGCAAGAAAGTGGATTATAGGTAGTCCTCGACTTATGACCACAGTTCAACCCAAAGTTTCCATTGCTGAGCAGGACCGTTGTTAAGTGAGGTCTGCCCCCGTTTTACCACTTTTCTTGCCACCGTTGTTAAGTGAATCGCTGCAGTCGATGAGTGAGTCATGCCCTTTTGAAATGAATCTGGCTCCTCTGACTTCCTGGCATGACCCTGGGGGACACTGCAACCGTCATAACTACAAGTCACTTGCCAAGTGTCCAAATTTTGACCATCTGACCATTGGGGATGCTGCCACGGTCATAAGTGTGAAAAATGGTCCTCAGTCACTCTTTTCAGTGCCATCGTAATTTTGAACAGTCACTAAAACACCTTCTTTTAACGACCACATAATCCCTTGTGGGGTCAAGTCTGTTCAACTGAATGGAGCTGAGTGTTTTACTGGCCGGATGCCTTTCTTATCACCAATGAGGAGTTTTGTTCAGCACATATATTCTCACTGCGCCGAGAGAGAAATATCTACCTCTACCTAGGATCGAACTCACAGCCCCCGGATTGTGAGGCAAGAGCTCCGCCTCTAGGCCACCGCACCACGTTTTGAACGGTCACGAAATGAACCGTTGTAAGTTGAGGACTGCTTGTACTGTTTGGCCGGTCTCTGGGCTCGGGGCTGCTATGGACCCGCCGAAGGGCGAGGGGTGCGTGCAGGTCGGCGAGAGTCCCAGGGACATCCTCACCTGCTTCTTCTTCATCACTTTGAGGTACTTCTTGTCACCGCGTTCCTTACAGGTGGCCAAGCATTTACTGACGTCGGTCGTCCATTGGATCTGGCTTGCGGTGATCACCATCTGGCAGAAGGGGTGGGGAAGGAAAATCGGTTCATTCGGGGAGGGGGAGTGAAGGGGGAAGGAGACCCACCTTCCCGTTCCTCAGCTTGATCTGGGGTGCTGAGGGAAAGGAAACCTCCACTCAAGGGTGGGAACGCCAACATCTTAAGAAGGTCCCATGGGGAACATCTGGTAAAGTGGGGTTCACAGGAGACTCCGGTTACACCTATGATGTGGGGGGAGTCCACCCCATAAGGATCCCTCCCTCCGCCCATCTTCTCTTTTGGCTGCAGGTCAAAGACGCCCACGATCATCCTACAGGCAGGATGGGGACATAAACATCAGGGTTGGCAGCACCACGGAAGGAGACCTGCATGTCCCACCAAAAAAAAATGGGGTGCTCGGCCATATCAGGGCTCGCCATCCCCTCGGCACCTGCCGGGACACCTCAGAGACTCCATATGACCTCCTGGCCCGGCTCTGCGTCCTCACCTGTCCAGGCCATTCCTTCACCCATTTGTCTCTCTTGGTCAACATCTTCTTCAAGGCCAGCCGGCAGTTCCTTAGCACTTCCCTCAATGTCCAGCGCATGGCCCTCTCCACATCACACAGCCAATCCTGGGACAACATTGATTCTCGGTCACAACGGAGGAGTCTGCCAGGACCCTCCCCCCCACCCCACCCTTGTGGGATAGTCCAGTGAAGGAGCAGGGACAACGCCCGATGGAACCAGGCATGATCTGGGCAGTCCAGGACAAGGGAAAGGTCATCGTGATGACGGGCAGAAGATCAGGAAAGGAGCTCCAAGCAAGCTCTCATCCCCGCCAGAAAAGAGTAGACCAGGGAGAGAACATGATGGGCCAAAGATCTACGTGGTGTTTCACGCCAGGTGGTATCTTCAACACCTTCACAATTATCAAATGATTCCAGGTGAAGCCAAGGAGAAACTGCTCACCTCCACAGGTCCTTCCAGCAGCACGGAATGGGTAAAGTCCACATACTCCCCATCCAGGGAGAACATGCCGAGGGCTTCAGACCGCTGGCTGGTCCCAATCTGAGCAGGGAAAGGAGAATCAGTTGTCCCCATCATCTCCTGACCCAAGGAAGACCTTCTCCGTTGGGTTTGCCCACCAAAAGTGACAAGGCCAAGACTAATTCTGACTACCAGTCACCCACAGCGTTGCGTGGAAAGGAAGAAACAGAGCCATCGTCATCTGAGTTGGAAAAGACCTTGGAGGTCTTCTAATCCAACCTCCTGAAACATTGTAGACAAAGGGCTGCCCAGTGTCTTCTTAAAGACCTCCAGTGATGGAGCACCCACAACTTCTGTGGGCAAGCCGTTCCATTGCTTAGTTGTTCTCACCACCAGAAAGTTTCTCCTTGGTTCTAGGTTGTCCTAGACCTAAGAACATCTTCGTTCTAAGCCCATGGAGAAACCCAAGGGATGTGGACAGGAGACCCCGGCCTTCCATGAGTCGTACCTTCTGAATTTTGAGGCACTTGATGTTGTCAAAGCACTTCTTGAGGTGGGGCTGGACGGCATCCGGGTTACGGGACTGGCCCAAGATCTCCAAGAGGTCATCGTTGGAGAGGAAGTAGAAACGGGGAAAGATATGACGCTTGGTCTCCAAGTACATGTCAAGGGACTTCTGGATGTCTTCTAAAGCACTGTTCATTTCTACCAGTTTGTCCAGGAGTCCTGCAGGGAGGAGAAGCACAGAAGAGTCATAATTGTCTCCCTGGTCCTGGCCAAGAAACCTGCTCTCCTCAGAGGTCTCAGAATCCTGAAGGCCTCCTATGACCTTCTTCCTATCTCCAGATGGTGAGGTGGAACCTAGAAACATTGGGGGAAAGCTGACTGAGCTTCTTCCCCTGAGCTGTGGACCATCCCTCCACCATGACAGAAAGGTTGAAGAAGCAACCTGGGTAATGAGTAGCCCTCAGAGCGTTATTGTCCTTCACAAAGCGGTCCATGATGATCTTCCAGCTGCTGTTGATGTTGTCAAAGGAGGACGATTCACCAGGCAGCTGCTTGCGGATATCTTCTCCCAAGAAGATGTTCTGGAGATGAAGGAGAGACAAGACACGTCTGGATTTGTAAAGCACATGACCCTTTCATGGGAAGGGTAGTCAGGTAGATCTTGGTTTGCCCTTCAATATTGCTCACCGCCACCACAGTGGTCTACTGCCCCACCAAAGAGACGATGGAGGTAACGACCCACACCTTCAGAAAAGAAGAGAACCTCACCTCCAGGTACATCCACTGACGCTGGACGGTCAGTAACATCTCGATCACCTCCAGGATGAGCGAGAGGCAGCGTTCCCACCGGTCCACCTCCTTTTCGAACGGCTTCACAAAACGTGATGCCTTCATGGTGGACAAGGCCACCTGATTGTCATCCAGAGCCTGGAAGACATCCTCGGTTCCTCTGTAGAAAGAGAGAGTCT
>CM075961.1:44761771-44819585 GCA_038048745.1 Coluber constrictor foxii
TGGTCAAAGTTGACCTGGGCCTAAGACCAGGCCAGTGTCCTTCAACTCGGCCAACCCCGGACTGTGATTCCTGGCCAACGGAAGCCGCCTACCTCTCTCGCAAAGCTGGGTTCCTGAGGTCCGTAACCAAAGGCATGGTCCTCTTAAACTGCTCAATCTTGGCCTTGGAGGTCTCAATGATTTCCCAGTTCCGGTCCTTCGGTCAACAAAAGAAGAGGGAGGCCAAAGCTCATTCAATGATGAAAATGGGAAAACATTTGATTTCTGGGTTGGGGCTAGAAATCTGCCCGTGGTTGAAGTGGAATGCCTCAACTTCAATTCCTTGATGCTCTCTGAGATGGGTTATATTTACTTGCAAACATTTCATGACCCAACTAGGGAACGATATCAGTGAGAGAAGGGAATGCAGTTTGCTCTCATTTTATATACCAGGGCTCCTCAAATTTTTTAAACGGGGGGGGGGGAAACAATTCATGGTTCCTCAGATTGTTGTGGGGGGGCAGATTGGCTCGGTGGGCGTGGCTAGGTCTTGTGACTAGTGGGCGTGGCCAATTTAACAATCCATTCAACTTTAATTTGTTTTGCTCCTGGGGGTGTTTTTTTCCTGCATTTGTTTGCACGATGCTCTTTGGTTACCTTTTCTTCTCACTAGATCCTTTTTTCTGTTGTTATGGAGTCTAGGGGTCCACTTCAGAAAACTCAAGTTTTGCAGGAATTCTTCTCAGCCCCAAGGATCTTGAGAAATCTGTCTCTGTCTCTCTCTTCTCTCTCCCTTTCTGTCTTTCTCATTCTCGTTCTCGTTCTCTCTCTCTATCACTCTTTATCTATCTTCTGGAGGCGGGGGAGGTGAACATGCCTGTTTTCGGCCGTTTTTTTCGGCTTCCTGGGGCATCTCTGCGCCCCGTTTTTCACCTCCCCAGCCTCCAGAATGTCTCTGCAGGCCAAAATCGTTGGCCTTACCTTTCAGGTCCAGCCCGCGGGGATAGCAAAGGTAAGTCCTGCGCTCGTCCGAAGAATGGATGGGGTGATATGAGCGGGGCAGCCCCATGGTCCTGTGCAGGCCGGATGAATGGCTTTAGTGGGTTGCATGCGGCCTGCAGGCTGTAGTTTGAGGACCCATGTTATATACGAATGACTTGCCCTCGGTGTTGTGGCCCGCCAGCGGCCTGTGCGGATTGTTGCTGATCCCAACAACGAGGAGGCTGGTGTGGTGTCGCACCAGCAACCTGTGCAGCCGGTGCTCGAGTCGGACAGCGAGGAGGCTGAAGAAGATGTGGTGTCAGAGGCGGGGATTCCGCCAGGGCCTTCAGAACCTCCAGAGGCTCCTTTAAGCGAAGAGGATGAAGTGGAGGAGCCTCTTCTCAATGCACGAGCACGCAGAACTGCCAAAAGGCAGAAGTGATTACTCAGGAAAATGGTCTCCTTGAGAGTAAGGCTAGGGGCTAATCGGCCACTCTCTTAGCCTATTTAAGTTTGCACACAGCTTGTAAAAAGCTGCAGGAAACAACGTGTGTTTGTCTGTTCATTCGCTGATCATTGAGTTTGAATTTTCTCTGCAAACCTGACTTCTGGGCTTTCTGCCAACTGTAGTAAGATTCTATCTTATCTGTGGAATTTCTGGTAGGTTGTTAAGAACCTTTTATTAACAGCCTGCATTTGCAAAAGACCGTGTTTTGAAGTAAATTGAGTTTTGTTCGGAGTTTGTGTGTGCTACATTCTTTGGGATCCGTAGCTGGGGCAGAACGCTCGGTATTGGTGGGAATGTTCTTAGTGGTTCTTTGATTCAATCCAGTTGACCTAGGTTGGGCTGTGGTTGAGTGGGGAATCCCTCCCCTCCTCCTATTGAACTTTGAACCCAAGTTCCAATGGGGAAGCTGAAAAGGCCCATCCTCCACAATCTCCTCCCCCACGGAGGAACTCCTGAACCTTCCTTCTTTCCCCACCGCAAAGCCCTCCGGGGCTCACTTGCCTTAAGCTCCTTGCTCAGCTTGTTCAGCTTCCGGAAGAGGGCGAAGGCGGTGTTCTCCATCACCTCCGTCTTCAAGGTCTTGAAGCTCCCGTTCTTCCACTCCTCCCAGTGGACCTCCCATTCCTTCGTGATCTCCCAGACTTGTTGAATGTAATCCAGCTCCTGCAGAACCCAGAAGACAAGCCAGAGGTGAGTTATGAAGCCCGACCTTGGGATCTGAGATCTTCTCTTCGGAAGAAGGTCAACGGCAAGGGTGGGATTCAGCCGGTTTGGGCAAATCGAATGCTAATTTTACATCTGGTTTGCCGAACCAGTAGTTGCAAGGAATGGCTGGCCCCGCCCACCCTGCCCCGCCCCTCCCAGGAATCTCCATGCAACCCATTTTGGGTAAGTGCAAAGCCCGCATGGAGGCTCTGGGAGGGCGAAAAACAGTCTCCGGAAGGCCTCTGGAACCTGGGGGAAGCCGTTTTTGCCCTCCTGGAGGCTAGAGGAAAGCCTCTGGAGCCCGGGGAGAGCGAAAACACCCGCCCCCCAGTGGTGCAGGAGGCCGAGTAGGCCACGCCCACTATGGCCACGCCCATCCAGCAACCGGGAAGAGAACCAGTTGCTAAAATTTTTGAATCCCACCCCTGGTCAACGGTAGAAGGCCCTCTCACCCTCTCCAGCTTCTGAAGGTCTTTGGAGGCGGGCTGGTCAATCTTGAAGATGCCCAGGTTGGAGCGCAAGGCGTTCTCCTCCTCCTTCATGGTGGCCAGTAACTGCCTCATGGCCATGATCTGCTCCAGGGCAGCGTCAGCCGAGACGGCACTAGTGAAGGGACCTGCCGGTGGAGAAGGACAAAAGACGTGGATGCCTTCTTCCATGCTTTCTGTGGGGATGGCCAGCATATTAGCTACGTCTACGTCCGATCCAACCATCGCGGGCCTCTGCTCGTGAGAAGGCTGCTGTGGTTCAAACACAGGTGAAGCTGGGCTCGGGTGGGGTGTCGCTTTTTTCTTTAGGAAGAGGACTGGCAGAAGCGGGGGGTGGAGTCAAAACAGGAATCAGCCTAGAATCCTTATTGTAATCACAAGCGAACAGAGTCCAACCGCCCTTGAATTCCTAGACTTTAACCTAACTCATAGCATCTACCAACCATTAGATGAGAAGATTCCTGAGCATAGGCTTCCAGCAATAAAGCAGTTTAGTTAGAAGATTCGTGCGCAGAGGGTTTCAGCAATAAAACAGTTTAATTAGAAGATTCCTGTGCATAGGCTTTCAGCAATTAAGCAGTTTAGTTAGAAGATTCCCACGCAGAGGCTTTCAGCAATTAAGCAGTTTAGTTAGAAGATTCCCACGCAGAGGCTTTCAGCAATAAAGCAGTTTAGTTAGAAGATTCCCGCGTATGGGCTTTCAGCAATAAAGCAGTTTAGTTAGAAGATTCCTGTGTATGGGCTTTCAGCAATAAAGCAGTTTAGTTAGAAGATTCCTGTGTATGGGCTTTCAGCAATAAAGCAGTTTAGTTAGAAGATTCCCACATATTTGCTTTTAGAAATAAAGCAGTTTAGTTAGAAGATTCCTGTGTATGGGCTTTCAGCAATAAAGCAGTTTAGTTAGAAGATTCCCGCGTATAGGCTTTCAGCAATAAAGCAGCTTAGTTAGAAGATTCCTGTGCATGGGCTTTCAGCAATAAAGCAGTTAAACTGGACCTTCATGGGTGGACATGGTCTTTTGTGCCCGAGAGGACCAGCCCTCTTCAGTTCCTCTAACCCGAATGGGGCTTCTTCTTGAGGGACAAGAGACACCAACCAGAAGTTCTCAATCCTACCATTTTCCTACAAAACCCAGAAGAAAATCAACCCAGCCCGCTCCCGCCTAAGGAACCGAAGGATAGTCGAAGAGAAGGGCCATCCATCCTTTTTGTCCTTAGGAGGGGACAATGAGCCGAGAGGGAGAAGAGGACCAAGCCCTGAGATACCCACCATTCATATCAAAGTCCTGGAGGAGATTTTGGGCCTTCTTCTTGAAGTCATCCGCGCAGTGGATCAGGCCCGTCTTGAACTTCTCCTTGTGCTTTTTCAACATGGTTTCGCTGTCCAGCAGGCATTGTTGGAAAGCCAGCCACTCCGAATTCAGATCACCCAGCAGCTGTAGGACCTGGCAGGACAGGAAACCAAGCGGCGTTGAACACAAAAAAGAGGTGAGGAGGACCAGCAGAGAGAAACACCACAAAGTTGTGGCGGGAGTAGAGGTGAAATGCTACCGGTTTGCACTGGTTTGAGCGAACTGGTAATAATAATAATAATTTTTTAAAAAGCTACAGATTCGGGCAAACCGGTCTTTCCGATGATAAATCAAGATAAATCAATATCAGGATGTTGTGTCCATCCCATCAACCAGAGAGTAAAGCAGCTGTGTCAGGACCCCGGGCCAACCAGAAGAGCCGGGTTTTAAAGCCGCTCTGGAAGACCAACCTCACCTCTGGCAAGAGAATATTCTAGAACAGGGGTCCCCAATCTTGGAAGCTGTGGACTTCAACTCCCCGAATTCCCCAGCCAGCCACACAGGGCAACTTTCTTAATAGATGGTGGGTATGCAGTAAACGTAATATATCTTGACTTCAGCAAAGTGGGAAAAAAAAGCTGGCTGGGGAATTCTGGGAGTTGAAGTCCATGAGTCTTAAATCAGGGGTCTCCAACCATGGCCACTTTAAGACCTGTGGGCTTCAACTCCCAGAATTCCTCAGCCAGCCACACAGGGTAACTTTCTTAATAGATGGTGGGTATGTAGTAAGCGTAATATATCTTGACTTCAGCAAAGTGAGGAAAAAAAAGAGCTGCCCGGGGAATTCTGGGAGTTGAAGTCCACGAGTCTTAAAGTGGCCAAGGTTGGAGACCCCTGTTCTAGAAGATGGGGGGGGGGGCACACCGAAAAGGCCCTTCTCCTTGGACCCCGCCAGGTGAAATTGACTGGCAGATGGGGCCTGTAAGTCCTCTTCTTGCTGGAGCAAGCAGGGTGGACCCAGGGGTGAAATCCTGATTTCTAGCAAATCTAAATCGCCCGGCATAGCTGTTCCTCCCCTCGCTGTTCTATTTACCTTTTTAAGCCTCCTTTTTCCATGCACAGTGTGCATTTGAAGCACGCTGAGCCTGCGCACCACGCATGCACGGGCAGTAAACACGTGGCAAACCGCAGAGGATTTCACCACTGGGCAGGAGTTGTGGGGGGCGTGGACTGACAAAAGGAAGCAACTCTACTACAGGGAGTCCTCAACGTATGACCAAAATCGGGGCCAGAATTTCCATTGCTAAGCATTGTTAATTGAGTTGTTTCTGGGGTTTTTTTTTTTGCCAAGGTTGTTACGTGAAACTTTGTGGTTGTTAAGTGAATCTCACAGTCATTAAGCGAATCCGGCTTTCCCCATTGTTGGAAGGCCGCAAATGACGATCCGGCGACCCCAGGATCCTGCATCATGTCGGTGGACAAGCATGCAAATTTTGATTACCTGCCCGCGCGGAGTGGAAGGACCGCTCGGAAGTCACTTTTTTTCTCACTCCTGTTGCAACTTCGGTCGCTAAACAGACCGTTATTTAGTTCAGGACTACCTGTACAGAGGCTGTCAAACTCGGCAGGAGGAGGAAGGCTGCGTTTCGTGGCCACGTCAGCCACGAATCCTCAGCTGCGGAACCTACCTCCTCGTCCACCACGACCTCGTATTTTTCCAGGATGGCAAATTGCTCGTGGATGGGGGGGATCTGCCCCTCGATCTTCGGCAGGTCGTTCTGCAGCGTCTCGTGCAGCTGGAGGCTTCGGCTCAGCTCCTCCAGGGTCTGCGGAGGACGGCCGATACTGCGGGGGCAAAAGGAGCATTTTAGGCCAGATGAGGGATTTTACTCCGTTAGTTGCGGCTGACTGTTTCAAGGCCATTGAACCAGTGCTGTCCAAAGACATTTCCGTAGTTGTGTGGCCAGCATGGTGTCATACAGCGCTGTTACCTTCCCACCAAAATTGTACCTGTTGATCTAGTCGCATTTGCATGCTTTCAAACTGCTAGGTTGGCAGGAGTTGGAGCGAGGAACGGGAGCTCACCCCATCGCATGGAGATCGGGTCTCGAACCTGAGCTGCCGACTTTCCAGCCGACAAGCCCAGCGTCTTAACCCCTGAACCACCGTACTGCTCTTTTATGTCGAGAAGGGGTGGGAAAAGAGAGGGAGGGGTGGGGAGGGGATCGATGGTCGGACACTCACTCGGCTGCGTTGTCCTGCAGGTAGGCGGTCAGTTCCCGCAAGCGGCCGGTGGCCATCTCCTTCAGCAGGTTGGTCAGCTTGTTCTGCCACTCGTTGCAGTGCTGGACCACGGCGGCCTTGAGGTGGGAGCAATCCAGCAGCACAAATTGGATGCTCAGCACCGTCTCCTCCTTCTGGGCGTTGTTGGCCACCTCCATGTAGCTAGAAGGAGCAGAGACTCAGAGGGCTGGAAGGGGACCTCGGAGGTCTTCTAGTCCAACCCCCTGTCCAAGATATTGAAACTTTATGTTGAAAATGTAAAGACGACAGATAGATAGATAGATAGATAGATAGTAGATGGACAGATGGATGGTTGATAAATGATGGATAAGTGATGGATAGAGTGTTGGTTGGATGGATGGATGGATGGATTTTTTTTTTTGATTTCATTTGATTCAATTTATAAACCGCCCTTCTCCTCGCGGACTCAGGGCGGTGAACAGCCAACAGGATGGATGGATGCCTGGATGGATGGATGCCTGGATGGATGATTGATAAATGATGGATGTGATGGATAGAGCATTAGATAGATAGATGAATGGATGGATGCATGGATGAATGGATGCATGATTGATAAATGATGGATAAGTGATGGAAAGAGAGAGAGAGAGAGAGAGAGAGAGAGAGACAGACAGACAGACAGACAGACAAACAGATGGATGATTGATAAATGATGGATAAGTGATGGATAGAGTGATAGAGGGATGGATGGATGGATGGATGGATGGATGGATGGATAGATAGTAGATGGATGGATGGATGGATGATGGATAAGTGATGGATAAGTGATGGATAGAGTGATAGATAGATAGATAGATAGATAGATAGATAGATAGATAGATAGATAGATAGATAGATAGATAGACAGATAGATAGATGGATGATTGATAAATGATGGATAAGTGATGGAAAGAGTGATAAATAGATCAATTGATAGATCGATAGACAGACAGACAGACGGACAGACAGATGGATGGAAAACAGACAGATGATAGATAGATGTTGGATAGATAATCCCTGGATGGATGGATGATTGATAAATGATGGATAGATAGATAGATAGATAGATAGATAGATAGATAGATAGATAGATAGATAGATGATAAAATAGATATAGATAGATGGATGAATTGATGGATCGATGGATCGATCGATGGTTGATAGATTGATAAATGATGAATAAGTGATGAATAGAGATGATAGATGATAGATAGATACCGTAGATAGACAGAGACAGACAGATATGACGAATGGAGGAGAGAGAGAAGGAGGGAGCCATAATATTCCTCTGTCTATGAATAGATAGTCAGACAGACAGATAGATCATAGAATCCTAGGGCTGAAAGAGACCATGGAGTATGGGTGAAATCCAGCAGGTTCTGACAGGTTCTGGAGAACCGGTAGCGGAAATTTTGAGTAGTTCGGAGAACCGGCAAATACCACCCCTGGCTGACCCAGAGTGGGGTGGGAATGGAGATTCTGCAGTACCCTTCCCCTGCCACGCCCACCAAGCCACGCCCACCAGGCCACACCACACCCATCAAACCACGCCCACAGAACTGGTAGTAAAAAAATGTGGATTTCACCACTGCCATGGGGGTCTTCTCATCCTGTTCCAGACAGGAGACCTTCTACCATCCGGGTCAAATGAATATTTATCCGCTCTATATGTCAAAGCCTCCAGCATTGGTGCCCTCACAACCTCTGGAGGTGAGTCGTTCCACTGGTCAATGGTTCTGCCAGTCGGGAAATCTTTCCTTAGTTCTGGGTTGGATCTCCCTCTGGCCAGCTTCCGCCCATCGCTCAGTCGTTACGGAGAGCAAATCGAGGCTCTCTTCCCCATGGCAGCCCTTCAGGGATTAGTGATCGGGTCTCCAATAAAGCCTCAGTAAGGCTAGATATCCCGAGATCCAGCCTCAAAGGACCCCTTACTTCCTTTGGTGCCCAGGGTTACTGGATCCCTTCTCTAGGTTGGAGAACCAGAGGCTTTCCAAGCGAGACGCAGGAAAACGGTGGGGCTACTTGGCATAAAGCGAAGGGTGCAGGAGAGCAGATATTCCGGTGGCCCCCATAATGAAGCTAATGCACCTGGATGTCACCTCCGTCAATTCCAGCCTTCCTTTAATGAACCCCCTTAATCTAATCCTTGCTCTGACGAAAGGCGTCCGTCCAATGGCTGACTTCAGAAAAAAAAAATCCCAATGGGTTGTTTGGGATTGATCTCTCTCTCATGCAGAAATCCAGGACAGAGAGGGGAAAAAAGGAAGAAAGAAAGAAGGAAAGAAAGAGACAGAGAGACAGAGAGGGAGGGAAGGAGGGAAGGAAGGAGAGGGAGGGAGGAAAGAAAAAGAAAGAAAGGTGGGAGAGAGGGAAGGAAGGAAGAAGGAAGGAGGGAAAGAAAAAGAAAGGAAAGAAAGAAAGATGAGAGGGAGGGAGGGAGGAAAGAAAGAAAAAAGAAAGAAAGGTGGGAGAAAGGGAGGGAAGGAAGGAGAGGTAGAAAGGGGAAGAAAGGGAAGGAGGGAAGGAAGGAAGGAGGGAAAGAAATAAAAAGGAAGGAAGGAGGGAAAGAAAGAAAGATGGGAGGAGGAAGGGAAGGAAGGAAGGAAGAAGGGTGGGTGGGTGGAACAGAAAGGAAGGAAGGGGAGGGGAGGAAGGAAGGAAGGAAGAAGGAAGGAGGGAAAGAAAAAGAAAGGAAGGAAGGAAAGAAAGATGGGAGGGAGGGAGGGAGGAAGAAGGGTGGGTGGGTGGATGGAAGAGAGAGGAAGGAAGAGAGGGGAGGGAGGGAAGGAAGGAAGAAAGGAAGAAGGAAGGAGAGAAAGAAAGAAAAAGAAGGAAGGAAGGAAAGAAAAAATGAAAGATGGGAGGGAAAGAAGGTAGGAAGAAAGGAAAAAGAAAGAGAAGAAAGAAGGGACAGAGGGACGGAGGAAGGAAAAAAGAAGGAAGGAAGGAATGGGGAGAAAGAAAGTAAGGAGGAAAGAAAAGAAAGAAAGAAAGAAAGAAAGAAAGAAAGAAAGAAAGAAAGAAAGAAAGAAAGAAAGAAAGAAAGAAAGAAAGAAAGCATAAATCTGCCTTTTCCCACCGCCCTCCACGGTGCAGAGACCTCCCCACCTGCCCAAAGGACACCCCCCCTGCCCCCCCCCCCGCTCCCCCAAGGGCCAGGGCTTTGGAAAAAGGCGAAGAACTTTTCCGAAGCCTTTTGTTAATTGAAATGTAGCCTTTTGGATGATTTCCCTCTCCGGGAGTCATCCAAGCAAAGGAGGCCAGCAGGTGGAGAATGGTTCCAGCCCCCAAGGGGACTTATTAAATCTTCCTCCTTTCATTAATTAATTCCCCGTTAATGGGTCACTGCAAGCACGAAGCCAAACTTTTTATTAACAGGGAGAGGGGGGGGGAAAAAAGAGAGAGAGCGGGAGAGATCAAGGGAGGAAGAGAAAGAAAAATGTTTTTTAAAAAGCAACCGGCAGCAGGGGCCATAGAGACACCGATGGGGCCGTGCTGAGAACGGGGGTCCTCCTGGCAGAGACAGATGAGGCTACCGGGGGTGAGTGGGGGTGTGGGTGGGTGTCTTATGCCGGAGCCGACTCATTCTATGGGTCCAAATCCACCTATTTTTTCCCAGGCTGGACTTCTTAAATCAGCCGTGTCAGAAGTGCTGAGAGTTGCAAACTGGCTGAGAAGATGCCGCTTCGGGGTGCCAAAGAGATTTATGCCGCAGTGAGATGCCCGCCTTTCCTTTGCCCATCGCTTCTCACCATCTGCACCGACAGGGGGGCAGGGGGGAGGGCGGGCAACCAACACGGAAAAGGAGCATCTCAAGAGGGCCGCATTTGAAGATCTGACTTTATTCCGAATTTGGAGTGGACGTAATTCTTGAATTTTAAGCTGGTTTTATGCCGGATCGCAGAATAACGGGTTGAAAACGAAACACACACACACAAACACACACACACACACACACACACCGGCAAGATCGAGTTTTGGCTCCGGGTTTGGGGTTCGTTGGCTCGGGAAAAATGGCCGCCTTCGGTCTTGGATGGGATGGCACTACCCCCAAACAGACCCTGTGCGTAATCTGGACTCCTGCTCGAAAAGCGGGTGGCAATGGTGGCCAGCAGGCAGTGGTGGGATCCTGCCGGTTTAACAACCAGTTCGGGGATCGCGTGTTTCGCTGCGTGTGCATGCACAGTTCTATTCTATTCTATTATTCTATTGCATTGCATTGCATTGTATTCCATTCCATTCCATAGTTCTATTCCATATTTCTATTGTATTGTATTGTATTGTATTGTATTGTATTGTATTGTATTGTATTCTATTGTATTCTATTGTATTCTATTCTATTCTATTCTATTCTATTCTATTCTATTCTATTCTATTCTATTCTATTCTATTCTATTGCATTGTATTACATTCCATTCCATTCCATTCCATATTTCTAGTCTATTCCATATTTCTATTGTATTGTATTGTATTGTATTGTATTCCATTCCATTCCATTCCATTCCATTCCATTCCATTCCATTCCATTCCATTCCATATTTCTATTCTATTCCATATTTCTATTGTATTGTATTGTATTGTATTGTATTGTATTGTATTGTATTGTATTGTATTGTATTCTATTCTATTCTATTCTATTCTATTGTATTCTATTGTATTCTATTGTATTGTATTCTATTTTATTGCATTGTATTCCATTCCATTCCATTCCATTCCATATTTCTAGTCTATTCCATATTTCTATTGTATTGTATTGTATTGTATTGTATTGTATTGTATTGTATTGTATTGTATTGTATTGTATTGTATTCCATTCCATTCCATTCCATTCCATTCCATTCCATTCCATATTTCTATTCTATTCTATTCTGTATTTCTATTGCATTGCATTCTGTTCTGTTCTGTTCTGTTCTGTTCTGTCGTGTCGTGTCGTGTCGTGTCGTGTCGTGTCGTGTCGTGTCGTGTCGTGTCGTGTCGTGTCGTGTCGTGTCGTGTCGTGTCGTGTCGTGTCGTGTCGTGTCGTGTCGTGTCGTGTCGTGTCGTGTCGTGTCGTGTCGTGTCGTGTCGTGTCGTGTCGTGTCCTGTCCTGTCCTGTCCTGTCCTGTCCTGTCCTGTCCTGTCCTGTCCTGTCCTGTCCTGTCTGTCCTGTTCTAATTAGGGTCATAAGTGGAAGGCTACGTGAATTAAATGTGACTGTTGATAGCCAAGGGGGAATGTGATCCCCTCCCCAAAATAAAGCCACTGCATCCTCAACACAGGCTCTCTCCACCCGCCAGCCCTCCCCCCCCCCAATCCCTGGATCAGGTTTAGGGTGGGGAGCGGCTTCCGAAGACACACACACACCCCGGCCTGCCGCAGCAGCTGGATCTCATTGACGCAGCCCTTAATGGGAGGTCTCCAGAGGCAGAGCTGTACAAACATCCGACTTGCACAAAGGACACTCTGCATTTCGCCCCCCCCCCCCCGGCTTTAACGCTTCCCCACAATCGGTTTTGACATTTTGCATGGAAAACAGGTTTTCCCATCTCCCGGCTGCTGCTCGTTTGCCGTGGCTCGCGCGAGACGCTCCATTCCAGCGGGAGTGGGCAAGGCAGCAGCAACAACAGCGCACAGCGACCCGCAGCGGAGGGCGGACACGGGAAGCCTGCCAAAGGCTCAGTGGGGAAAGACGGGTTGGAGGGGGGGAGAGAGAGGGAGGGGGGGGAGACTTTGGTCCCATGGGCCTCAGCTGTTCTGCTCCTGGTATGGATTGCCATTTACTGGCAACCACCAAGGCGCCCCATGAGCCATCCGCCCTGCGTCTGCCTCTTAATTACAATTAGATTATCCCGTAATACACTTACTACACTTATACACAAATTGTAATTATAGGTAAGTCCTTGACTTCCGACCCCGATTGAGACCAACATTTCTATTGCTCTGTGAGAGAGTTGTTAAGTGAGTTTTGTCCCATTTTACAACAGCTGTTAAGTGAATCACTGAAGGGTAAGTTAGGAACATGGATGCTAATGGCTTCCCCATGGACTTTGCTCGTCAGAAGGCCCAGGATGTTGCACCCGTCATAAATAGGAGCCAGTTGCAAAGTGTCCGAATTACGGTCACGTTACAGTGGGGATGGTTCGACGGTCGTTAAGTGTGAGAACCGGTCGTAAGTCCCTTTTTACACTGACGTTGTAACTTCGATTGGTCACCAAATAAATGCGTTGTAACAGAATAACAGCTAGAAGGAATCTTAGAGGTCGCTTGGCTTATCCTCTCTTGGAACTATTCTGGACCAGCGGATTCATCACCTTTTAATAACCCCAAAATAATAACGGGGTGGAGTTTTGGCAACTGAATGGAGCCGAGTGTTTTACTGGCCGGATGCCCTTCCTGTTGCCAATGCAGAGTTTTGTTCGGCAGATATATTCTCAGTGTGCCCAGAGACAGAAATATTTGCCTCTACCTAGGATCGAACTCACGGCCTCCTGATGGGGAGCTGAGAAATCCACTTCTAGGCCACCGCATCTCTCTCCGGAGCAGCGGATTCTTCTGCAAAAATCGACCTCCGTGGAGAACCTGACTTGTCTTCTTGGGCCATTGAGAAGATCTGAAATGGTCCTACATGGGCCCTGTGGCTTTGGGTCAACCAGACGAGTGGTGGGATTGAAATAATTTAACAACCGGTTCTCTGCCCTAATGACCGGTTGGGTGGGCGTGGCTAGGGTGGGCATGGCCAGGGGTGTGTGACAGGCAGCACTCGGCCTCCTGCAACCCCCCTGGGAGCAAAAACGGGGCCGCGGGTGGGGATACACCACCCCTCACATCCCGTTTTGGGCCCAGGAGGACTCCCTGCAGTTACATGGGAGACAAAATGAGGCACATGGGGATTCCTGGAAGGGGTGGGATGGGGAGGGGCAGGGTCAACCAGAAATTTAACTACCAATTCGTCTGAACTGCCCCGAACCGGCTGAATCCCACCACTGAACCAGACCCAGTCAGCTGTTCCCACAACCAGAAATTTAACTACCGATTCGTCTGAACTGCCCCGAACCGGCTGAATCCCACCACTGAACCAGACCCAGTCAGCTGTTCCCACAACCAGAAATTTAACTACCGATTGTCTGAACTGCCCCGAACCGGCTGAATCCCACCACTGAACCAGACCCAGTCAGCTGTTCTCACTCCTGGTCCGAAGAACCTCTCCTGGGACCTGCAGCCCTTCACCCTCCCACTGGGTTGGTTCTTCATGGACACCTGTTCCGCACACCTGTTCTTGCGCACCTGTTCCGGCAGCGGCATCCCTTGACTCATGGATCTGAACGGTCTCCTCACCATCCCACCCCTTAGGCGTGCGCTCACAAACCCCTGATTAGTGTCGTGCCGACAAGGTTTTCAGCATCTAATTGCGCAACGGAGCTGACTTAAAGGAGATTTACGAGAGATAAAGTGCCTCTTCACAGAAGCGCATAATTAACTCGTGAGAATTCATTACTCAACGTGCGGATGGCCACCAACCCGGAGGGGGGGGGGAAATGGATCTGTTCCCGGGGGACAGATCTATCGAAGGCTAGTAGGCCTCAAGGAGACTCCATGCTACCTCCAAGGTTGGGGGAAAAGGCCTCCATTGATCATTGGGGTCGGGGGATTCTGGTAGGAGAGGGGAAGGCCTTCTCTTGCTGGGAAGTCCTCAGAGCCACCTGCTAAGTTGCCATGAAAAGCCAGTGCTTGATCCGATCAAACGGGCCTTGATCGGATCAAGTGCTTCATGGGGTCCATATAAAGAACGGTTGCTGGAATTCCATTCCATTCTGTTCCATTCCATTCCATATTTTCTACTCTACTCTACTCTACTCTACTCTACTCTACTCTACTCTACTCTACTCTACTCTACTCTACTCTATTTCCATTCCATTGCATTCTTATCTGCAAGACATGATGATGGCTACTAAAAAGGATGGGCCTAAAAGAGAATTGGAATACTTTGAGGGTATCTCTTGAGGTTCTCCTGAAGCTTTCAAGGCACCTCTAGGTTTGGTGTCGGCAGGAGGTCAGTCAATTGCCTCAAACCCCGTAGCCCAAAAAGACCCTTACCGAGCAGTATCGGCGTCGAAGGACGAGACCAGCGGGTTGAGGTGCCGGTATCGGTTGATAAATGCGTCTTTGTTGACTTCCCAAATCTCTCGGTAGACATCCCAGGTCTTCAGGTAGGCCTGGAGGAGGGTGGCGTTGTTCTGCATGCCGTTGCTGATCTGAGTCTGGATTTTCTTGATGTCTTCATCCCGCTCTGAAGGGAGAAGGAACACCTAGTCACCCAGGACTTCCCGAGACTCCGCACCAATTACCCCGCACAGTCAGTAGGGACTCGGGGAGATCCTGCACTCTGGAGGCTGGGGACAAGTGACCGGCCTAAAGAGGCTACCTTACCCACGAGGACAGAAATGGGGTCGCGGGCAAACTTGCGCCGGACGAGGATCTCCGGAAGATGCCGGAAGACAGTGATGCTGGAGATCAGGTGGCTGCTGATGTCGTTGACCATGCTGGCCAACTGGAGAAGCGAGGGGGAGAAGGCCACCTAGGAGAGCAGAAAATAGCCAGGGAGTCAACAACAGTCAACAAGGGGACCTCAAGGTCTACCAAGAAACAAGGTGAGGCCAGGAGGAAGAAAAATCGATTAAATCTGGGGTCTCTAGACCCATAACTCTGCTAAAGTCGAAAAGGCGGCTGCTGAGGACAGGACCACAAGCTCAGGAGAAGGTGGACCCGTTTTCAGGTTCTTCAAAGCAGCTTGGCATGTCCTTTGATTCTGGAAAGAAGCAGAGTTCTAACGCTTCATGAGGAGAAAGGTTGCTCTTAGATGTGAGAAGGCCTCCGGGGCTCACCTGGGGAGTCTGCCCAGAAGAGTTGTCCTGTAGAATGACCTTCACCCGGAAGAGCGGGTTAGGGCTGGTCTTGCCATCGCCGTTGATGGCCCTGGAGAGCTCCATCAGGGACCACTTGACGTTCAGCCGCAGGGCGTCCTCCATCATCCGGTTCATCCTGACCGTGTAGTTGAACCAGTACTGCTGGACCTGATGGAGAAGAGTTGGGGAAGAGGGGATGATGGGTTGGCATGAGGAAAGTTCCACTGGGAATCTGCAGAAGAGGGCCTCGACCAGCCCATTGAGGTGAGGAGGAGAAAGCGTCCTCAGGCTCCTCAGTGGGCCTTCAACATCCATGGCAAAGGCAGCCGCTGGACATCACCAGATCAAAGGACGATGTGGCCCTTCCAATCACACGGGGCCTTCACTGAAATGCCAGGGGGCATCGCCCCACCATTCCAGCGGATATCCAACCACCAATTTTCAGTTGCTACTAAATGCTGAATCTTGGGATTTTGTACCACGCAAGACAGACGTGAAAAAGAGGAGAAGGCCAAAGAACATGAGGCGGACCCAGAAGAAGATGGAGAGACAGCATCAAAGACACATCAAAGGAGAAGGGGAAGGGGAAGAAGAAGCAGGAGGAGGAGGAGGGGGAACAAGAAGAAGGAAGAGAAGGAGAAGCAGAAGGAGAAGGAGAAGGGAAAAAGGGAGAAGGAGGAGAAGAAGAAGGAGGAGGAGGAGAAGTAGAAGCAGAAGGACAAGAGGGAGAAGAAGAAGAAGGAGAAGCAGAAGTAGAAGAGGGAGAAGTGAGCCGCCCTGGGTCTTCGGAGAGGGGCAGCATATAAATTGAATTAAAAAATAAATGAATAAGAAGGAGGGAAAGGAGAAGAAGCAGGAGGAGTAAGAAAGGAGGAGGAGGAGGAGGAGGAGGAGGAGGAGGAGGAGGAGGAGGAGGAGGAGGAGGAAGAAGGAGGAGGAAGAAGGAGAAGGAGAAGAAGAAGAAGAAGAAGAAGAAGAAGAAGAAGAAGAAGAAGAAGAAGAAGAAGAAGAAGAAGAAGAGGAGGAGGAAGAGGAGGAGGAGGAGGAGGAGGAGGAGGAGGAGGAGGAAGCAGAAGAAGCAGAAAGAAGCAGGAGGAGAAGAGGGAGGAGAAGAAGAAAAGGAAGAAGAAAGAGAAACAAGGAGAAGGAGAAGAAGGAGAAGGAGAAGAGGGAGAAGAAGGGAAAGGAGAAGAAGCAGGAGGAGTAAGAGAAGGAGAAGGGAAAGGAGAAGGAGGAAGGAGGAGAAAGAGGAGAAGGAGAAGGAGAAGGAGAAGGAGAAGGAGGAGGAAGAGGAGGAGGAGGAGGAGGAGGAGGAGGAGGAGAAGAAGCAGAACAAGCAGAAAGAAGCAGGAAGAGAAGAGGGAGGAGAAGAAAAAGAGGAAGAAGAGAAACAAGGAGAAGGAGATGAAGGAGAAGAGGGAGAAGAAGGGAAAGGAGAAGAAGCAGGAGGAGCAAGAGAAATAAGAGAGGGGGAGAAGGAGAAATAATAATTTCTGAAAGCATCACACAGGGGTTCGACCCTGTGTCCTTCAAGCATGCCACTCATGAAGATCTCCCCGGCCAACAGCTACTCGCTGGTCCTCCTCACCTCCGACCCATCGTTCTTGAAGACCTCGTACGTCTGCCGCATGATGGCGATGCTGCCTTCGTGCAAGGTGACCAGCTTCTTCTGCACCATCTCCCGGTGGTCTTTCTGGTCCTCTTCAAACTCCAGGTCGTTGTAGACCCGCTTCCCAGTGATCCGGACCAACAGAGCCTCGCTCATCTGCTGGGCCCGGCGAGCAATGGCCAAAGTAGCTGCTTTGTATTCGTTCACAATGTTCTGGACCTGTGAGAAGAGGGAGGAGGACATCAGGAGAGAAGATGGGAGAAGAGCCACAGATGTTGGGAAGAAGTGGCTCCTAGTGGGCCTGGAGGACCACACTCAGAATGGCAAGAGGAGACGGGATAGCCGTCCCAAGAGACCGGAAGGGATCTCAAGGGCATTGTTGTGGCCCGCCAGGTGAGCTGGTGGCAGACTCGGACAATGAGGAGATGGGGAGGAACTTGGCCCAGTGCTGGAGTCTGATGGATGCTCTGCGTTGGACGCAGAGATAGAGTTAGGGCCGTTCGACATTTCCCAGCCACCGGAGAGGCAGCTGCCTTCGGAAACTGAGATGAGTGAGGAGGAAGAACAGCTGGGGCCTGTTCCAGATTCACGTGGTATGCCCAGAGCAGTTAGGAGAGGGGAGCAACGGAGGACAAGGAGTTGACTCGGGAAGCAAAGCACACACGGACGCTGAATGGCCCCTCCCTGGCTGGGGAATAAACAGGCGGAAAGGAGAATAGTGATCGTAGGAGACAACCGTTCGTATTTCTGGAGATTTTGCTCATAGCGTTTCAACAAGGACTGTTGTTACTACAGTTAACTCCTTGCCTGGACTTTTTGGTGAGTGGAAGCCATTAATTCACAACAGGTAAGTAAAGTGGGGTTTTTTTTTTGTGACCAGGAGGGTCAGAACAGGCATCTCCTCTGTCTTGGAGGACACAGTCAGAGGAGCAGGAGGTGGCTTTGGCCCCAAGAGGCGGCTGATGGGTTACCAAAGAGGGCAACCAAGCTAGAAGTGAAGCTCACTTGAAGATGGGCAAGAAAAGGCTAATGCCATCATTTCCACAATAAAGGTATTCCTTGCCGGAGCAGAACCTCAGAAGGAGAGAAACCCTACCCTGATGTCCTCCATCTTTCACAATCCCCCTCTGCCGAGTGGACAAAGCAGCTGGGAGCGGGGCGGATCTGCTACGTAGTGAGTTATGGGCCTCGGGATGTCAACCCACATTTTTTGGGTCTCTCAAGGCATCCTGGGGGCCCAAGGAGCCCTCATCCTGACCTTGCTGGCATGGAGACGACATTCCGAGATGAAGACCGTGCTGGCTCCCTTGAGGGACCAGTGGAGCTTCTTGAGGCCAGGTTGGATCTTCCGGTCCAGGTAACGGATGCGTTCTCGGAAGAGGCCCCTCTCCTCGTCGGACAGCATGCCGATGATCCTGTATGTGTACCCAACGAAGGGTGGAAGGTGTTAAGATGCAGCTCTTCCTTCCCCCAAGACGGGGAAAGGAGCCAAATTGTGACGCACTCCAGGCCTTGCCGTCAAAATACATTATGCAGCAGGCGGTCTTCCGGCCAGATGTTCTTCATTTCCATAAATCACTCCCATCCCTGGTTCTGGCTGAGAAAGGCCTGTTGGAGATGGCTCAACCTCTCGTAGCTTTGGGTTTCCTTAAGGACAACCGGAAAATTTTGCCCAACCCCAAACCCTGAAGGTCCCTCAAGGGTCCTTCATAACGGATCTTTAAAGCAAGTTGAAGGGGACTTCAACTCCCAAATTCCCCAGCCGGCATGGTTGAAGTCCACCCATCTTAAGCCTGGGAGTTGGTCCACCTGTCTTAAGCATGGAATTTTAGGAAATGAAGTCCACTCATCTTAATCATGAAACTCCGGGTGCTGAAGTCCACCTATCTTAAGTGTGGAATTCTGGGAGATGAAATCCACCCATCTTAAGTGTGGAATTCTGGGAGATGAAGTCCACCCATCTTAAGTGTGGAATTCTGGGAGATGAAATCCACCCATCTTAAATGTGGAATTCTGGGAGATGGTCCACCCATGTTAAACGTGGAATTCTGGGAGATGAAGTCCACCCATCTTAAATGTGGAATTCTGGGAGATGAAGTCCACCCATCTTAAGTGTGGAATTCTGGGAGATGAAATCCACCCATCTTAAATGTGGAATTCTGGGAGATGGTCCACCCATGTTAAACGTGGAATTCTGGGAGATGAAGTCCACCCATCTTAAATGTGGAATTCTGGGAGATGAAGTCCACCCATCTTAAATGTGGAATTCTGGGAGATGAAGTCCACCCATCTTAAATGTGGAATTCTGGGAGATGAAGTCCACCCATCTTAAGTGTGGAATTCTGGGAGATGGTCCACCCATGTTAAACGTGGAATTCTAGGAGATGAAGTCCACCCATCTTAAATGTGGAATTCTGGGAGATGAAGTCCACCCATCTTAAGTGTGGAATTCTGGGAAATGAAGTCCACCCATCTTAAGTGTGGAATTCTGGGAGATGGTCCACCCATGTTAAACGTGGAATTCTAGGAGATGAAGTCCACCCATCTTAAATGTAGAATTCTGGGAGATGAAATCCATCCATCTTAAGTGTGGAATTCTGGGAGATGAAATCCACCCATCTTAAATGTGGAATTCTGGGAGATGAAGTCCACCCATCTTAAGTGTGGAATTCTGGGAAATGAAGTCCACCCATCTTAAGTGTGGAATTCTGGGAGATGGTCCACCCATGTTAAACGTGGAATTCTAGGAGATGAAGTCCACCCATCTTAAATGTAGAATTCTGGGAGATGAAATCCATCCATCTTAAGTGTGGAATTCTGGGAGATGAAATCCACCCATCTTAAGTGTGGAATTCTGGGAGATGGTCCACCCATGTTAAACGTGGAATTCTAGGAGATGAAGTCCACCCATCTTAAGTGTGGAATTCTGGGAGATGAAGTTCACCCATCTTAAGCGTGGAATTCTGGGAAATGAAGTCCACGCATCTTAAGTGTGGAATTCTAGGAAATGAAGTCCACCCATCTTAAGCGTGGAATTCTGGGAGATGAAGTCCACCCATCTTAAGCGTGGAATTCTGGGAAATGAAGTCCACCCATCTTAAGCGTGGAATTCTGGGAGATGAAGTCCACCCATCTTAAGCGTGGAATTGTGGGAGATGAAATACACCCATCTTAAATGTGGAATTCTGGGAGATGAAGTCCACCCATCTTAAGCGTGGAATTCTGGGAGATGAAGTCCACCCATCTTAAGCGTGGAATTCTGGGAGATGAAGTCCACCCATCTTAAGTGTGGAATTCTTGGAAATGAAGTCCACCCATCTTAAGCGTGGAATTCTGGGAAATGAAGTCCACCCATCTTAAGCGTGGAATTCTGGGAGATGAAGTCCACCCATCTTAAGCGTGGAATTCTGGGAGATGAAGTCCACCCATCTTAAGCGTGGAATTCTGGGAAATGAAGTCCACCCATCTTAAGCGTGGAATTCTGGGAAATGAAGTCCACCCATCTTAAGCGTGGAATTCTGGGAGATGAAGTCCACCCATCTTAAATGTGGAATTCTGGGAGATGAAGTCCACCCATCTTAAGCGTGGAATTCTGGGAAATGAAGTCCACCCATCTTAAGTGTGGAATTCTGGGAGATGAAGTCCACCCATCTTAAGCGTGGAATTCTGGGAAATGAAGTCCACGCATCTTAAGTGTGGAATTCTGGGAAATGAAGTCCACCCATCTTAAGCGTGGAATTCTGGGAGATGAAGTCCACCCATCTTAAGCATGGAATTCTGGGAAATGAAGCCCACCCATCTTAAGCGTGGAATTCTGGGAGATGAAATCCACCCATCTTAAATGTGGAATTCTGGGAGATGAAGTCCACCCATCTTAAGCGTGGAATTCTGGGAGATGGTCCACCCATGTTAAACATGGAATTCTGGGAGATGAAGTCCACCCATCTTAAGCGTGGAATTCTGGGAGATGAAGTCCACCCATCTTAAGTGTGGAATTCTGGGAGATGAAGTCCACCCATCTTAAGCGTGGAATTCTGGGAGATGAAATCCACCCATCTTAAGCGTGGAATTCTGGGAGATGGTCCACCCATGTTAAACATGGAATTCTGGGAGATGAAGTCCACCCATCTTAAGTGTGGAATTCTGGGAGATGAAGTCCACCCATCTTAAGCGTGGAATTCTGGGAGATGAAGTCCACCCATCTTAAGTGTGGAATTCTGGGAGATGAAATCCACCCATCTTAAGCGTGGAATTCTGGGAGATGAAATCCACCATCTTAAGTGTGGAATTCTGGGAGATGGTCCACCCATGTTAAACGTGGAATTCTGGGAGATGAAATCCACCCATCTTATGCGTGGAATTCTGGGAGATGAAGTCCACCCATCTTAAGTGTGGAATTCTGGGAGTTGAAGTCCTCCTACCTTTAAGATGGAATTCTGGGAGTTAAAAGTCCACTTGTCTTAAAGTGCCCAACACTGAGAAACTCTGCCCTAAGACCCTCCATCCTTCCATCTTCCCTGCCCTGGTGGCATGTTGGCCTACAGACCCATTACTCCCCAACCCCCCCCCAACCCATGTTAGATATGGACGACGGTAACAATAATCCCCAGGAAGACCGAAGGCCCAGGCCCGTGTCCATCCTTCCTGAGTTGAATCTGCAAATTGGACGAAAACAGACCGCCGCATCCTGCCCAGCTCCCTCCCTCCCACCCACCCCGTTAACTTCCGAGGAGAAAATAAAACAGACGCGAAAAAACACACGTGTGTGTCATGACAAAAAGCACAGCTGCCAGGAGAAAGCTCGTTGCAAGCCACGCTTCCTCAGCGGAGCCAACGCCTCCCCTGGCGCTCCAGAAAGAAAAGGAAAAACAGGGACCCTCCTTGCCAAACCCACCTCCACCAGGAACCTCTCGAGGGGGCTCAACCGAAATGGCCTCTCCTGCACCCCATGGCCTCTCCTTCTTCCATCCCTCGTGAGCAGAGGACAACCCCCCGAGTCTCTGATCCGATTTTTGGATACTAGGTCCTTCTTCTGGGTCTCCTGGGGATGGACTACAAGACCTCTAAATTCCCTTCCAATCCCGCCCACCAATCATGGTTGGTTGGTCGCCCGGATTTTCTCCGCTACGTCAACCGATCTGAAGTCTTTCGCCTGGGAGGAAGTGAGCCAGTCTCGTCGGCAAGCGAATCGCGACAGGAAGACCGCTGTGAAGCGAGTCTGGGCTTCTCACCGGTCGCCAAAAGGAGCATCCCATGGCCCCCAGAGATGTTGCAACCATCATAAACGGGAGACAGTTGCCCAGCATCTGGATTTGAGGATTGGAGGAAGGTCTTCTCCACCAAAGCTAGATTACGGGCCGTGATGGGGTCACCGCTGGGCGGGCAGCCCCCCATTTGGACTCAAAACATTTCTGAGCCTGCATCAAACAAACATCAGCTTTTCGATAGGACATCCTGGCTTCTACATCTGGAGACTTCAAAATCTGGGGGCATAGGAATGAGAAGAGGGCAGCCCTGGCCTTCCTCTTTCTCAGATGCCTGAGGCAAGGGGCTTCAGAGAGAATGCCCACTCCCATAATTCTATGCACACACACACATACCCGTGTGATGGCCTCGCGGGCGGGGTAGGCCCATTTTTTTGCCCTCCCCAGGCTCCAGGGACTATCTAGCAGCCTGGGGCGGAAAAAAAATTGCCTTCCCCACACCCAGAGGCCGGAAATGGCCCAAAATGGGATCAAAAGGCCCGTTTTTCACTCTCCCCAGGCTCCAGGGCCTTTCTAAGGAGCCTGGAGAGGGCGAAAACGGCCTTCCCCACCTGCCTGGAAGCCGGAAACTGCCTGTTTCCCGACTTCCGGTGGCCCCAGAAGGCCCGAAGCACATGCGTGCCGGAGCTGAGCTTGCATGCCCACCAATATGGCTGACAGGATAGTGGGGAATCCTGTCAGAGCTGAAGAAGCTCCTTGGATGAGAAGGGAAATGTCTTCAAAAGAAAAGGAAAAAAAAAAAACAAGGAAGTCCAGTTGTCTCCTGAAAAAAGCAAGTCTGGGACAACCATCATCTGGATGGCTGAGAATCTCTATGGGCTTCCAGAGGCAAGGAGTTCCACTGATTAACTGGATCAGCACCTATGGCCTCAAGGGGCAAGTCCTACCTGCTTGCAGGAGGAGGATGCAAAAGCTTGCCGTGTTTATTGGTTGTGAAGCTGAGGTAGATGTCTACCCTCCCGCAGGATCAGGCAGGGATTACAGACCCCATAAAAGCTCTTCCAAAATTGAAAGGAGGCCGTGGGGACTTTCCAAATTTCGTGGGACACGAAGCTACTCACCTGTTGTAGTCTCGGACCACCAGCAGAAGGTTCTCCCTCAGGTTCCTGAGGTCCTCCTTCCGTTCGTACACCTCCACCACATAATGTGGGATCTCAAACAGCACCCTCTCCCAGTAGTGGATTTCCACAAATAATTTTAGCAGGTGCCTGGGGAAGGAAAAAGAAGAAGGAGAAAGAGAAGGGGAAGGAGAAAGAGGAAGGAGGAGAAAGAGAAGCAGAAGCAGAAGGAGAAGGAGAAGAGGGAGAAGAAGGAGAAGCAGAAGGGGGAGGAGAAGGAGAAAGAGAAGGAAGAAGGAGAAGGGGAAGGAAAGAGGAGAAAGAGAAGAAGGAGAAAGAGAAAGAGAAGGAGGAGAAGAAGGAAGAAGGAGAGAGAAGGAGAAGCAGGAGAAGGAGAAGCAGGAGGAGAAGAGGGAGGAGAAGGAAGCAGGAAGAAGGGGAAGGGGAAGGAGGAGAAAGAGGAGAAGGAGAAAGAGAAGGAGAAGAAGCAGAAGCAGAAGGAGAAGAGGGAGGAGGAGGAGGAGGAGGAGAAGGAAGAAGGGGAGGTGAAGGAGGAGAAAGAGAAGAAGGAGAAAGAGAAGGAGAAGGAGAAGAAGCAGAAGGAGAAGGAGAAGAGGGAGGAGGAGGAGGAGGAGGAAGGAAGAAGGAGAAGGGGAAGGAGGAGAAAGAGAAGAAGGAAAAAGAGGAGAAGAGGGAGGAGAAGGAGGAGGAGAAGGAAGAAGGAAGAAGAAAAGGGGAAGGAGGAAGGAGGAGAAAGAGAAGAAGGAGAAAGAGAAGGAGAAGGAAGAAGGAGAAAGAGAAGAAGGAGAAAGGAGGAGGAGGAGGAGGAGAAGGATGAAGAAAAAAGAGGAGGAGGAGGAGAAAGAGAAGGGAAAGGAGAAGGAAGACAAGGAGGAAGAAGGAGAAGAAGGAGAAAGAGAAGGACGAAAGAGAAAGAATAGGAAGAAGGAGAAAGCGAAGGAAAAGGAGGGAGAAGGAGGAAGGAGAAGGAAAAAGGGAGCCCGTGAGACAGTGGTGGACCGCCAGGGAGACAAGGTCCTCTCCGGTTCTTCCCGCGTTTTTCACTCACTTGTCAAAATTGATGTCCAGCATTCCTGGCATCTCGGCGCTGGGGATGAGGAGAGGGGTGTCCAGACGCTTCAAGCTGTCCTTGTCCAAGCCTTGGGTCCACTCGTGAAAGGTCTTCCTCTCGATCTCATCCATGGCCTGCACCAGAAGCTGGTAGGTCTGGAAGCTCTCTTCCCCAGTCCCAATGTGAGGGATGAAGTGGGCTTTGGTGAGACACTGGCCAGAGAGGAAGAGAAAGGGACCGTAGGAGAATACTCTGCAGAGCTTGGAGGGTGGCGTGAAAGGCGTCATCAGTGCAGAATCCTTGCGTCGCCATAAGAGATGCAATTTCAGCCTCCTTTGACTTCCGTCGACCCTTATCGAATACCAATGTAATGTCAACTTTTAATTGACTATATTCTTGTGTATGTGTAGTCCTCGGCTTATAACCTTTCATTTAACGACCGTGACAAATGTGACTTTAATGACCATTTTTCACACGGACGACCGTTGCACCCTCACGACGGACGCCGTGTCCCGGGGTCACGTGATCCCCTTTTTGCGACCTTCCGACAAGCAAAGTCAACGGCGAAGCCTGACTCACTTAACAACCGTACGTCTAACTTAACGACGGCAGCGATTCGCTTAAGAACGGTGGCAAGAAAGGCGGCAAAAACGGGGCAAAGCTCACTCAACAACTCTCTTTCTTATCAGTAGAAATTTTGCTCAGTTCAATTGCGGTCGTAAATCGAGGACATACAATTTCTTTCCAAGCGCGGAAACGTTTTGCGCGCAAATTGCATCAGGCGAGGCCAGAATGCGAAAGGAGGCCATAAATTACAGGTAGTCCTCGATTTACGATCCCAACGGAGCCCCACATTTCTGTTGCTCAGCCAGACCGCCGTTCAGTGAATCCTGCCCCATTTTACGACCTTTCTTGCTACCGTCGTTAAGGGAATCGCTGCAGTAACACAGTTGCTCAGCGAATCTGGATTTCGCGTTGACTTTGCTTGCCAGAAGGGGATCAACATGACCCCGGGACACTGTGACCGTCATAAATATGAGTCAATTACCAAACGACTGAATTTTGATCATGTGACTGCAACGGTCCTAAGTGTGAAAAACGGTCCTTTTTTTCAGCGCCGTCGTAACTTCAAACGGTCACTAAATGAACCATTGTAAGTCAAAGACTACCGGTAATTCCTAGCAGCTACCACGCACCTGGCTAAGGTGATCGTGGCACCGTGTGTGTGACATCCTAACGGTAACGCCTACAATCTCCTGGCGTCCGTTCAGGGACTTCAAAAGCTGGCCAGAGTCCATCCTTCCCTGGCTGCCAAGCAGAGCTCCCATCTTCCACTCCCTGAGTCTTTTTGCTCACCTCGTCCTCGGCTCGGTCAACAGGAAATTGCAAAATACATTCGCCGTTGCCCATGAAGACACGTTCGGGTGGGCGTAATGAACAAAACAACACATGCCACCTTAGGAAAAGGGTGCCAACGGTCGGTGCCAAGATAAAAAAGTAAGAAATGTTTTCGGGAAAACCAGCTGCCGTTAGCAATCAGTTGAGTCAGTTGCCGCCTGTGCCAATGCGCCCAGCGAGGGGTCGCTTCGTCAGAGCTGGCGCGGGGTGCAGAATTGAGGGGGGTGGGTGTACCCCGTGCCCTCCCCAGAATGACAAGAGGGGCATCACCCCACGAATGCATCCCTCCCTGCTCTTCAAAGCCGGTGCCAGCCGTTCTGTAGGTGCTGCCTGGGAAGCCTCGGATGCTTGGGATCACACCACCCAGAAGGCACAGCCCGTAAAACCAAATGGGGAATGGTTGTGAGCATTGTATACGCATGGGGGCATGAGAGAGCGAGAGCGAGAGCGAGTGCGAGCGCCATGGGTGAAGTCCACACATATCTGAAGCGTGGAATCCTTGGAGTTGAAGTCCTCCCACCTAAAGCATGGGATTCTGGGAGATGGTGTCCACATATCTTACGCAGGGAATTCTGGGAGATTTGAAGCATATCCATTTTAAGCATGGAATTCTGGGAGTTGAAATCCACTCGCCTTAAGTGTGGAATTCTGGGAGTTGAAGTGCATTTGTCTTAAGAATGGAATCCTGGGAGTTGAAGTCCATTAATCATAAGCATGGGATTCTGGGAGTTGAAGTCCTTCCATCTAAAGCATGGAATTCTGGGAGATGGTGTCCACCTATCTTAAGCAGGGAATTCTGGGAGATTTGAAGCATGTCCATTTTAAGCATGGAATTCTGGAAGATGGTATCCACCTATCTTAAGCAGGGAATTCTGGGAGATTTGAAACCATCCATCTTAAGCAGGGAATTCTGGGAGATCTGAAGTCCATCCGGTTTAAGCATGGAATCCTGGGAGTTGAAGTCCATTAATCATAAGCATGGGATTCTGGGAGTTGAAAGTCCTCCCATCTTAAGTGTGGAATTCTGGGAGATGAAGTCCCCCCATCTTAAACGTGGACATCTGGGAGTTGAAATCCACTCGCCTTAAATTTGAAATTCTGGGAGTCCATCTTAAACATGAACCTTAAGTGTGGCATTCTGGGAGTTAAAGTCTAAGCATCTTACAGTAAGCGTGGAATTCTGGGGGTTGCAGTCCACCTGTCTTAAGAGCTGCTTAAGGTTGAGAAAGCTGCTTCTCACCTGCTCCAGAGAGTAAAACGAGACGTTGTGAGATGAGAGATCAATAGATGAGACATTCGGAAGGACTTGTTGACGGGAAGAGCTGTCAATCCAATCAATGATTGACAGAGAGGCATTTCTTCCCCTTCCCCATTGCTTTTCCAACTGAGGCTGAACGGTCACTGAATTAGTGCAGTGAGGGAGACGGTGTGAATTCTGCAGTATAAAGGGGGTTGGGCTGGATGACCTCTTAAGACCCTTCCAATTCTTGCGATAGCTTTCCTCCATCAATGGTGAAATAAGAGTTGTGCGGTCAGAAAGCACCACCATCCTCTTCCTCCTCCTCCTCTTCATTTTTCTCCTCCTTCTCTTCTTCCACCTTCTCCTCCTCCTCCCCTTCTCCCTTACTCCACTTCACACATCCCACCCCCTTCCAGCACTGATGACGTTACCTAGCTGGGTTGTGAAACGTCTGCAAACAAAACACCGAGCTCAGGGACCCCCCCCCACACACAAAGGACCTCACAACGACCTGTAAGATAGCCCTGGGCTCATCATCACTCATTTAGCGACTGTTCCAAGTTACGACGGCACTCGCTGTCAACCATGTCCCTCGCCGAACCACCACAGCGGTTCCCTTAACAACCGTGGCACGTAAGGCTGTAACTCTCTTCACCAATGTCTCGCTTAGTGACGGGGCTCAATTGCAGTCGTTAAATCTGAGGACCGCCTGCATTTCAAAGGCCGGGCACATCTCCCACCACACGCCGCTGACATTAAAGCCAGAAAAGTGCTTTTTTTGCAGTCCAAGCCAGCCTGCGCGGGCATAAAAAAACATTCTCACCCTCCTGAGGGAAAATTTCCTCCTGGACCGTTGGAGGAAACCATTTTGTTTTTCGCCAATTTGTCTATTTTCCATTTTTGAGTGGGCACCGGTAGAGGAGGAGGGGGGCACTGCGTTTGATTGACAGCTGGAATGCCAGGTTGTTTCTCTCCTGACGTATAATTAAAGCTGCTAAAAGGAACCAGCGAAGGAGGATGTTATTCAGGTAAAGAGCTAAAAAGGCGAACAGCCACGATGGCCATAAACAAAGACCGAAGTGGGGTTAATATTATTCTTATTCTTATTGTTATTAATCCCACAATCAGCCAGATGTTCACAGTGGTTCACACCCCTCCTCCTCCCCTTCCTCCTCCTCCTTCTTCCTCTTCTCCTTCTCTTCTTCCCTCCACCTTCCTCCTCTTCTTCCCTTCTCCTCCTCCCCCCTCCTCTTCCTCTTCCTCCTCCTTCCTTCTTCCTCTTCTTCTTCTTTTCCTCTTCTTCCCTCCCCCTCCTGTTCTTCTCCCCTCCTCTTCCTCCTCCTCCTTCTTCCTCTTCTTCTTCTTCTCTTCTTCCCTCCTCCTTCTCCTCTTCTTCTCCTCCTCCTCCTCCCCTCCTCTTCCTCCTCCTTCCTTCTTCTTTCTCTTCTTCTCCTCCTCCTTTTCTTCCCTCCCCCTCCTGTTCTTCTCCCCTCCTCTTCCTCTTTCTTCTTCTTCCTCTTCTTCTTCTTCTCTTCTTCCCTCCTCCTTCTCCTCTTCTTCTCCTCCTCCTCCTCCCCTCCTCTTCCTCCTCCTTCCTCCTTCCTTCTTCTTTCTCTTCTTCTCCTCCTCCTTTTCTTCCCTCCCCCTCCTGTTCTTCTCCCCTCCTCTTCCTCCTCCTCCTTCTTCCTCTTCTTCTTCTTCTCTTCTTCCCTCCTCCTTCTCCTCTTCTTCTCCTCCTCCTCCCCTCCTCTTCCTCCTCCTTCCTCCTTCTTTCTTCTTTCTCTTCTTCTCCTCCTCCTTTTCTTCTCTCCCCCTCCTGTTCTTCTCCCCTCCTCTTCCTCTTTCTTCTTCTTTCTCTTCTTCTCTTCTTCCCTCCTCCTTCTCCTCCTCTGCTCCTCCTCCTCCCCCCTCCTCTTCCTCCTCCTTCCTTCTTCTTCCTCTTCTTCTTCTCCTCTTCTTCCCTCCCCCTCCTGTTCTTCTCCCCTCCTCTTCCTCCTCCTCCTCCTTCCTCTTCTTCCTCTTTTCTTCTTCTTCCTCCTTCCTCTTCTTCTCCTTCTCTTCTTCCCTCCTCCTCCTTTTCTTCTTCCTTTCCTCCCCTCCTCTCCTCCTCCTCCTCCTCTTCCTCCTCCTTCCCTCCTCTTCCTCTTCTTTCTTCATCTCCTCCTCCTCCCCTCTTCTTCCCTTCTCCTCCTCCCCTCTACCCCTCCTCCTCTTCCTCCTCCCCTCTTCCTCCTCCCCCCTCCTCTTCCTCTTCCTCCTCCTTCCTCTTCTTTTTCTTTTCTCTCCTCCTCCTCCTTCATCTCCTCCTCCTCCTCTTCTTCCATCCTCCTCCCACCCTCTTCTTCTTCTTCCTCTACTCCTCTTCCTTCTCCCTCCTCCTCCTCCTTCTCCCTCCTCCTCCTCCTCCTCCTCCTCCTCCTCCTCCTCCTCCTCCTCCTCCTCCTCCTCCTCCTCCTCTTCTTCTTCTTCTTCTTCTTCTTCTTCTTTTCTTTTTGTTATTTTACAGGCCGGTGAAATCGAAGAAGGATTTTTTCCACTCTGTTTTTAATGCCCAGAGCACCGGGAAGCCACAATCTTATTTACAAATAATTTCCTCGACTTACGACCGCACACACAGAGACTGACATTTCTATTGCTAAGCGAGCCATTTGTGAAGCGGATTTTGCCTCCCTTTCACAACTTTCCTGGCCACCGTTGTTAAGTGTGTCCCTGCAGTTGCGTCGTTGATCACACAGGGGTTAATTAAAATCCGGCTTCCCAAAGCTTGTCAGAAAGTTTGATATTCAGATAAAATCATTTGTTACACTTTGTATTTGTCACTTTTTCCACCTTCCTGATCTAATCGGCAACTTAGTGTTTGCCCTCAGCCTAGTCCCAACGTAAGTCAAGGACTCCCTGGAAAATATCTTCCCCATTGTCTTGATGGCCACCCAACTGAACCAGGAGCTGAGGAGAAATCACTCTGGGACGCTATGGGAGATGCCCTCAGCTTAATCTCCAACGTAAATCAAGGACTCCCTGGAAAATATCTTCCCCATTGTCTTGATGGCCACCCAACCGAACCAGGAGCTGAGGAGAAATCACTCTGGGACGCTATGGGAGATGCCCTCAGCTTAGTCTCCAACATAAGTCAAGGACTCCCTGGAAAATATCTTCCCCATTGTCTTGATGGCCACCCAACCAAACCAGGAGCTGAGGAGAAGCCATGGTGGGAAGCTATGGGAGATGCCCTCAGCCTAGTCTCCAACATAAGTCAAGGACTCCCTGGAAAATATCTTCACCGTTGTCTTAATGGCCACCCAACCGAACCAGGAGCTGAGGAGAAGTCACTCTGGGAAGCTATGGGAGATGCCCTCAGCCTAGTCTCCAACATAAGTCAAGGACTCCCTGGAAAATATCTTCACCATTGTCTTGATGGCCACCCAACCGAACCAGGACCTGAGGAGAAGCCATGCTGGGAAGCTATGGGAGATGCCCTCAGCTTAGTCTCCAACCCAGCCTTTTAGAAGCATCAGCCGTACCTTCATCGGTCTGTCCACGCGCCGCCGGAGCGCGCGCATCCAGTGGGCCATGCCTGAATAATGACACATGTATGGCGTCAGGAAAGGGGCCTTCTTGCTGAGTTCCTTGTTGACCAGGGATAGCTCCCGGTTGAAGAGCATGAAAACGTCCACCGTCTTCTTGTCGAAGGTGCGCTTGATGGCCTGAAGGAAGGAGAAGACACCGGTTGGGACAGGTCAAGGGAGTGAAAGGTCTCCTAGAAGGCTTCCTCCCAACTCTGTCCTTCCGCTCTGTTATCAGGTCCTCCTGCATCTCCCCAGCTTCCAGTCTAAGTTGGGTTTATTTCCAGTTTATTCTCCAAAGCACCAGAGGGCAGGACAAGAAGCAATGGATGGAAACTAATCAAGGAGAGAAGCAACCTGGGAAACTTCCTAACAGGGAGGACAATTAACCAGTGGAACGACTTGCCACCAGAAGTTGTGCCACAGAGCTCCAACTCTGGAAGTTTTTAAGAAGAGACTGAAATGAGATAGGATCTCCTGGTTGAGCTCTCTCTCTCTCTCCCAGTTCTCTTCTATTCCTTGAACCTGGTGTTTTTGAGACTGGGCAACCTGAAGATGGGTGGACTTCAACTCCCAGAATTCCCTCACCAGCCATGTTGGAGTTGAAGTCCAGCCATCTTCAAGCTATCAAGGTTGAGAAGACCGTTCTAGTTTCTACTACCCTGTTCCTCACTTCTCTCTTGCGCTCACGTGCATCTCACAACTGAGGAGATTGGTTGCTTTGGTTGGACCAAAGGGCCCTGCCAGGATCCCAGAATTCCCTTCCCGGCCAAGGGATTCTGGGAGTTGAAGTCCACGTTGGAAGAGACTGTGCTGAGATATTCTAGCTCGACCTCGGCAACTTGAGGATGGGTGGATTTCAACTCCCAGAATCCCCTGCTTAAGATGCATGGACTTCAGTTCAGGGGTGAAATCCAGCAGGGTCTGACAGGTTCTGGAGAACCGGTAGCGGAAAGTTTGAGCAATTCGGAGAACCGGCAAATACCGCCTCTGGCTGGCCCCAGAGTGGGGAGGGAATGGGGATTTTGCAGTATCCTTCCCCTGCCATGCCCACCAAGCCATGCCCACAGAACCAGTAGGGAAAAATTTTGAATTTCACCCCTGCTTCAGTTCCCAGAGTTCCCTGCTTCAGATGGATGGACTCCAACTCCCAGAATTCCCTGCTTAAAATAGCTGGACTTCAATTCCCAGAATTCCATGCTTAAAATAGCTGAACACAATCTCCCAGAATTCCCTGCTTAAAATAGATGGACTTCAACTCCCAGAATTCCACGCTTAAGATAGGTGGATACCATCTCCCAGAATTCCCTGCTTCAGTTCCCAGAATTCCCTGCTTCAGTTCCCAGAATTCCCTGCTTAAAATAGATGGACTTAGATCTAAAATAGATCTCCTGGGAGATGGTGTCCACTTATCTTAAGCATGGAATTCTGGGAATTGAAGTTCATCTATTTTAAGTAGGGAACTCTGGGAACTGAAGCAGGGAATTCTGGGAACTGAAGCAGGGAATTCTGGGAGATTGTGTCCACCTATCTTAAGCATGGATTCTGGGAATTGAAGTCCCATCTATTTTAAGCAGGGAATTCTGGGAGTTGAAGTCCATCCATCTGAAGCAGGAATTCTGGGAGATGGTATCCACCTATCTTAAGCGTGGAATTCTGTTTCAGATGGATGGACTTCAACTCCCAGAATTCCCTGCTTAAAATAGATGGACCTCAATTCCCAGAATTCCACGCTTAAGATAGGTGGACACCATCTCCCAGAATTCCATGCTTAAGATGGATGGACTTCAACTCCCAGAATTCTGGGAACTGAAGTCCACCCATCGTCAAGTTGCTTCAACCCTTCCAAGCATCCATCAGGAGACCTAAAGACCATCTCAGGTCCAAGCCCTCCTTCTGCTCGCTAAGAAAACTGGACCACAGGCCCACCAGATGCCACTTTAGTGTCAATATACAGCCATTCTTGGGGGCCCTGTCTTTCCTTCTCCACCACCCCCCTCCCACCAGCTGCCTCCCATCTCCCCAGGCCAGCCATTGTTGGTCCAAGAAGTCTACCTCTCGGGATGACAGATGTTGGAAGATGTCCTGAATCTCCACCCCGTGCTCTACATCCTTCACCGTCTCAAAGGCCGAAGTTATCAAGTTCTGGGTCATGACTTCCAGGTCTTTGACTCCTGCGCGGAAGCTGACGACACAAGAAGAAGGGAGAAGAAGCTCTTGTCAAACCATCTGGAGCTCGTGGTGGACCTCCATGGCACACGTCCCATGGAGCTCCCACGCTCCACACCCACAGGAAGACCCGTCTTCTCTCGTTGAAGTAGACTATTCTCACCGGCTGAAGTCTTCATGCCAAGTCGTGTTCTTCACATCCAGAATCCCTCCCTTCACGTTCCGGAGGTTGTTGAGATATTTACTGAAGGTCTCCTCGATCTCCAGCAAGCTGCGGGTCATCTGAGGGCCTTGTTGACCAGAGAAACAGGGCAGCGGAGTCTGTTTGCCATCTTCCCAGCGGGCGAAGTGTTGCTGGCTGTCGCACACCTACCAGGAGAAGGAAGCGGCTGTGATCACCGTCTTCCCTGGGGTCTACTCTCTTGGGCACAGACCCAGCTGGCCCAGAGAATTATGGGAAAAGATGCAGGAACGAGGAGCTGTCCACCAGGCTGGAGATCCCTCCATCCAGCTAATCCATTCTTGCTCTGCAGAAGGACCGGATCTCAACGATGACAGCAGGCATGGATGGATTGCAGAGGTCAACCCTTGGAAGCTAACATTTGACCGCTAGAGACGGTCACCACACACGTACCTCCAGGAGATCTTTGCAGCGTTGGACAAAGGCATCCACCTGGGCGAAGATGCTGGTCTGGTCCAGGACCCATCCCTTCCCAGAAAGTCTGCCAGAAGAGTCACTAGTTAATTTAACAATGAACCAGTGGAACAGCTTGCCACCGGAAGTTGTGAGGCACTCCACCATTGGAGATTTTTAAGAAGAGACCTGCCATTTGTCTGAAATGGTACAGGGCTGGCTGGGGAATTCTGGGAGTTGAAGTCCAGAAGTCTTAAATCAGGGGCCATGTTGGGAGACCCCAGGAATAGGATCATTCTCTTATTCTCACGGGGGCTACGCTGGGCAGGGAAGGAGGTGGATTAGCAGCCAACATCCCCCAGACCTTTAAAAAAAAATGGGGATATTGCCCTCCGGAAATCTTGACCCAGGAGAAAAGGGGATGGACAACGATCCCTTAAATGTGAGCCAGGCCTGTGCGGCAGCGGGCGAAAAAACCTAATACGATCCTCGGTTGTATAAACAGAGGAATAGAATCAAAATCGCGTGAAGTATTACTACTGCTTTGTAAAGCCTTAGTAAGGCCGCACCTGGAATCCCGCATCCAGTTTTGGTCCCCACATTACCAAAAAAAAAATAATAATAATGTTGGGACTTTTGGAATTTATTTATTTATAAAGCAAGCAACGGATGGAAACTAATCAGAGAGAGAAGCGACGTCGAACGAAGGAGAAATGTCCTGACGGCGGCGACCATTAACCCGTGGGACAGCCTGCCACTGGAGGCTTTTAAGAAGAGATCGGACAATCACTTGTCTGAAATGGCCTAGGACGGTTCTCCTGCTGGAGCCGAGCGTCCAAGGTCCCGTCTAACTCGGTTATTATGTTATCGTTATTCTCACGGAGAGGGGAGAGGCTAAGGGGGAAGGATGTGGGGCTGCAGCAAGCAGCCCAGAACCTTAGGAAAATGGGTGGGGGGGCCTGGCTGATCTCCTTCATCCTTCTCCCCCATGCGCCCCCCTCCCCATGGGCAAGAGGTTTCCAAAGAAATCAGCTAATCAGGGAAGGGCGAAGACCCCCCCTCCCCAGCCCCCAGCCCCAGGGACTAAGCTCAAGAGCTTAATCCGGGGGTCCGGCTAGGCGGGGGTCTTAAATGCCTTTTTGTATCTTGCTGGATATTGATCCAGCCCTGCTAATTTGAATTTGAAGCGGACAAGGAACACTTAAGGCTTAATTGTCAAGGACCAGGCAACCACTTAAACCTGACATCCCTAATCATAATGATGGATTATTTCTCAAGTGCGGAGAAGCTGGGCGGGCGAAGGGGAGGGGAGGGGAGGGGGCTCGGAGAAGCGTCCCCGGCAGGGCTGGAAGAGGATGCGGGGAGCGGGGGGGGGGCGAGAAGCCAAGAATGGCAAGGTTTTCCACCCCACCCACCTCCCCCAAAAATTCAGCGTAATAGTCGGGATCTTATAAGCCAGGGATGGCTAACCGTTCGGCCAAAAAGTGAGGGGAGCACGGTGTGTGTGTGTGTGTGTGTGTGTTGCGTGCTCACACCCATAATTTAATGCCCCCCTGTGCCCCTGTGCACAAACCCCCCCCCCACGCCCCATTTTGAGCCTAGCAAGTCTCCCTGAAGTCTCCAGAGGCCAGAAACAGCCTGTTTCGATCCGGTAGGCCCATTTTTTCACCCTCCCCAGGCTCCAGAGGCTTTTCTGGAGCATGAGGAGGGCAAAAACGGCTTCTCCCGTCCTCCCAGAGCCTCCGCGTGAGACCTGGCATCCAAAACGGGCTGTGTGGAGACTCCTGGGAGGCGAGGGGTGGCATGGGCGGGGCCAGCCAAAAATCAGCCGGCTGGCACGCGCATGTGTGCTGCAGCTGAGCTAAGACAAGGGCTCGCGTGCCCGAAGATATGGCTCTGCGTGGCACCTCTGCCATAGGTTTGCCCTCACGGTTATAAGCCGTGGTTTGCCGGCTCCGATAAAGCTTGCCAAGCGGAGGGTGCGAGCATCAAACCAGGATGGGAAGGGCATGGCTCAAGGCCATCTCTGGAGGGGTCTTGGTGGACAGATGGTAGACCTCGACTTATCCCCATTTGTTTAGTGACCGTTCGAAGTTACGACCGGGGTGGAAAGAAAGGGACGCACAGAACGTTTTTCGCACTTGGTACCGTGGCCGCCATCCCTGGCCGATTGGCAACTGTCCCATATTTATGACGGTCGCAGTGTCCCGTGTGTGCGTGTGTGTGTCCTGCGATTCGCTGTGGCGACCTTTTGTTGACAAGCAAAGTCAACGGGGAAGGCAGATTCACTTTACGGCCGAGTGGCTAACTTTCCCGACGGCCGTGATTCCCTTAACAATGGTGGCATTCTCCAGGGCAAAATTCACTTAACAACGGTGGCATTTTTCCGGGGCAAAACTCAGTTAACAAATGTTTCACTTAGGAGCAGAGGTTTTGGGCTCAATTGCGGTCGTAAGTCAAGGGCTGCCTGTCATTTGTGGCAGTCCATCACTGGGACAGGAAAATACAGGTGGTCCTCGAGTTACGGCCGCAACCGAGCCCCAAATTTATGTCGCTAAGTGAGACTTTTGTTCAGTGAGCTTTGTCCCATTTTACGACCTTTCTAGCCGCCGTCATGAAGTGAAGTGAACCCCTGCAGTTGTTCCTTAAGTGAATCTGTCTTACCCATTGTCGGAAGGTCGCAAAAGGGAATCACATAACCCCAGGACACTGAGTCCGTCATAAACATGACTCGGTTGCCGAGCGTCTGATTTTTGATCCCGTGACCACGGGGATACCACGACAATCGGAAGTCTGAAACAACTTTTTATGTAATTTCACAAAATTACACAAAATTTCAAACACTAAGTGTAATATTGGTCACTAAGTGAACTGTCAGAAGTCGAGGACTAGTTGTTAAGGCCATGCCCTTCCAAAAACAGGAGGGGGAAAAAAACGACGCAAAGGAAACGCAGTGGGACCGTGGCTGCATCGTCCGCGCGGACGGTGAGATAGGCAGAATGCTAAAATATGGATGAGAGTTCGCTTGGCGGCACAGCTGGACGCCTTGCTTAACATCCAGGCGAAGCCCGTCCGGCTGACGAGGCAGCAAGGCGGCGGGAATTAAAAGCAGCGTGCGATGCGGTCACGGCCGAGAAAAGAAATATTGTGCGATTGTTCTGGCCGCACAAATGGAAAGGTAACAAGCGTGAAAGCAACAAGCACAGGATGATAAATTGTTCAAGGGTGCCGGGCAGGAATGAAATCTAAAATTTGTTACTACCGGTTTTCTGGGCGTGGCTTGGTGGGGGGGGGTAATGTGACTGGGGGGGCGTGGCCATTTTTTTAAACTTTTAAAACTATTTTTTCTAGTACCTCTTCGGCGAAGAGGTTGTAAAAAATGCTTTCAAAAGGCTCTGACGATCCCAGCTGAGTTTCCTGATCGTCAGAGGCCTTTAAAAGAAAAAAAGCCTCCGATGAGCAGAAAACTCAGCTGGGATCGTCAGAGGCATTTAAAAGAAAAAAAGCCTCTACTGATCAGGCAACTCAGCAACTTTTTTTCTTTTAAATGCCTCTGACGATCCCAGCTGAGTTGCCTGCTCAACGAGAATAAAGAGAATTATTTGTGTACCTTGGAGCAGAATATTTCCTGTTAACAACCATTTTTAGCACAGACGCTGGCAAGTTCAGGCGGTCGTTAAGCAAATCACCCAGTCGTTAAGCAGATCCCGCTTCCCACAAGGGACATTTTGCTTGGTCAGAGATCAGTTAGGGAGGTCACCGATCGTGACCATGTCCTACATCCGAATGGCGGCCAATCGTGTTCACTGAGGACTGGCCTCTTGGCACGGCGCAACTTTGCCCCACCCCAGACTCCACCCCCTTACTTGTTGTGCATGTAAGCCGCCTGCTGGTAGCACTCCTTCCAAGATGACATGCAGGAGATGCAGCTGTGCAACGTCTGGCGGGACGAGTTGATGTAGCCTTCGAACAGGCGGTCCAAGGAAATGTCTTTGCAACACATCTGGATGATTTTGTTGCTCATCTGGGGAGAAAGGAGGGAGAGAGAGAGAGAGAGAGAGAGAGAGAGAGAGAGAGAGAGACCGAGACCTCACAATCCCCTCAGGGACAACCCCCCCCCCTTTGAGATCCTTCCATGGCAGGGGTGGGGAAAACGAGGGCCCTTTGATGACTCGGGGACTTCAACTCCCAGAATTCCCCAGCTAGCTCTTTGGTTTCACTTTGCTGAAGTCAAGATATATTACATTTACTGCATACCCACCATCTATGAAGAAAGTTACCCTGTGTGGCTGCCTGGGGAATTCTGGGAGTTGAAGTCCACAGGTCTTAAAGGGGCTGTGGTTGGAGACTCCTGATTTAAGACCCATGGACTTCAACTCCCAGAATCCCCCAGCCAGCTCTTTTTTCCCCACTTTGCTGAAGTCAACATATATTACGTTTACTGCATACCCACCGTCTATGAAGAAAGTGATACTACATGGCTGGCTGGGGAATTCTGGGAGTTGAAGTCCACCCGTCTTAAAATGACCAAGAGACCCCAGAGTTATCCTCCTCCTCCTCCACAAACCCTCCCTTCTAGCACTGATGACATTCCCTAGCTGGGTCATGAAACGTCTGCCAAGAAAATAGTCAAGCTCAGAGAGCACCCGGGACCCCAAAGTGGACCTTCTCCTCCCCCTCCTTCTCCTCTTCCTCCTTCCTCCACTTCACAAACTCAACTCCCTTCTAGCACTGATGACGTTCCCTAGCTGGGTTATGAAACGTCTTACAACACAAACAAACAAACAGCCAAGCTTAAGGAGCACTACAGGCTTCACACTCTTCCTCTCTGCAACCTCCTCTTTCTTCTAATACTGATAACGTTCCCTAGTTGGGTCATGAGAGGTCTTGCAAGAAAACCACCAAGGACCCCCATATTTTTCTTCCTCCTCCCCCTCCTCCTCCTCCTCCTCTTTCCTAAGTGACAAATATTCCCGTCTATCCGTCCACATATTAGTATTTTGGGTATTTTTGCAGTTGTTCAGCTAACGTGTTTGGACAAAACAAAATATCTCTAAATATTTTTTAAAGGTTTTTTTTTTAAGGAAAGAGAACAAAGGGAGTGGGGGAGGAGAAATAAAGGCACCCCCCCCTCCCCACCTTCCGGAAGAGAGCCGTGATCCTCTCTCGGCTATTGTAGTACGGGGAGTTGACCCACACGATCCGGACCAGGCTGATGAGATGGGGCAGCTTTTCGGGGATATCTTTGGGCCGTAGAGTGGCCAGTTCCTGGAAGGGCTCCTTCAGGATGGACAGGAAGCGGAGGTTGGACTGGGCCTGCTCCGACCCATCCTGCAAAGCAACGGCAGAGAGCGAGAGAACCCGAGTTAGCCAGGGGAACGGCTCGCCACCAGAAGCGATGGGGGCCACATCACCCCTCTTGGGCAGCCGTGTGTCCAGAATGGTAGATAATACGGTCTCTTGCTTGAAGAGTGGGTTGGACTAGATGACCTCCAAGGTGCCCTTCCAGCCATATGAATTAATATCTATCTATCTATCTATCTATCTATCTATCTATCTATCTATCTATCTATCTATCTATCTATCTATACGGTCTGTCCGTCCGTCTATCCATTATCTATCACCTACCTATCATCTATCATTATCATTGTATCTATCTATCTATCCATCCATCCATCCATCCTTCCTTTCCTTCTCTCTTTTTTCTTTCATCTGTCATTTCTTTATCTATTATCATCTATTTTTCTATCCTTGTTCTGTTTTTTCTGTTTCTTTCTTTTTTCTCCTGTCATTTTTCTTTATCTCTATTATCATCTTTTCTTTCTCTCTCTCCCTCTCTCTTTCCTTTCTTCCTTTCCTCTATTATCTCTCTGTCTCTCTCTCTCTCTATCTGTCTGTCTGTCTGTCTATCTATCTATAATCTTGAGGTTTTCAAGCAATGATTGGACAGCTTGCAGCTGTATTTTTGATAAATCTTTCTTCCCTTCCTCCCTCCCTCCCTTCCTCCTTCCGTCCTTTTTTTCTTTCCTTCCTTCCTTCCTTCCTCCGATTCCTTCCTCCCTCCCTCCCTCCTTCCTTCCTAATTCCTTCCTCCCTCCCTCTCTCCCTTTCTTTCCTTTCCTTCCCTTCCTCTCTCCCTCTCCCTCCCTCCTTCCTTCCTTCCCTCCTTTCTCTTCCTTCCTCCGATTCATTCATTCCTCCCTCTCTCCTTCCTTCCTTCCCTCCTTTCTCTTCCTTCCTCCGATTCATTCATTCCTCCCTCCCTCCCTCCTGATTCCTTCCTTCCCTCCTTCCTTCCTTCCCTCCTTTTCTTTCCTTCCTTCCTTCCTCCCTGATTCATTCCTCCCTCCCTCCCTCCTGATTCCTTCCTTCCCTCCCTCCTTCCTTCCTTCCCTCCTTTTCTTTCCTTCCTTCCTTCCTCCCTGATTCATTCCTCCCTCCCTCCCTCCTGATTCCTTCCTTCCTTGATTCCCTTTATTTCCTTCCTCCCTTCCTCCCTGATTCATTCATTCCTCCCTCCTTCCCTCCCTCCTCCCTTTCTTCCCTTTATTTCCTTCCTCCCTTATTCATTCATTCCTCCCTCCTTCCCTCCTTCCCTCCTGATTCCTTCCTTCCTTCCTTCCCTTCCTTTCCTTCCTTCCCTCTTCTCTGATTCATTCATTCCTCCCTCCCTCCTTCCTTCCCTTTATTTCCTTCCTCCTTTCCTCCCTTTCATTCATTCATTCCTCCCTCCTTCCTTCCTGATTCCTTCCTTCCTTCCTTCCCTTTCCTTCCTTCCTTCCTTTCTTCCCTGATTCATTCATTCCTCCCTCTCTCCCTCCTTCCCTCCTGATTCCTTCCTTCCTTCCTTCCCTTTCCTTTCTTCCTTCCTTCTTCCCTGATTCATTCATTCCTCTCTCCTTCCCTCCCTCCCTCCTTCCTTCCCTTTATTTCCTTCCTCCTTTCCTCCCTGATTCATTCATTCCTCCCTCCCTCCTTCCTTCCTTCCTTCCTGATCCCTTCCTTCCTTCTTTGACATAGCACCTCCTGTTCAAGCAGAGGATTAGTCTAGAAGACCTCCAAGGTCCCTCCTACCACTATTACTGTAGCCTACGTTCCACGTTCTAAGCCAGCCGGGCCGAAGACCATCAGGGCAAGCCCTGCCCCAGCCTGGCCCTTTGACCACCGTCCTGCAGAACCGGACAAGCGCATCCCCCTGCTCTCCGGTTCCTCTCCCTGCCCCTAACCTGGATCTGTTTGGAGAGCCGCTGGAAAGGGGCCACGTAGGAGGACTTGGAGAGCATCAGGATGCTCTCGATGTGCTTCACCCCCTTCTGGCACAGCTGCTTGCTGATCTCCGACAGGTCGGTGCAGCGGTTCTTCCAAAAGGCGATCTCTTCCAGGGGCCCGGCGCTTTCTCGGCTCTCGACCGCCTCTTGGGCCCTCAGCACGTCCTTGATCTGCCGCGTCCAGTGAATCATGGAAGCTGGGAGAGACAGAAAGGGGTAGGGGTGGGGTGATGCCTCTCCTTGCCCAGCCCGGGGCAGGCCTTGGCACCCCCCAAGCTGCCTGCCCCTTCTAAGCCACGGTCGAAGAGTTGCCACCCCCAGATTCCTCTGGGGGTCCAGAGGAATCTTGGAAAATAAAAATAGTGGGGTGGGGGTCGAGGGGGCGGAGGTCAATGCGTTTGGAGGTGTGCCCGGAAGGAGAAAAACCATAAGCCAAGGTCTATAAACAGGAGACCTTCAAACTTCCAGAACTTCAACTCCCAGAATTCTCCAAGCCAGCTTTTTTTCACTAGGCCAAAATCAAGATATATTACATCGACCGCATTCCCACTATCTACTAAAAAAAGTTATCTTGTCAAAAAGCAAAGGTTTACAGCTGGAGCCTTCAAACTTAGCCACTTAAGACTTGTGGACTTCAACTCCCAGAATTCTCCAAGCCAGCATTTTTTCACTTGGCTGAAATCAAGATATATTACATCGACTGCATTCCCACTATCTACCAGTATTTAAAAAAATATCCTATCAAAAAGCAAAGGTTTACAGCAGGAGCCTTCAAACATAGCCACTTAAGACTTGTGGACTTCAACTCCCAGAATTCTCCAAGCCAGCTTTTTGTCACTAGGCCGAAATCAAGATATATTACATCGACCGCATTCCCACTATCTACTTAAAAAAAATATCCTATCAAAAAGCAAAGGTCTACAGCAGGAGCCTTCAAACATATCCACTTAAGACTTGTGGACTTCAGCTCCCAGAATTCTCCAAGCCAGCTCTTTTTCACTTGGCTGAAATCAAGATATATTACGTCGACCGCATGCCCACTATCTACTTAAAAAAGGTTATCTTGTCAAAAAGCAAAGGTTTACAGCAGGAGCCTTCAAACCTATCCACTTAAGACTTGTGGACTTCAGCTCCCAGAATTCTCCAAGCCAGCTCTTTTTCACTTGGCTGAAATCAAGATATATTACATTGACCGCATTCCCACTATCTACCAGTATTTAAAAAAATATCCTATCAAAAAGCAAAGGTTTACAGCAGGAGCCTTCAAACATAGCCACTTAAGTCTTGTGGACTTCCACTCCCAGAATTCTCCAAGCCAGCTTTTTTTCACTAGGCCAAAATCAAGTTATATTACATCGACCGCATTCCCACTATCTATCAGTATTAAAAAAATATCCTATCAAAAAGCAAAAGTCTACAGCAGGAGCCTTCAAACCTAGCCACTTAAGACTTGTGGACTTCAACTCCCAGAATTCTCCAAGCCAGCTCTTTTTCACTTGGCCGAAATCAAGATATATTACGTCGACCGCATTCCCGCTATCTATTAAAATATATTTATATATCCTGTCAAAAAATGCGATAAAGGTTAGTCTAGCCACATTTCTCCTCATTCTATCCATGCTGAATTCTGGGAAACCCTTGCTGGCTGGGGAATTCTGGGAGTTGAAGTCCTTAAAGTGGCCAAGGTTGGACACCCCGCGTCTATGGGGTAAGGCCAGAAGGGAGTCTCCGGGAACAAGGTCCGGGCTGGAGATGGTGACGCCGGGCTGTGCCAGCTGTTTGGGGAGAAAGGCCCACAACTTCTCCTCAGCCTTTCGGCTTCACCCCAAAGATGGTGTGTCCGTGAGGAGGCCATTACAGATTTCGAGGGGTTTTCTTAAGGGGCGTGCAATATGAACCGATACAGAATACCAAAGTTAGAAGGGACCTCGGAGGTCTTCTAGACCAACCCCTTGCTCTTAACAGGAGACCTTCTACTGAGGTGTCCCAATTTGGCCACTTTTAAGACTTGTGGACTTCTTTGTCCCCACCACTCTCAGGAGCTGCCCGAAATGCGGTCTTTTGCAGTGGTGGTGGCCGCCACATCTGGTTGGACGCAGAGATCCCCTTCTAACAGGCCATCCTTGACTTACAACCATTCGTTTAGTGACCGTTCAAAGCCACAACGGAATAGGTGTGTGTGTGAAAGTGACACGACAGTTTTTCACACTTACGGCACGGCAGCATCCTCGGGGTCACAGGCTCAAAATTCAGACGCTGGGCAACTGACTCGTATTTATGACGGTCGCAGCGTCCCCGGAAGGGAGGGGAAGAGGGATGTCACACAATCCCTTTTTGCGACCTTCGGACAAGCAAAGTCAGTGGGGGAGCCCAATCCGCTTAACGACTGCAGTGATTCATCTTAAGAACCGTGGCAAGAACGGTCACCGCTTAACGACTGTCGCACGTAGCAACGGAAATTTGGACTGCTCAATGGCGGCCGTAAGTCGAGGACTATTTATTTTCACGGGCTGTACCAGCATCGCCAGGGGGGAAGCAAAGAAGAGAAGGCCTGGCCGGTCCCACTTGTCAAGGTTTTTTTTTTCCTGGGGGTGCCAAACGAAGGAAGACTACCCCCCCAAAGTGTCTGAATGGCAAGGACCAGTGACGAGATTCAACCGGTTCGCAAACTTCGGCCGAACCAGTTGTTAAATTGCTGGCTGGCCCCGCCCTGCTCCTCCCTGCCCCGCCCCTTCCCCACGCAGCCCATTTTGGCTCCCAGGTAAGTGCAGGGAGGCCTACAAGGACCCCCAAAAGTGGATCTTCCCACCAGAGGCTTCTCGGCTACAACAGCCAAAAAATTCGGGGCAATTCATCCCCCGGCCTCCCTCCCCAGCAAAGGCTCAGAATGGAATCGGCTAATAGCTGCCGCCGGCAGGCGGCCGTCTCCAAAGCGTCTCACAGCATGGAAGCCGCAATCTTTGTGCCAAATTACCGGGCAAAACAATCACACGGCTCAGGGGATTAAAACGGCCGAGCGTCATTCAGTGCTGGAGAACAGCCGAGGTTTGAGCGATACCCAAGGGCCCTTCGAGGTCGCCAATTGGTTGCGGAAACCCCGGGATGCGGGGGGAGCCCTCGGCTTAGCGACCGCAATGGTCCCAACATTTCCGTGGCCGAGTCCCCTCACACACACACTTTTGGCACGTGACGGTAATAAGATTACCGGTGAGCCTGGTAGGCCCGTTTTTTCGCCCTCCCCAGGCTCCAGGGGCTTTCTTGGAGCTTGGGGAGGGAGAAAATGGCCTCCGCCCCCCGGAAGCCATCCGAAGGCCAGAAACGGCCCATTTCCCGACTTCCGGTGGGCCCGAAAATCAGCTGGAGCTGAGCTAACGACGCTCACGTGCCCGCAGGTATGGCGTGCCATAGTATCGCCATCACGGCCCTATGCCATTTCAGACAAGTGACTGTCCAGTCTCTTCTTAAAAACCTCCAGTGATGGACCACCTGCAACTTCTGGTGGCCAGCTGTTCCACTGGCTAATTGTCCTCTAATTGTTAGGAAGTCTCTCCTTAATTTCAGGTTGCTTCTCTCCTGGATGAGTTTTCATCGGTTGCTTCTTCTCCTGCCTTCAGGGGTTTTGGAGAACAGGTGACACCCCCCCCTCTCTTCTTTGGGGTAGCCCCTCAGATATTGGAATACTCCTATCATATCCCCCCCCCCCCTAATTCTTCTCTTCTCCAGATTGGCCAAATCCTACAATCCTACAAATCTCTTTTTTCTAGTACGGTTGTCACTTGGAGCCATCACTAAGCGAAGGCTCGTAGTCCAGGTTGATTTCTTCTCTTACGCTGCCAGAGCTGCACACCCAAGAAAAAAGGACATGCCAGCCCTTCAAATCATACCCTATTTTTGCGGGTATCTTATTTCCGTCACAATGGGCCTCGCTTTCCACTCGGGGAAACGGGTCAATTCGTGCCTACCAGGCTGGAGGCGACGCAAAGCCGCTCCGGATAATGGCCCCGGCGAGACAGAGAAGGAAGACGCCACTCCACAACTTCCAGGGAAACCCAGCGTAAAAAGGTGGAGGAAGGGAAATTTGCACACGAAACTCGCCCAAGTCTCCGAAACTGGCAAGGCGAGAGTGATGTAGGTATCCCTTCGAGAGAGACAAGGTTCGGCACGCTTCGGGTTCCACGGTGCCGGCACCGAGTACCAGTTTGGTCCAGGGTGAAGGTACCAGGTGAGAAAGTAGGAGATGGTGAGTTCTAGTCCTGAAAGTCAGCTGGATGACCGGGAGACTGGGAGTTCTAGTCTTTTCTTAGGCACGGAAGCCGGCTGGGTGACTTTGGGCCGATTACCAGGAGATTGGGAGGTCTAGTCTTTCCTTTGGCATAAAAGCCGGCTGGGTGACTTTGGGCCAATCCCTTTCTCTCAGCCGCACCACCTCATAGGGTTGTTGTTGTGGAGAAAATAGGAGGAGGAGGGAGTTTGGGATATGTTCACCGTGAGTTATTTTTAAAAATAATAAAGGCAGGATATGAATTAAATAAGTATGAAGGAAGGAAGGAAGGAAGGAAGGAAGGAAGGAAGGAAGGAAGGAAGGAAGGAAGGAAGGAAGGAAGGAAGGAAGAAAGGAGATGAGGAAGGGAGGGAGGGAGGGAGGAAGAAAGGAGATGAGGGAGGGGAAGGAAGGAAAGAAGGAAAGAAGAAAGGAAAGAAGGAGATGAGAGCGGGAGAAAGGAAGGGAGGAAAAAGAAGGAAGGAAGGAAGGTGATGAGGAAGGAAGGAGATGAGGGAGGGGAAGGAAGGAAGGAAAAAGAAGGAAGGAAGAAAGGAGATGAGGGAGAGAGGGAGAAAGGAAGGAGGGAAGGAAGGAAGGAAGGAGATGAGGAAGGAAGGAGATGAGGGAGGAAGAAAGGAAGGAAAAAGAAGGAAGGAAGAAAGGAGATCACGGAGGAAGGAGGGAGGGAGGGAGGGAGGGAGGGAGGGAGGGAGGAAGGAAGGAAGGAAGGAAGGAAAAAGAAGGAAGGAAGGAAGGAGATGAGGAAGGGAGGGAGGGAGGAAGAAAGGAGATGAGGGAGGGGAAGGAAGGAAAGAAGGAAAGAAGAAAGGAAGGAAGGAGATGAGAGCGGGAGAAAGGAAGGGAGGAAGGAGATGAGGGAGGGGAAGGAAGGAAAAAGAAGGAAGGAAGAAAGGAGATGAGAGATGGAGGGAGAAAGGAAGGAAGGAAGGAAAAAGAAGGAAGGAAGGAAGGTGATGAGGAAGGAAAGAGATGAGGGAGGGGAAGGAAGGAAGGAAAAAGAAGGAAGGAAGAAAGGAGATGAAGGAGGGAGGGAGAAAGGAAGGAGGGAAGGAAGGAAGGAAGGAGATGAGGAAGGAAGGAAGGAGATGAGGGAGGGGAAGGAAGGAGGGAAAAAGAAGGAAGGAAGAAAGGAGATGAGGGAGGGAGGGAGGGAGGGAGGGAGGGAGGAAGGAAGGAAGGAAGGAAGGAAGGAAGGAGAGGGCGGGGAAACAAACAAACAAACAATCCTGGCCACTTGCACAAGGAGGGACTCGGCCCACCCACCCAGCCATTTCCACTCTGAGTCCCACCCTCCTCAGCCCACGATTCCCTAATAGAGATGCGGGCACGGCATAATCTCTCTCTCTCTCTCTCTCTCTCTCCTGTCCGCAGAGCGAGACGTTCAATTGAATTTGCACAAGGCGGAACAAATGAACGGCGAGTCCAGAACTGACGGCCGATGGCTCCCAGCCGCGCGTTCCGCCTGCGGGGCAGGGAAAGAGACGCAAGACGACCCCCCCCCCCCGCCCGGCGCAGGCGACAGACCCCTGGCTGGGTGGTCTCACACAAAAATAAGGGGGGGGGAGAGTTAAGCAAATGGGGGAATAAAAGAGATGGAGAGGGTCCCCTCAGCTCACCCCGACAACCAGAGACCCTCCCTCCCTTTCCAGGGGAATCTATGCTCCCACCTTATTCTAGAAGCCTGAACCCCAATAGTCAGCCAGTCCTCGACTTATGACCATGTGTTTAGCCACCTTACAACTGTTGCGACAGACACCAGGGATCAAAATTCAGGGGGGTGCAGGGTCCCCCAATCCCCTTTTTGCGACCATCCCACGGGACTTCCCACAGGCAAAGTGAATGCTGGGAGCTGGATTCGTTTAACGACCGCCTGATCCGTTGAACAAACGCGGTCACTCCCTGGAGCAAGCGTGGCAAGGAAGCTCGTAAATTCAGGCGTTGACTTATTTAACCTTGCTTAGCGACGCAAATTCCGATCGCTCTTGTGGTCATAAATCGAGGACTGCTGGTATCTCCGTTGAGGGAGAGGGAGAAAGGAAGATATGGAAAGCAATGAACAGGCCCGACAGTCTACAGCTAGTCCCCGACTTACCACTGCAATTGAGCCCCAAATTTATGTTGTTAAGTGAGACACTTGGGAAGTGAATTTTGTTCCACTTTACGACATTTCTCGCCACAGTTGTTAAGCGAATCACGGCAGTTGTGAAGTTAGTAAAACGGTCCTTAAGTGAATCTGGCTTGCCCATTGTCGAAAAATCGCAAAAGGGGATCCCGTGATCCCGGGACACTGCGACCGTCATTAGTAGGAACCAGTTGCCGAGCGTCCAAATTTTGATCATGTGACCGTGGGGATGTCGCAACGGTCATAAGTGTGAAAATCGGTCCCAAGTCACTTTTTTTCGTGCCGTCGTAACTTCAAACGGTCACTAAACGAACTGTTGTAAATCGAGGATTACCTGGAGAAACGGCAATTTTTAGACTTCTGGACTTTTAAAACTTCTGGACTTTTAAAACTGTTAAACTTTAAGACTTCTGGACTTTAAGACATCTCAACGTTTAAAACTTCTGGACTTTTAAGATTTCTGGACTTTTAAGACTTTTGAACTTTTAAAACTTTTGGACTTGAAGACTTCTGGACTTTAAGACATCTCAACTTTTAAAACTTCTGGACTTTAAAGACTTCTGGACTTTTAAAACTTCTGGACTTTAAAGACTTCTGAACTTCAACTCCCAGAATTCCTCCCTGCTGGCTGAGGAATTCTGGGAGTTGAAGTCCACCAATCTTAAAGTTGCCAAGTTCGCAGGCCCTTGATTTATCCCAAAGTTTTCAGACCTCAGCAACTTGGAAGATGGCTGGACTTCACCTCCCAGCAGGCCCCAGGGCCTTGGAATTCTTTCAGGCAATCGGGCACAAGGTTCAAGAACGGGACTGGGTGCGAATTCTGAGCAAGAACGACATTGGCAACGTTGACGAGATCTGTCGGAGATAGTGCCCGATAACAATCGCCACCCAAATTTGGGCATTTCTGCTCGGGCGGAAGGCTGCCCCAACCCATCTGCCAGGAGGCTGTGTGGGCTCAGGATGAATCTGGCATCGTTTTAAACTTGGCTTTCCCAGGAAACAACATAACCCTGGCTTCTAACCTTAATAGGCGTGTGTGGGAGTAGAAATAACCCATAGTTTGAATTCCCTTTGGGGAAGTGCCAACAAATTGGGCTCTACATTTAAAGCAGGATTTTTAGAACCCTTTTCAGAACGGTTGACTTACAACCATTCGCTTAGCGGCCGTTCGAAGTTAGGACGGGGCTGAAAAAAGGGACTTATGGCCGTTTTCACACTTATGACGGTTGCACCGTCTCCGTGGTCACAAATTCAGATCCTTGGCAATTGACGCAGATTTATGACGGTGGGAGCATCTCGGGGTCACGCGATTCCTCTCTGGCGAGCAAAATCCTCCGTGAAGCCACATTTGCTTAACGACGGTGTTCCTAATTTCAGAACCTCGGCGATTCACTTAACGACAGTGGCAGGAAAATGGGCAAAACTCACCGAGCAACTTTCTCACTTGACCACGTGCGTTTTGGGCTCAACTGCGATCGTACGTTGAGGACTCTGTGCAGACGGTCCTCGCTTAGTGACCGTTGAAGTTACCGAAGACCTCTCAAAAGCTATTTACGACACGATCCCAATGTTATGGCCACTGCACCGTGTCCGTGTTCATTTGCCGTTATGACTGACTGCAGGGACGCTGGAGGGACCCCTGTCTATCTTCCCACTGGGTCCCCCCACAAGCTTCCCCCACACGCCCACTGCAGAGGATGCCTCGTTTCCACCCCACCAGGCCCCAAACCTTTTAAGGGTAATCCTCCACTTACAACGGTTCATTTAGTGACCATTCAAAGTTAAAACGGCACTAACCCCCCCCTCGCTTTTCACACTTATGACTGTTGAAGCATTCCCCGGGGTCACGCAATCCAAATTCAGAAGCTTGGCAACTGACTCATACTTATGACGGTCGCCATGTCCCAGGGGTCACACCATCCCCTTTTGCGACCTTCCGACAAGCCACGTCCACGGGGCAGCCGGATTCGCTTAACGACCGGGCGGCCGACTTATCGACTGCGGTGGGTTCACAAGGAAAGTCGTAAAACGGGTCAAAATTTCTCTTTACGGATGTCACACTGAGCAATGGAAATTTGGGGCTCGAGTGTGAGTCGTCAGCCCGCAGGACTGCCTGCGAAAAGGATCCCCCCCTTCTGCCAAACGTTGGTCGTGAAGGAAGGACAGATTTCCTCTAGGAGTTCGAGACGGTCCTTTTTCCAGTGTCTGAGACCACCCACCCACCCCACCCCATCCCTCGTCCTGTTGCCCACCCCCGCCCCAAATGGCCACGGTCACGTGGACAAAAATCTGTGAATGCAGAAACTCCACAGGGATGGTTTCCTCTTCCTTCCTTCCTTCCTTCCTTCTTTCCTTCTTTCCTTCCTTCCTTCTTTCCTCCCTCCCTCTCATCTTCCTCCCTTCCTTCCTCCACTCTCCTTCCTTCCTCTCTTCCCCTCCCTCATCTTCCTTCCTCCCTCCCTCATCTTTCTTTCTTCCTTCTTCCCTCATCTTCTACCTTCCTTCCTCCATTCTTTTTTCCTTCCTTCCATCCTCCTTCTTTCCCTAACCCTCCCTCTCCCTCATCCTTCCTTTCTTCCTCCCTCCCTCCCCCTCCCTCCCTCATCTTCTTTCCTTCCTCCCTCATCTTCCTTCCTTCCTTTTCTTCCTTCCTTCCTTCCTCCACTCTCCTTCCTCCCTCCCTTCCTTCCTTATCTTCTTCCTTCCTTCATCTTCTTCCTTCCTTCCTCCACTCTCCTTCCTCCCTCCCTCCATTCCTTCTCATCTTCTTCCTTCCTTCTTTCCTCCCTCATCTTCTTCCTTCCTTCCTCCACTCTCCTCCATCCATCCCTTCCTTCCTTATCTTCTTCCTTCCTCCCTCATCTTCTTCCTTCCTTCTTCCACTCTCCTTCCTTCCTCCCTCCTTTCCCTCTCATCTTCTTCCTCCCTCCCTCCCTCCCTGCATCCTCATTTGTATCTTGCCTAAATTGGACTTCTTTGGTGAATGGGCTTCCCCGGAATCCCAGAGGGGCAGAGCTGGGAAGAAGACCCCCGGTTTCTTGTCCTCCCAATTCCATCCCTCCCCCCCACCTGCAGCCGGACTCATTGCCCTGCCGTAAAACCGGGCGCACGCACGGCGTCTGACCAGATTGGGAATGATAGATGCAATGCAGAGGCGGCTTGGTTAATCCCCTCACATGCAAGAGCGGCTGGTGTGCTCTTCCCCAGCGGCCCATCTCCTCCTCTTCCCATCCGGTTAGCGCCCCCGCCCCCTCAGATACCCCAAGACCCATCACTCACTTTCCAGACGATGGACCACGGCCTTGTCCTTCTGGGCCACCTCCGGGGTGATGGTGAAAGATTCAATCGGGATGTAAAGGACGGTACGGCCCTTTATCTTGTAGCGGGTATCTGCGGACGGAGAGGGCCGGGGATTAGGGTTTTTGTTGGCTTTTGGAGGGAGGGGGGACCTCAGGACGTCTCCTTAGGACCCCCTCCCAATTCTCATTCCTCAGTCCTCAACTGAGACACCCACAATTCCAGGTAGTCCTCGATTTACGACGATTTGTTTAGGGACCGTTTGAAGATACGACGGTACCGAAAAAGTGACTTACAAACAGTACAGGTAATCCCTTGGCTTACAACAGTTGCAGTATCCCCTTGATCAGGTGATTAAAAATGAAGATTCTTAGCAACCGATTCACATTTATGACGGTGGCCATGCCCTTGGGTCACGTGATCGCCCTTTGTGACCTTTGGACACGCAAAGTCAATGGGGAAGCCGGATTTACTTATCAACCGTGATCCTAACTCAACAACAGTGGTGATTTGCTTAACGGCAGTGGCAAGAAGGTCGTAAAACGGGGCAAAACTCATGCAATGGGGGTGGGTTAGTGATGCGGTGGCCCAGAGGTGGCGTTCTCGCCTCACTATCAGGAAGCTGTGAGTTCGATTCTAAGTAGAGACAGATATTTCTCTCTCTGGGCACACTGAGAATGTATCTGCCGAACAAAACTCTGCATTGGAAACAGGAAAGGCATCCGGCCATTAAAAAACACACTGCTAGCTCCATTCAGTTGCCCAGGCTCCACCTCGCAAGGGATTATGGGGTTGTTAAATGAAGATGATGATGGTGATGGATGGGGGTGGGTTATCCGGATTCGCTTAACGGCTGCACTGATTCGTTTAACAACTATGGCAAGAGTGGTCGTACAACGGGGCAAGACTCATTGAACAAACGACTCACTTAGCAATGGACATTTTGGGCTCAGTGGTGCTCGTTAAGCCGAGGACGACCCCGTATCAGCAGCCAGAGACTTGGGACAACACCAAAGCACCAGTCCACGGATCTGTGGCCGCAAAGGTAGATCCGACAGGAAAAACGGCCGAACCCTACCTGTCAGGGAGGTCATGAAATGATAAATTTCGGAGAAAAATTCGTTTTTGATGCTTTCCGGCCAGGCGCCTTTGCGGAAGAGGCGGGGCAGATAGGCCGCGTTGAGCGTGCGCATCAGGGAATCGATGTACGGCCTGCGCACGGAGCCGAACTGCACCACTTCGTGGAAGTTCTCCTCCGTAATTTCGGCGTTCTCCTGGCGGATGAAGTAGGCCAGCTGTTTCTGCTCCTGTTGGGAGAACGGCCAAAAATCGAGACAGGGACAAGGGAGTCCCCTGCCGTTGTGTTCTCTCAACCTACAACTCTGTGGACCTCTGGGGAATTCTGGGAGTTGAAGTCCCACCCAGCTTTTGAGGAAAATTCTTCATATGTTCCAGGGATGAAATGCTACCGGATCGGCCCCGATCGGCCGATCCGATAGTGATGATGACCGGTAGTTCAGAGAACCGGTAGCAATGGCACCCACCGCATTCCATGGAGTTGGGGAATGCACCATTTTCCGACTCCGGCCTTGCCGCAGAGCCGCTGCCTGCTTGCCCTTCGCCATGTGGTGTATCCTACTGCTCACCTTTCTCCCGCGGCTCGCTGCCAGGGAAGGCAAGCGTCCGAAAGTCGCTCCTTCTTGAATGAGCCGCCACCATCGCCGCTCTGGTCCACGAGCCGGCTGTGCAAGGGCACACCGTTTATTTCATTCATTCATCAGCGGCAGTTTGGTTTTCCCTTGTGCAGCCGGCGCGTGGACCAGGACGGCAATGGTGGCGGTTCATTCAAGAAGGAGAGTGAGCGACTCCGGTAACTTTCGGGCGCTTGCCTTCCCTGACAGCCAGCCGCGGGAGAAAGATAAGGACACGCCGCGTGGCGATGAGAGAGTGGGCAGCGGCAAGTGGGTGGCAGAATACAAATTTTAAAAGTTTTCCTACCGGGTTCCGCGGACGTGGCTTGAATGGGAGAGGGTCTTGGGACTGAGTGGGCGTGGCTGAGTGACATCGAGTTGGCCACGCCCAGTCACAGGACACCCCCACCCCCACCAAGCCACGCCCACAGAACCAGTTGGGGAAAATGGTAGATTTCACCTCCTTCCAAAGCACCCAAAGGCAGGACAAGAAGGAACGGATGGAAACGGGTCAAGGAGAGAAGCAACTTGGAATTAAGGAGAAAACTTCCTAACGGGGAGGACCATTAACCGGTGGGACAGCTTGCCACCAGAAGTTGTGGCTGCTCCATCGCGGGAAGGTTTTGAAGAAGAGACTGGACTTGTCCCTTGACACAGGTATTTCACTTGTCTGAAATGGTATAGGGCCGTGATGGCGAACTATGGCACCCCGCGTTTTTATATTTACCAGCAGAGCTATTATTTCTGGACTGTCAGACTTACCGTAGTTTGCCAAGTTTCTTATCAGCACACTACTACGCATGTCCGCATTCCTTTGCTCTTCTTCTAGAAACTTTTCCTTTGTTCTCCAGCCAAGGAAGGTCCCAGGCTGGGATTCTTTGCCAACATGTAATCTAATTTAGATAGTGAGATGTCTTTGTTTTCTTTACAATAAATATGAGTTGAATTAGAGAATGTTTCTTCGGTTTATTGACCGAAGTATACAGAAGGATAAAAATCACGATCCAACTCAAAATGAGGGGCAATTACCCCACGCAAGGTAACGGGGGCTGATTGCCGCTCTGACATTGGCAAACGGGCCATTTTCGGCCTCCGGGTGTGTGTGTGTGTGTGGGGAAGGCTGTTTTCGCCTCCCCAGACTCCTAGAAAGGCTCTGGAGGCTGGGGAGAGCGAAAAACGGGCCTTCTGGTCCCTGCAGGATATGCTATAACCATTTCAGACAAACGGCTCTCCAATCTCTTCTTGAAAACCTCTCGTGATGGAGCAACCCACAACTTCCAGTGGCAAGCTGTTCCACCGGTTAATTGTTTCTGAATTGATTGATTGACTGATTGACTGATTGACTGATTGATTGATTGACCTGGTGAGGTATGACCGGTTCCACTTTCAACCCGGCGAAATCGTCGACGTAAAATACAAGCATGTTTTGGGTGACGTCCTTCAGGAACTGGTCCATGGCGGCCAGATGTTCCTCCGTCCACATCTCTTCGGTGACGCCGGAGATAAGGACAGCCGTTTTCGGAGGCATGGTTTCTGCACAAAGACCGGGAGGGAAAACCCACAATTTTAACCAAGTAACACAAGACAACACTGTCTCAGAGAGGGACGAACTTTTCCCTGGACGAGTTTGTGTCTTCCCCAGACATGCACATACATAATCCTCGAATTACGACCGGTTCCTTAAGTCACCGTTCAAAGTTCCTATCTGAGGGAATACAGGTAAGTAAGTCCTCGACTTACGACAGTTCGTTTTGGTGAGCGTTCGGAGTTAGAACGGCACTGAAAAAAGGGACTCCTGACCGTTTTTTCACACTTACGACCGTTGAAGCATCCCCATGTGCCTGACAACTGACTCACATTTACGATGGTTACAATGTCCCAAGGATCCTCTTTTGCGACTTTCTGATGAGCAAAGTCAATGGGGAGGGGGTGGGTGGGAGCCGGATTCACTCAATAACCGAGTTATTGACTTATCAAACTGCCGCGATTCAACTTAACGACCGTGGAAAGTCAGATCGTAAAATGGGGCAGAATTCGCGTAACGACCGTCTCGCTTAAAAAACAGAACTTTTGGGCTCAGTTGCGGATGTAAGTCGAGGACGTACCTCTACTTACGACCCAGATTTGAAATTCCGACAGTGGCCACGCCCAACCTCCCCCGCTCGTCATCTGATATCACACTTTGGGGGTTTTGGCAAATTTACGGCCGTTTGCAGTGTCCCTTGGTCACACCAGCCGATATTTATGTCGTATTTAATGAAAACCTTTCATTTACTTCCTGGTTTCCCACCAAAATTTATATTTACATATCTATCTATCTATCTATCTATCTATCTATCTATCTATCTATCTATCTATCTATCTATCTATCTATCTATCTATATGTAGGTCTTTGGTTATTCAGGTCTTCTCCCGCGTAAAATTGGAAGTGTCTTGCAACGTTTCAACAAAGTCTCATTCGTCATCTTCAGGCTGGTGTGTTCTCTGCTTTCGTGCTTCTAGGAGCAATGTGTGATTGCAGCTGTTTCTTCCTTTAACTTAAAAAGAAGCATTCTGATGCCTATTGGGAGGCTAATATAGATCTATTTCAGACTGATTGGTCCTCATCAGTTAGCCACACCCTTACCATATATACCCTTACCATATGTTTCCTCCTTCACTGAGCTATGGTTTTATATATATATATATATAATATATAATATATATATATATATATATATATATATATATATAATATATATATATATATATATATATAAAACCTACCCTCCACGTAAAACCGGGCACGGTCATGCGGTCATCCAATTAACGACCAGCACAACTTAACGACGTAAGTCGAGGACGACCTGAGCTTTGCTGCTTGGGGAACCCCGAAAAACTCAGGAATAAAAAGGGTGGGGTTGTTTCAAGCCACTCTCTTTCCCCCCCGCCCCCCCCACTCACCCCAAGTCATCCCCTTATAAGGAGCGTGCATAAGTGCACCAGCGTGCCTACCGTCCCTGTCCTAATCTTCCTTTTCGCTCACCCTTTTCATGCATTCAAATGACGTTGATCCTTTTCACCTGTAACCTTATATATGCTTGACAAATAAATCAACTTAAACTTATTTCCTAAGAGCTCTTCCGAGGGGGGGAAAAAAACCCTGGCAATCAGGATCCCGTTAAGCGCAACATCTGGCGTGGAAGCGCAGAACCAGATGTGCTTGGGGTGTGTGTTGCAAAGGAAGTGTGCAAAATTGCAAGCAGAAATATTACCCCCCACCCCCTTTTCGGTCTTCCCTGAGGATTTGTCGAGGGGGGGGCAGAGGGGGGGGGGTTTCCAAGAGAATGCCTGTGCTTGGGGAAGACTCTTCCTCCCTCGCTCCCCCTTTGCAAAATCGCTGGCTGCAGATACAATCCAGGGCGGCACGATGGCAGAGTCCCAATCAGTAAATTTGAATAGATCCAAAAGGGACCTTGGAGATCTCCTAGTCCAGCCCACTGCTTAAGCAGGAGACCCACCCTCCCCTAGACCCTTTCGGACAAACGGCGATCCTGCCTCTTCTTCTTCCCCGCCCCCATTGCTTCCCCCTTGCCTTTTGCTTGTCAGAAGGCCGCCAAAGGAGACGCACGCGACCGTCGTAAAAAGTGAGTCGGTTCGGGGCGTCTGAATTTTTGATCGGGTGACTGCGGCGATTTGCTGCCGCGGTCGTTAAGGTGTGAAAAAATGGTCCCGAGTCACTTTTTTTTTTCTTGCACGCGTGCTCCTTGACTTACAGTGGCTCATTTAGCGACCGTTCAAAATTACGACGGTCAACGTGGCAGAGAAAAGTGGTAACAGGGGGCAGAACTCACGCTAACGAACGGCTCGCAAATGTTGGGCTCAATTGCGGTCGTAAATCGGGGAGCTGCTGATATATTCCCAGAGTTTCGATGGGTCCTCCCGGCGGACAGTGTCCCCAAAGGGGCCCAGAAGGGCCCCCCCAGGCAAGACCCGCTCCGCTGCCCCCCCACCTCCCCACTTACCAAATCCGTATCTTCCTCCGTGGGGGTGGAAGGAGGTGCATCACCAATTCCACGTTCTCTTCCGCCTCTTCGGGGACCACAGGATGGGAGATAATCTGGGGGAGGGCAGGAAGGTGGGGGTGGTTAGAGACCCCAGACTAAGAATGGGGGAGAGCTGAGTTTTCAGCCATACACATGGAGGGAACGTGGGCCGTTTCGTTCTTCTTCGTCCGGCCTACCTCACAAGGGTGTTGTTAGGGGAAGGAGGGCTAAGGGAAAGGGAAAGGCCAAGAAAGGAGCGGAGGACTAAACAGGGCTGCTCCTTGTTGCCCCCGAGGATGCCGCTTCGGACCTTAGGGGAGGTCCCCCACCCCGCCCAAGCGTTGCTAACTACAAGGCCCATGATCCCCCGGCCAAGGCTGCCAAGGCTGAGGAAGCTTGCCTTAGGATGATTAGATAGGCAGACAGACAGACAGATTAGATAGATTGGATGATTGGATGGATGGATGGTTGGATGGATGATAGATAGATAGATAGATGGATAGATTAGATATTGGTATGGGTAGGTAGGGTAGGGTAGGATAGGGATAGGATAGGATAGATAGGATAGGATAGGATAGGATAGGATAGGATAGATAGATTAGATAGATATGGATGGATGGATGATTAGATAGGCAGACAGAAAGACAGATAGATTAGATAGATTAGATGGATGGATGGATGGATGGATGGATAGTTTAGGTGGGTGGGTGGGTAGAGTAGGGTAGGATAGGGATAGGATAGATATAGATAGGATATGGATGGATGGATGGATGGAAGGATGGATGGATAGATAGATTAGATATAGGTAGGGTAAGGTAGGTATGATAGGATAGGATAGGATAGGATAGGATAGGATAAGGATAGGATAGGATAGGAAGATAGGATAGGATAGGATAGGATAGGATAGGATAGGAATTAGGATAGGATTGATATAGATTGATAGACAGATATGGATGGGTGGATGGATGGGTGGATGGATGATTAGATAGCAGACAGACAGATTAGATATAGATAGATTAGATGGATGGATGAATGGATAGATTAGATATAGGTAGGGTAGGGTAGGGTAGGATAGGATAGATATAATAGATATGGATGGGTGGGTGGATGGATGGATGGATGGATGGATGATTAGATAGGCAGGCAGACAGGACAGATAGATAAGGTATAGATAGATTAGATAGAATGGATGGATGGATAATATAAATATAGATTAGATAGATAGATAGACAGACAGACAGACAGACAGACAGACAGACAGATAGATTAGATAGATGGATGGATGGATTATATTAAATATAGATTAGATAGATAGATAGATAGATAGATAGATAGATAGATAGATAGATAGATAGATAGATAGATAGATAGATAGACAGACAGACAGACAGACAGACAGACAGACAGACAGATAGATTAGATAGATGGATGGATGGATATATTAAATATAGATTAGATAGATAGATAGATAGATAGATAGATAGATAGATAGATTAGATAGATAGATAGATAGATAGATAGATAGATAGATAGATAGATAGATATAGATGGATGGACGGACGGACAGACAGACAGACAGACAGACAGATGGATGATAGACATAGACAGAAAGATAATGGGTGATGGATGGATGGATAGATGGCTGGATAGATACATAGAAAGATAGATATACTTACGGATGATAGAATAGAGAGAAAGATAATAGACAAATGATGGATGGATGGTGGAGGATGGATCTATAGACAGATAAATAGATAGATAGATAGATAGATAGATAGATAGATAGATAGATAGATAGATAGATAGATAGATATCCATCTATCTGATATAGAATAATTCATTATCTCTTTGAATGGACACTAACTGGCATACATTAAAATGAAATTTCGTTGCACGCAGCTCTCAGAGTTTTGACCACCTCTTCGAGGCCTCTACCGTCCGAAAGCCATCAAGGTGCCACCTCCTGGCCACACGCCACGTTCACAAACCACATTTGCCCTCA
>CM075961.1:44819785-44874785 GCA_038048745.1 Coluber constrictor foxii
AAGAAAAAGAGGAAGAAAGAAGAAGAAAGAGAGTGAGAAGGGGAAGCAGAAGGAGAAGGAGAAGAAGAAGAGGAAGAAAGAAGAAGAAAGAGAAGGAGGAGGAGGAGGAGAAGAAGAGGAAGAAAGAAGAAAGAGAAGGAGAAGGAGAAGAAAAAGAGGAAGAAAGAAGAAGAAAGAGAAGAAGAAGAAGAAGAAAGAGAAGGAGAAGGAGAAGAAGAAAAAGAAGAAGGAGGAGGTGGTGAAGGAGAAGAAGAAGAGGAAGAAAGAGGGGAGCGGGGTTTGCTCTCAACACTGTTTGATTGTTCCTCTGAGTTGGTCGTTGGCTCCAAAACGCCTCCTTGCCAGCAATCAACACCCAGAGAAGCCAGGATTCAGGCCAAGATTAACATTAGACCAACCATCAAGAAGTAAACCGTTTCCCAATCAACACAGAGAAACAAACCGTCACAACAGCCTAATTAAGGAATTGCCGGGAAGAAAACACCGACAGGGCAGGCCACGGGATGGAAACAGAGGGCAAACGCCCCTCCCTCCCAGCACTGAGGAGGTTCCCTAGTTGGGTCATGAAATGCGAAAAAACTGCCCAGCTCAGAGAACAAAAGGGCTTTCCCAGCCCTTTTCTTCTTCCTCCTCCCCCTCCCTTTTTTCTCTGCATACCCCACTCCCTTCTGGCACTGATGAAGTTCCCTAGTTGGGTGATGAAACGTTGAAAACAATTACTGTATTTTCCTGCGTATAAGACGACTTTCTAACACACAAAAATCTTCTCAAAAGTCGGGGGTCGTCTTATACGCCGGGTCTCATTCTCCTGTAACCAGGCAGACCAGCCCGAAAGGCTCTGACGAGCCTTAAATGGCTCTGAGGAGGGTCGTCTTATACGCCCAGTCGACTTATACGCCGGAAAATAGGGTAGCTCAGAGAGCACCAAGGACTCCACAGTCGTCGTCGTCTTCTTCTCCTTCTTCTTGCCCTCTTCTTTCTTTCTTTTCTTCTTCTTCTTCTTCTTCTTCTTCTTCTTCTTCTTCTTCTTCTTCTTCTTCTTCTTCTTCTTCTTCTTCTTCTTCTTCTTTTCTTCTTCTTCTTCTTCTTCTTCTTTTCTTCTTCTTCTCGCCCTCTTTTCTTCTTCTTCTCCTTGCCCTCTTCTTTCTCCTTCTTCTTCTTCTTCTTCTTCTTCTTCTTCTTCTTCTTCTTCTTCTCACCCTCTTTTCTTCTTCTTCTTCTTCTCCTTGCCCTCTTCTTTCTCCTTCTTCTTCTTCTTTCTTCTTCTTCTCCTTGCCCTCTTCTTTCTACTTCTTCTTCCTCCTCCTCCTCTTCTTCTTCTTCCCTCTTCTTTTCTTCTTCTTCTTCCTCTTCTTCTTCTTCTTCCCTCTTCTTTTCTTCTTCTTCTTCTTCCTCTTCTTTCTTCTTCTTCTCCTTCTCCTTGCCCTCTTCTTTCTTCTACTTCTTCTTCCTCCTCTTCTTCCTTCTTCTTCTTCTTCTCCTTCTCCTTCTCCTTCTTCTCTTTCCTCCTCCTCCTCCTCCTCCCTTCTGGCACTGATGCTATTCCCTAGCTCAGGGAGCACCGAGAACCCCCCCCCCCAGTCCTCCTCCTCTTCTTCTTCCTCCTCCCCGTCCTTCCTCCCTCCCTCCCTCCTCTCCACAAACCCCCTTCTCTTCTAACACTGAGGAGGTTCCCTAGTTGGCTCACGAAACCCCTGCAAGAAAACCGCCAAGCTCAAGAGACCACCAAGGACCCCCCCCCACAGTCCTCCTCCTCCTCCTCCTCCAATTCCCACTGTTTAAAGCCTGGCCTACAAATTCTCCCTTTCGTCTTTCGTCCCGCGGTAAATAAAATGTGTATTCAGCGGGTAAAGACCATCCTATATCCTGAAAATAAGGAGCCTGGATAGCTCAGCAGACTAAAAGCATGGTAATTAAACACCAGCTGCCTGCAATTACTGTAAGTTTGAATCTCGCCAGGCTGAAGGTCGACTCAGCCTTCCATCCTTTCTAAGGTGGGTAAATTGAGGACCCAGTTTGTGGGGGCAATAAGCTGACTTTGTATAAATATATACAAAAGGATTAAGGCTATCGCTTAAAGCATTGTAAGCCGCCCTGAGTCTCCGGAGAAGGGCGGCATATAAATCTAATTAAAAAAAAAACTCTAGACAGTTCCTGCAACTGTTCTTCATATGTTTTAGCCTCCGGTCCCCTCGTTGTCTTCATTGCTCTTCTCTGCACTGTTTCGAGAGTCTCCACATCTTTTCCCCCATCTTTTGGCGACCAAAATACTGTCTATTATAAACAGAGAGCAAACCCCCCTCCTTCCTTCTTGCACCGATGACGTTCCCTAGTTGGGTCCCGAAACGTCTTCAAGAAAACCACGAAGCTCAGAGAGGAATTGCCTCTTAAGGGAGCTCAGCAGACTAAAAGCATTGTAATTAACTCCAGCTGTCTGCAATTACTGTGAGTTCGAATCTCACCAGGCTCAAGGTTGACTCAGCCTTCCATCCTTTCTAAGGGAGGTCAATTGAGGACCCAGTTTGTGGGGGCAATAAGCTGACTTTGTATAAATATAGAAAAGTATGAAGGCTGTTGCTTAACGCCTTGAGTCTCCGGAGAAGGGCGCATATAAATCAAATGTAAAAAAGAAAGAAAGAAAGAAAGAAAGAAAGAAAGAAAGAAAGAAAGAAAGAAAGAAAGAAAGAAAGAAAGAAAGAAAGAAAGAAAGAAAGAAAGAAAGAAAGAAAGAAGAAAGAAAGAAAGAAAGAAAGAAGGAAAGAAGAAAGAAAGAAAGAAAGAAAGAAAGAAAGAAAAAGAAAGAAAGAAAGAAAGAAAGAAAGAAAGAAAGAAAGAAAGAAAGAACATTCAGCTGTCTGCAATTACTGTAAGTTTGAATCTCACCAGGCTCAAGGTCGACTCAGCCTTCCATCCTTTCTAAGGTAGGTCAATTGAGGACCCAGTTTGTGGGGGCAATAAGCTGACTTTGAATAAAAATATACAAAAGTATGAAGGCTATTGCTTAACGCCTTGAGTCTCCGGAGAAGGGCGGCATATAAATCAAATTTAAAAAAAAAAAAGGTCCATCGAGAAAACAAATACAGGTGGGGGCCAAAAACGCAAAGTTCCCACTTCAAAGCCTCCGAGCTCCGCGGAGAAGGGGCTGAACTCAGAAACCCCCCATTCAGCCCCCTTTGAGACCTCTGCACACACACACACACACACACACACACAGAGACACAGACACACACACTTCCCTTCCTCCCTGCCCTTGCCCGGCATGCCAGAGGGGTACCTGCAATTCCTTGATCCAGGAGCAATGCCAGTACGAGAGCCCGACCCATTTGACAAAGAATTCCCGCTCCGAACGTCCCTGGAGCAACTTTGGGGGAGGGTCCTCCGGGTTGCCGTCGGAGGGCAGGGGGATCGCAACCGGCGTGGGGGGCTCGCCCCATCGCCAGTGGAGAATCTTCTGGACCCGGCCTTTCAGCATGGGGCACTGCGAAGAGGAAGGAGGGACGGTCAGAAATCGGGACGGAGATAATCCTTCGCTTACGAAAGTTCATTTAGTGAACGAAAGTTCAAAAAGGAAAGGGATTTTTTTGGACCCCGACGACCATCGCAGCTGTACGGGATCAAAATCACGGCCGTCCTTAAATGAGTCACGGGGGGTTTGTTCGGTGAATCTGGCTCCCACCCCCCACCCCCGCCCGCCGGCTTCGGAAGGTCGCCGAAGAGGGATCGCGTGACTCCAAGATGCTGCGACCGTCACAAACGCGAGTCAGTGGTCAAGCGTCCGAATGTAAACCACGTCACCGCGGTCGTTAAGGGGTGAAAAACGGTCCTAAGTTTCTTTTTTTTCCCTGATGCAGTTGTAACTTCAAACGGTCGCTAAATGGGCTTTTGTAAGTCGAGGACTACCTGTAATAGGGACGGAGAAGGCCCTTCTTCTGGGTCCCACCAGATGGAGCTCCTTAAGAGCAGGGACCCCTAAGACCCCCTGCCTCCCTGCTCTGGTGGGTCACATAGATGTCACTAGAAAAAAGGGGGTCCTTCAAATAAAAGGGAAGGAGCCACAATAGAGAAGGCCCTTCTCCTGGGTCCCGGCCGAAGAAAAAATGCTTTTAAAAGTAAAAAAAAAAAAAAAAAGCCTCTGACGATCAGGCAGCTCGGCTGGGATCGTCAGAGGCTTTTAAAAGCATTTTTTTTTACAGGCTCTTCGCCTGAAAAAATGCTTTTAAAAGTAAAAAAAAAAAGAGCCTCTGATGTTCGCGAGGCTCAGCTGGGATCGTCAGAGGCTTTTAAAAGCATTTTTTCTACAACCTCTTTGGCCGAAGAGGTTGTAGGGAAAAAAAAAAAATGCTTTTAAAAGCCTCTGACGATCCCGGCTGAGTTGCCTGATCGTCAGAAGCTTTTTTTTCCCTTTTAAAAGCCAAAAAAAAAAGCCTCTGACGATCAGGCAACTCAGCCGGGATCGTCAGAGGCTTTTAGAAGCATTTTTCCTACAACCTCTTTGGCCGAAGAGGTTGTAGGGAAAAAAAAATGCTTTTAAAAGCCTCTGACGATCCCGGCTGAGTTGTCTGATCGTCAGAAGCTTTTTTTTCCCCTTTTAAAAGCCAAAAAAAAAAAAAGCCTCTGACGATCAGGCAACTCAGCTGGGATCGTCAGAGGCTTTTAAAAGCATTTTAGAAAAAATGTTTTTAAAAGGTTAAAAAAAAAAAGTTGGCCACGCCTCCCCAGTCACATTACCCCACCCCCCACCCCCACACCAAGCCACGCCCGCAGAACCGGTAGTAACTAATTTTTACATTTCACCACTGGTCCCACCAGAGGGACCGCCTCAAGAGAGGGGTCCCCCTAACAACCCCTGCCTCCCTGCTCGGGTGGGTCGGGTGGAAAAATGACTCTTCAAATAACAAGAGAGGGAGCCACCACGGAGTAGGCCCTCCTTCTGCGTCCCCCTCGACGTAGGTGTATTTCAAGATAGGGGAAGGGGGTGAGGAACCCCCCCACTCTCCCCGGTCATCCCACTCACCCACAGCCCTTCCCCAGCGCCCTCACCGTGCAGCGGGGACACAGCCACTCCCCGTTGGGGATCTCCGGGAGAGGCGGGTTGAGGCAGTGGATGTGATAGGAGGAGATGCAGGCATCACAGCAGAGGAGCTCCCCGCCGTCCTTGCAGACGCGGCAATATTCCATGTGGTCGTCCTCCTCTTCCTTCTCGTCCAGCTCGCCTTCGTATTCGTCCTCTTCCTCCTTCGGCTCCCACTGCACCCCTTCTTTCTCCTGTAAGCCAGGGATACGACACCCCACCACACACAGACACACAAGAAAAAAAGGAGAGCTGGATTATGAAGGAGGGGTCAGCACAGAGCAGGGCTGGGGAGTCCGGAAAAAAGGAAGCAAAGCCAGAACGAGTTAAAAGGGACCTTGAAGATCATCTAATCCAACCCCCCGCTGACGCAGAAAGGGGGGGTTTAAGCATTGGTGTGTGTGTGTGTCTAGAATCACTTGCTAGAATTTAGGATTACGGAGAAGAGATCCGCTTCCGGACCTTCGCCAGATTCCCCCGCATGACGATTCTCCGTGTTTACAGGTAGTCCTCGACTTACGGCCTCCATCCCAGCCTATCATTCCCATCGCCCGCGAAGCGAGGCAGCGAAGGTGAAGGTGGCCCAATTTTTACGACCTTTCGTTGTTAAGCGAATCGCTGGCTTTTCCCCCCTTCGGATTTCGCCGGTCAGAAGGTCGTTAAAGGGGGAATCACGTCTCACACACTCACACACATGATGTGACGGTCGTAAATACGAATCGGTTTACCAAGCGTCCGGGGTTTTTTTGGATCACGGGACCGCGGGAAAACCGTGTGGGAAAACGGCCGTGAGTCCCTTTTTCTCAGTGGCGGCATAACCTCGAACGGCCACTAAATGAGCTGTTGTAAGTCCAGGACTACCCGTACTGTTCTAGAGAGCTGATTCTTAGCCTTTGGAGTGCACGAAATTAAAAAAAAGAACCACAGCACAGCTGGAAGGGACCTCGGAGGTCTTCTAGTCCAACCCCTTGTTCAGGCAAGAGACCCTATAGCATTCCGCACAAATGGCTGTTCAAAAACCTCCAGTGATGGAGGACCCACAAATTCTGGTGGCTAGGAGTTCCACTGGTTAATTGATCTGGGATTATAGAATAACCAGAATAAGAGCGTTGGAAGGGACCTCGGAGATCATCTAGTCCAGCCGCTTGCTAGGAGGGCTAAGGTGGAGAACCCCGAGCAGCCCGAGTCCTTCCTTAAACCCCAGCCCGTCTCCTTGTCCCTGTGCACACAGCAGCCACAGTCGCTTCCCTTCTACCCTCTGTGACCCCAACACCACCACCGCCCCATCTTCCAAAGGGACCTGCCCCACGTATGCTTTGCAGCCAGACCCACGGGAGTCAATCCGAGCAAATGCATTAGGTTCCTGGGGGGGTGGGGGGTGGGGGGGAGAAATCTGAATTTCCCCGAGGGTTGGTGGATGCCTCTCTCGGCAAAGCAGGGAAGGACGGCTGGATGCCCCCACGTCCACGCGGGGTGGCGGGAGGGGTGGGGTGCAGCTGAGAGAGGCAAGGAAGAAAGGTGAGCGGCTTACGCAGTGAGGGCAGCTCCATTTGCCCTGGGGGGCCTTGTCTAGCTCCGGATCCAGGCACACCAGGTGATAAGCTCTGGGACAGGAGTCGCACAGGATGATCTCCCCGCCCTGCTGACACACCTCGCAATAGTCTTGGTGGTCGGTCTCGTAGCCGTCGGCCTCTTCTTCACCGGCAACTGCCAACCCGGGGAGGAGAGGGGGGAGAGAGAGAAAGAGAGAGAGAGAGAGAAGGGAAAAAGGGTGAGGGTCATCCCGTTGTCCTGAGACACATAGACCACGGGGGGACAAACTCAAGGCCTGCAGGGACGGCCTGGACACAGCGAAGGACCGGCCTGCGGGGTCTCTGCTTGTGAAAATGGAGCTGGGGGGGTGCATTGCCACCCCCCAGCTCCATTTTCACTGGCAGAAGGCTAACAAAACAAACTACATAGAAAACCAAAAGAGAAAAGTTTCCCCTTTTGCATGTGAGCATGCAAGAAGTGACAGGAAAGGAGAAAGGGAAAGAGGAAAGACAAAGGAAAAGATGGATGGATGGAAAGGAAGGAAGGAAGGAAGGAAGGACTGAAAGGAAGGGAGGGAGGGAAAGAGGGAGGAAGGACTGAAAAGAAGGAACGAAGGAAGGGCTGAGAGGAAGGAAGGAAGGACTGAGAGGAAGAGAGGGAGGGAGGGAGGAAGGAAGGACTGAAAGGAAGGAAGGAAGGACTGAGAGGAAGAGAGGGAGGGAGGGAGGGAGAACTGAAATGAAGGAAGGAAGGACTGAGAGGAAGAGAGGGAGGGAGGGAGGAAGGAAGGACTGAAAGGAAGGAAGGAAGGACTGAGAGGAAGAGAGGGACAGAAGGAGGGAGGAAGAAAGGACTGAGAGGAAGTGAGGGAGGGAGGAAGGACTGAGAGGAAGAAGGAAGGAAGGAAGGACTGAAAGGAAGGGAGGGAGGGAAAGAGGGAGGAAGGACTGAAAAGAAGGAACGAAAGAAGGGCTGAGAGGAAGGAAGGAAGGACTGAGAGGAAGAGAGGGAGGAAGGAAGGACTGAAAGGAAGGAAGGAAGGACTGAGAGGAAGGGAGGGACGGAAGGAGGGAGGGAGGAAGGACTGAGAGGAAGGAAGGAAGGACTGAGAGGAAGGACTGAGACGAAGGGAGGGAGGGAGAAAGGACTGAAAGGAAGGAAGGAAGGATGGGAGGGAGGGAGGGAGGGAGGAAGGAAGGAAGGAAGGACTGAAAGGCAGGAAGGAAGGACTGAAAGGAAAGACTGAGGAAGGAAGGGAGGAAGGAAACAAGGAAGGGAGGAAGGAAGGGAGGAAGGATGATTATAATGAGAGTCAGGGAGAGTCTCAGAGGAGTCCTACATTAGCACTTGGCCACCACAGATGCCCCTGACACGAATCCTCTGCCACGGCTGCCACCCCCATGCCCCACCCAGGCCACGCCCACCCTCGCCCTCCGAGGGCAAACACAACCCTGATGCAGCCCTCAATGAAATCGAGTTTGACACCCGCTGCTCTAGGCTCTCCATGGCTGGCCCTTGCAGCCTTCCTACGTCGTGTAACCGCTCCGGACCATGCTAAGGGTTGAATGTCCTGCAGCCCCGCGTGGAACGTAATAAGGTGCTCATCTCCGTTTCAAAGCCGAAGAGCCAGCGCTGGCTGTGGTCCTGTGGCCGGCATGACTCAACACCAAAGGCGCACGGAACGCTGTTCCCTTCCCCCCAAAGGGGGTCCCTATTTTTCTATCTGCATTTTTTTTACCTGCTTTCGAACTGCTAGGTTGGCAGAAGCTGGGACAAAATGACGGGAGCTCACCCCGTGACGCGGCGCTAGGGATTCGAACCGCCAAACGGCCGACCTTTCGCTCGACAAGCTCAGTGCCTTAGCCGCTGAGCCACCGCGTCCCCTGAGATAACCTTCAAACTCACCTTTTTTCTTCTTCCGTCCAGGCCGACCTCGCTTGACTTTCTTGACCCTTCCGGAACTGTCCGAACGCACGGAAGAACTGTGAACGCTCGAGTTATCCAGGTCGGATTCTTCTTCCGGTTCTGCCACCTCGTCGCTCTGAAACAGATGCTGTACATAACCGGAGCGGCCCTCCATTAGGAAAAAAGCCACAAAGAGGCCGAGATGAAGAGGAACGGTGGGAAGGGAAAGGAAAAGGCGGCGGGGGAAACCCCAACTTCGGAGCTGCGCCCAAAAAAAGCCAGCAGAAAGCAGCAAGGAGGAGGCTTTGCACCCGATCCACGTCCAACTACGGGAGGTTCGACCAACTACGGAATTGACCGACCCGATTCAGCTACAAGAGGTTGGATCTGGGGGAACTGCACGCAAAAGTTGGAGGGCGGGGAGAAAGGAAGACAGGGAGATGAGTGTGATAAACAAGCAAGCGGTCATAACCATGCAACCTGAATTTGCCGCGCCAGTGTCTAAAAGGAATCTCAAGGTAAGGATATTGTCAAAAGGGTCACTGGCGCGGCCGGGGCTTAGAGCAAGGGTGTCCAGCCTTGGCAACTTTTAAGGCTTGTGGACTTTAATTCCCAGAACTGAACTCAAAAGTCTTCAACTTCAGGAATTGAACGCAAAACGTACAACTCTCAGAATTGAGCGCAAAATGTTCAACTTCCAGAATTGCTCAAAACTCTTCAACTCCCAAAACTGAACTCAAGTTTTCAACTCCCAGAATTGAACTCAAAGTCTTCAACTCCCAGAATTGAACTCAAAGTCTTCCACTCCCAGAATTGAACTCAAAATCTACAACTCCCAGAATTGAACTCAAAATCTACAACTCCCAGAATTGAACTCAAAGTCTTCCACTCCCAGAATTGAACTCAAAATCTACAACTCCCAGAATTGAACTCAAAATCTACAACTCCCAGAATTGAACTCAAAATCTTCAACTCCCAGAATTGAACTCAGTCTTCCACTCCCAGAACTGAACTCAAGTCTTCAACTCCCAGAATTGAACTCAAAGTCTTCCACTCCCAGAATTGAACTCAAAATCTACAACTCCCAGAATTGAACTCAAAATCTTCAACTCCCAGAATTGAACTCAGTCTTCCACTCCCAGAACTGAACTCAAGTCTTCAACTCCCAGAATTGAAGTCTTCCGCTCCCAGAATTGAACTCAAAATCTTCAACTCCCAGAATTGAATTCAAAGTCTTCAAATCCCAGAATTGAACTCAAGTCTTCAACTCCCAGAATTGAAGTCTTCAACTCCCAGAATTGAACTCAAAATCTACAACTCCCAGAATTGAACTCAAGTCTTCAACTCCCAGAATTGAAGTCTTCAACTCCCAGAATTGAACTCAAAATCTACAACTCCCAGAATTGAACTCAAAATCTACAACTCCCAGAATTGAACTCAAAGTCTTCAACTCCCAGAATTGAACTCAAAATCTACAACTCCCAGAATTGAACTCAAGTCTTCAACTCCCAGAATTGAAGTCTTCAACTCCCAGAATTGAACTCAAAATCTACAACTCCCAGAATTGAACTCAAGTCTTCAACTCCCAGAATTGAAGTCTTCAACTCCCAGAATTGAACTCAAAATCTACAACTCCCAGAATTGAACTCAAAATCTACAACTCCCAGAATTGAACTCAAAGTCTTCAACTCCCAGAATTGAACTCAAAATCTACAACTCCCAGAATTGAACTCAAAGTCTTCAACTCCCAGAATTGAAATCTTCAGCTCCCAGAATTGAACTCAAAATCTACAACTCCCAGAATTGAACTCAAAATCTACAACTCCCAGAATTGAACTCAAAGTCTTCAACTCCTAGAATTGAACTCAAAATCTACAACTCCCAGAATTGAACTCAAAGTCTTCAACTCCCAGAATTGAAATCTTCAGCTCCCAGAATTGAACTCAAAATCTACAACTCCCAGAATTGAACTCAAAGTCTTCCACTCCCAGAATTGGTCTTCAACTCCCAGAATTGAACTCAAAATCTTCAACTCCCAGAATTGAACTCAAAGTTTTCAACTCCCAGAATTGAAGTCTTCAGCTCCCAGAATTGAACTCAAAATCTACAACTCCCAGAATTGAACTCAAAGTCTACAACCCCCAGAATTGAACTCAAAATCTACAACTCCCAGAATTGAACTCAAAATCTTCAACTCCCAGAATTGAAGTCTTCAACTCCCAGAATTGAACTCAAAATCTACAACTCCCAGAATTGAAGTCTTCAACTCCCAGAATTGAACTCTAAATCTACAACTCCCAGAATTGAACACAAAGTCTTCAACTCCCAGAATTGAACTCAAAGTCTTCAACTCCCAGAATTGAAGTCTTCAACTCCCAGAACTGAAGTCAAAAATCTTCAACTCCCAGAATTGAACTCAAAATCTTCAACTCCCAAAATTGAATTCAAGATCTCAACTCCCAGAATTGAACTCAAAATTTATAACTCCCAGAACTCAAAAGTCTGTAGACTCCAACGGCCAAAATTCCTCTCAACTCCCAGAATTGAACTCAAAATTTATAACTCCCAGAACTCAAAAGTCTGTAGACTCCAACGGCCAAAATTCCCTCGCCAGCTGTGGGGAGTTGAAGTGCACCTGCCTTAAAATTTGCCAAGGCTGGAGTCACCCCTGGCTTAAGAGTCACCCCCTGTGGCTGGTGGTAACCCGCATGGCGTGCAAAATTTAAATTAAAGAGCTTAATTTGCAGAACAGCCACCGGTCACAGGAATTAGCTCTCTTTGAGGTGGACTGGCGCTCTTCCTTTTGGCTAATTTTGTGCAGAAATGCCAAGCTCAGCTCGGGGGAGGAGGGGGGGGCGCACATTCACACGCACAACCGCAACTGGAAGCGCGCCTTACTGAGCTGCTCTTTTTGCGCTTCCCGCCGATCACGCCTAGCTTGATCTTCAGGGGCGCCATCTTCTTCCCCTTCCCCTTCCTCTTCATCTCGGGGATCCGAGGGCTTTTGCTCCTCTTCTTGTGGCCTGGTCCTTGGAGAGGGAGGGGGGGGGGAGGGAAAGAAAAGACCTCTCGGGTGAACAGTCAACATTTGCCCTCCCCGCCCGGTTGGAAAAAGCCGCGCCAGTTGTTCCGGGGATGCTCCAAAGCGGCAAGCAGATGGCAAACCTTGGCAAGAGATGCCCGGCATAATTGCATCCCAACCAGATGCTTGCAGAAAAATGCAAGTATCTTGGCTGCCGTCCTCTCCACTCTGCAAAGAATTAAACCTGGGCGAGGGGGGGGGGGACGTGATGGGGGGGGGGTTTAGAGACCGTTCAGAGTTGGCCCTTTTCTGTTCTCCGGGAAGGATGGAGCCTGCCCGACGGAAGCGTGGAAAGCCGATGTTTGCCCGAGGAATCAAGTGGCCCCTTTATATGGGAACCATCCCGTACTTGACCTCTCAACTTTGAGAGGCAGGTTTAAAACTCAGGTCTTCTGCTTTGAAGTCCAGGATGCAAGGCCCTGGCTCTTGAGCTTCACCCTCAACCCTAAAATAGAGACACTCTCCCCTATTTGTGGAGTCCTGGGTGCTCTCTGAGCTTGGTGATGTTCTTGCAGAGGTTTTGTGACTCAACTAGGGAACATCCTCCGTGCCGGAAGGGAGTGGGGTCTGCTCCCTATTTAAGATACAATAGTTTGCCCTGCCTCTGTTGGTGGGAACGTAGTAGCCTCTTAGTTTGTTCTTTGATGGGGGTATTGTTTTCTGCTTCCTTGTTTGTCTGGGGTTAATCCCTGCTTATCTGGGCGTGAGCTGTTGGAGAGTTCTGGGTTTTTTTGTAGCATTGGTGACATGGTCTAGGCGGGCCATGAAACATCAAATGGGTGGGTTGTGAGGTCACTACGCAGAAAACCCCCAAGCGCAGAGAGCACCCCACAAATCTCCTCCTTCTCCTCTCCAAACACACCCCTCCCTTCTAGCACGGATGATGTTCCCTAGTTGGGCCCGGTAACGTCTGTAAGAAGACAAGAAAGTTGAGAGAGCATCAAGGACGCTTCCTCACTGCAATCCTCCCACTCGTCTAATGATGACAGCGTTCCCTAGCTGGGTCACGAAACGTCTGTAAGGAAATCACCAAGCTCAGAGACCCCCCAAATCCTTCTCCTCCTCTCTTTCCTCCTCCTTTTTATTTCCCCAGGCGGGCCTGGCCTAACCTCTCTTCCTCTTTTAGCGTTATATTTTAATCTGTTTTAAATTGTGTGGGGTGTTTTCATTCTGTCTGGGCCCAATTTATTTATTTAATTTGATTTTAGTTGGGCTTTTAAATTTTGTATACATGTATTTTTATTGTTGGCTGTTCACCGCCCTGAGTCCTTCGGGAGTAGGGCGGCATATAAATCTAATAAATCTAAATCTAATCTCCTCTCTGCAATCCCCTCTTCTAGCACGGATGACATTCCCTAGTTTGTCCGTGAAACATTTGCAAGAAATCCAACAAGCTCGAGAGCAGCAAGGACCTCACAGTCCTCCCCACAAACCCTACTCCCCTCTAGCACGGATGGCGTTCCCTAGTTGGGTCATGAGACGTCTGTAAGGAAACCACCCAGCTCAGGCACCTCATTTCAACCCCGAGCCACAAATGTTCTCTTTTCTTTCTTAGCTTTCCAATTTTCCTATCGGGGACGACCGGCTCCTGTCCACCGATCCAGCCAGAAACTGCTCCTCCCCGTGGCCCTCCCCCCTCTTCTTCTTTGCCCCGTCCTCCTCCGGAGAAAAGCCGCTACTCACCTTTGCCGTCTTTGGTTTTGGCTTTGCGGATGGGAAGAGGCTGAGCCGGGGGCTGCAACAGGTGCTGGGGCTCAGGTGAAGGGATCACGGCCGACACGGCAGCCGAGACTTGTTCTGCTACGGCGGCCGCCGCGGCGGCAGCAGCCGCAGCCACAGCTGCCGTCGATCCTTTGAAGGGGTTGTTGGCACTGAATTCCCGCCACTTGGCTCCCATAATGGTCATCATTTTGGACATGGGAATCTTGGGGTTCTTCTTAGCAATGAGAGGCCTGGAGGGAGGGAGGGAGGGAGGGAAGAGAGAGGGAAAACAAAAAAAGTCCTTTAATCCTGCCTGGGAAAGCCGACACGCTTGTCCGTATCCTCGGGGGGTCACCTGAGTGGTGCAAATGGGGGTGGAGCATCCCATCATGTTAACAAACGGTTCGCCCAGAACCGAAAACGTGTGTGCCTTCCACATAAAACACAATTATATAGGATGGGATAGCGCCGGGGCGGGCCCAACTGGTGATCGGGACGATCAGTACGCCCGAACCGGTCCGAACCGGCCCGAACCTACAGCGGCCCACCTCTGGTGTGGAGCCTCCTTGGGACTGCCGAAAAGGAGCTGTGTTGTCGTTGTGGAGTTGTGCGTCCTGCAGGATCGCAAAGGAAGGCTAATAGAAACATTTTTTTTTGATCAGGTTCTAAAAGGGAACGTGAGGATGGAGGCCACCGAGGAGCGACGCTCTAAAAACAAGTTTAGGCTGGAAATCTCCAAACGCGTCACATCAGACGCTCCGGGAAGAGAGAGGAGTGGGGAGGGAGAGAAAAATGCAAAATAAAAACAGGCTAGCCGAGATGAGAGTTGGAGTCTGTCCCTCCAGCGAGCTGCAACATCACACGGCAATCGCTTCCGCTCCCTCCTCCCCCAGGAATCACACACACACACACACACACAGACAAACACAGCACACCAAAGCGTAGGATTAAAGGGGCTCTTATCAGTCTCCAGGGAAGGCGAGAAGTGCCAAACTGGAACAGGCCAACGCTCTGTTTAATCCAACCGAGGCCGATGGGGCGCTCGAGCGAGCGAGCGGGGAGGAAGGATGCTCAAATCTTGGCAGAGCGAGCCCGGAGGCACAAGCTTCCTGATGCTCTCCCCCCCACACACACACATACACACAACCCCCCTTCCCCACAACTGAACCCCTCCACCCCCCTAGCCAAGAACCCCGAAGCAGAAGACATCCATCAGTTGCAATCGTTCTGCTGGCCGCAGGGGGATGCCTCTCGCATCTTGCTCCCTACACACACACAACACATACCCCGCACAGGCACTTCAGGACTTTGTCGGCTTTCAAGGCTGAGAGCCCATATGCTGACCCTACATGGGGGAGGAGGAGGCTTCAGCCCACCAAGAGCATTGGTTCAAAATGGGATAGGGCCTGGGTAAGGGGTTGGGCTAGAGGACCTCCGAGGTCCCTTCCAACTCTTGTGATTCTGTGATGCTGAATAGCTTGCCTATTCAGAAGTTTGTGGGTGCTCCATCACTGGAGGTTTAAAAAGACAGATAAGAAAGAAAAAAGGAAGAAAGAAAGAGAAAGCCATTGGCCTGGAATGGTATATAAGGAATCTTGAAGGCAGGGAGTGGGACTAGAACAGCGGACACCAACCGGTGGTCCGCAGAAAAATTATTTGCGTTTTTTATCGGGGGTTCTCAAAATACGGACCCTGGGCCGGATACGTGCAATAATTATTTGTGTTGCTGCAGAGAGTCTCCCCCTTCGGGGTCTTTTTGTGTGGATCAGAGGGGGCAGAAATTCCGACTCGGGGTCTGCTTCGGCCTCCTGGTATGGGGCTTTCGGCGAAGGCTGAAGGGAAGAGCCGGAGGGCCTCGTGTTCCAGTGGGACGGCCTCATGGCCTGGAACTGGCTGACTATCTCAGCCCACTGAGCTTCCAGGGGCTGGTACCTGGCCTTGAACTCCCATGCTCTGCTTGGAAAGCCTATGCTCCTAGTCCTCAGTGAGGTGCTTCTGTTGAGTCTCCTTCTCGGCCAGATCCAATTTGAACCGAGCCAGCTGCTTGGCCAACTCTTTCTCCCGGTGGCTGCTCAGCTCCAATAAAGCTCTACATGGGGCTCCCCTTGAGGAGCACCCAGAGGCTCCAACTGGTGCAGAATGCAGCCGCGCGGGGGATCATGGGAGAGAGGGAGCGCTCCCATGTGACGCCTCTCCTGCGTGAGGTGCACTGGCTTCCGGTGGTCTTCCAGGTGTGCTTCAAGGTGTTGGTGACCACCTTTAAAGCGCTCCATGGCATAGGACCTGGGTATTTGCGGGACCGTCTTCTGCCGCCGATAGCTTTTTAAAGTGTCAATGGGTTTTAGTTGGGATGTTTTAAATTTTGGGCCAAAATTGTGCAATTCTTTTAATAATTTTTAAATTTTGTATTGGTATGTTTTTTTACTTTTGGCTGAGTCCAGCAGGAGAAGGGCGGTATACAAATTGAATGAAATAAAATAAATAAATAAAATACATAAAGCTTCCTGTTGGGGCACTAAGGAGCCCGGGCGGGCAAGTGAGGAGGGGCTGGGAGGGGAGGGGCGAGTAGAGGCCGGCGAGGTGCCCCTCAACGTGAGTGACATCGAGTTGACCCCACCCACCCAGTCACATGACCACCTAGCCACGCCACCCACCCCAGCCGGTCATTAGGTAGATTATATTAGCGGTCCGTAGGATTTAAAATTATGAATTTAGTGGTCCCTGAGGTCCGAAAGGTTGGTGACCCCTGACTAGAAAACCTCCGAGGTTCCTTTCAACTCTGTTATTCTGTGGTTTATGGATCCCTGGGATTTGGGCTGGCAAAAGATCACAACACGACCAAGTCAGTTTTGGTCGAATTACAACAGCTCGGCCCTGAAAAAAGTGACTTAGGACCATTTTCCATACTTATGACCGTTGGAGCATCCTTGTGGTCACATGACCAAGATTCGGATGCTGGGCAACAGGGGTGTCTTATTTATGACGGTCGCAACATCCCAGAGTGGTGTGATCCCTTTTTTTTTTTTTTTTGCCGACCTCCCGGCAAGCTAAGTCCATGGGGAAGCCGGATTCATTTAATGACCGGGTTATTCACTTAATAACGGCAGGGATTGTTTTACCTGGATGAATGCCCGATCTACGAGGACCCTGTCTCTCCTTTCCTTGAACCGTTTTGGATTTTACTCAGACATGGCTTGCGTAAAATAACAAACTATGGTTAGGCACCCTGTCTCAGTGGTGAAATTCAGGTTTTTTTTACTACCGGTTCTGTGGGCGTGGTGTGGCGGGTGGGCGTGGCAGGGGAAGGATACTGCAAAATCCCCATTCCCTCCCCCACTCCAGTGGAAGGATACTGCAAAATCCCCATTCCCTCCCCCACTCCAGTGGAAGGATACTGCAAAATCCCCATTCCCTCCCCCGCTCCAGTGGAAGGATACTGCAAAATCTCCATTCCCTCCCCACTCCAGGGGAAGGATACTGCAAAATCCCCATTCCCTCCCCACTCCAAGGGAAGGATGCTGCAAAATCCCCATTCCCTCCCCACTCCAGGAGAAGGATATTGCAGGATCCCCATTCTCACCCCACTCCAGAAGGATACTGCAAAATCCCCATTCCCTCCCCACTCCAGGGGAAGGATACTGCAAAATCCCCATTCCCTCCCCACTCAGAAGGATACTGCAGAATCCCCATTCCCTCCCTACTCCAGAAGGATCCTGCAAAATCCCCATTCCCTCCCCACTCCAGAAGGATACTGCAAAATCCCCATTCCCTCCCCACTCCAGGAGAAGGATCCTGCAAAATCCCCATTCCCTCCCCACTCCAGGGGAAGGATCCTGCAAAATCCCCATTCCCTCCCCACTCCAGGAGATGGATACTGCAAAATCCCCATTCCCTCCCCACTCTGGGGCCAGCCAGAGGTGGCATTTGCCAGTTCTCCGAACTACTCAAAGTTTCCTATACCAGTTCTCCAGAACCTGTCAGAACCTGCTGAATAGCATCCCTGCCCTGTTGCCCTGAAAATAAGAGTCGACTGAAAAATAAGCCCCAGCATGATTTTTCAGGATGCTTGTAATATAATCCCAAAAATCAGCCCCAGTTTAGATTGTCAACGAGACAAACACATTTAGTACTGTAGTTCTCCGAAAATAAGACCTAACCGGAAAAGAAGCACTAATGTGTCTTTTGGAGCAAAAATCAATATTAAGACCCGGTCTTATTTTCAGGGAAATACTGCGGAAAAGGGGTTGTCGGTCACTTTTTTCCAGTACCGTCGTAACTTTGAACAGTCACTAAATGAGCTGTTATAAGTCAAGGACAAAGCCAAGGTAAAGCCAGAACAAAAATGAAATTTGATACGAATTAACGCAAGACCTCTCTAGATCGTAGGAGAATGAATACAATAATCATTTTTTTTCTCTTCTATTACATTAAAAAAAAAATCAATTTTAGGGGGGGGGCACATATTTCCAGTCTGAGGAGGCTTGGCTTCCACAAACAAAAAAAATAAAATAAAATAAATTATCGCGATGAAGCCGAGAAGCCACCTGCTTTATCGCTGCCAGGCATGATATGATCTCATTTTGACGAGTGGATTGGGCTCGTTTTAATTATTGATGGTCGATACCTCCCACAATGCACTGCAGACGGGCGATTAAAGAGAAGAAGGGATGCCATTAAAAGAAATATGAGCTCGGGGCTTTTAAAAGGAGGGAGGGGAGAGGAGAGAGAGAGAGAGAGAGAGAAAATAAAAAAATAAAAAAAAATATAAATGCAGTCAGCTCAGCCGAGGGAGGGATCTGAATTTATTTAATTTCAAAATGGTTTCCAGAAATAGGCGTGTCTCAGAAACAAAGGCAGGCCCGAAGAATAACAACAACGAGAAAAAAAAAAGGCACAGCGGGTCGGTTGTGTGCGTGCGTGTGTGTGTGTGTGTGTGTGTGAAGAATTGAAAGAAAAAAAAAATGTGGCAAAGGAAGGGGAAGGGGAGGGAGGCAAACACAAGGATAACCGCGAGATAAAAGAAAAGCTCAGCCGATATGGCTGCTTGCTCGAGATTGCCGTAGCCAGATGGGAATAATTCTGCATCCAGGCGGTGAAAAGAAAAAAAAAAGAAAAAAAGAGAGAGAAGGAAAAAAAAAAAGAAAATCAGAGGTAGAATATTAAAAACAGATCGAGGAAATAGAAGACGATGAGGGGACTGGGAGGATAAAACATAACGGAAAACGGTTGTTGGATTTGGGGTTGGCCAGTCAAGAGGAAAAAAAGGACCGGAGGGAGGGGAGAGGGGGAGAGAGAGATGATAAGCAGTCTCCCAATATTTGAGGGGCTGCCCCCCAAAAAAGAGGGAGGGGGGGTCAAATTATTCTCCAAAGCCCCCGAAGGACAGGGCAAGAAGCGACAGATGGAAACTCACCAAGGAGAGAAGCGACGTAGAAGTAAGGAGGGATTTCCCAAACAGTAAGAACAAGGAACCCTCGGAACGGCTTGCCACTAGAAGTTGTTACTTGCTCCGTCGCTGGAGATTTTCAAGAGGAGATTGGAGAGCCATTTGTCTGAAAGGGGAGAGGGCTTCCCGCCTAAGCAAGGGGATCCCCCACCCCAAGGCTGTGTCCCACTACTGGGCCAAGGCCTAATTTGGAACCGGGACTCCCGGTGGTGGGGCGGGGCGAGCCGGCAAGGACGCCCGCTGCAGATCCACTCGTGCGAGCGAAGGGCTGGTGAGCACACGCATTCACACCGGCCCGTCACTCGCATGGCCCTGTCTCCCTTTCTCCAAGCTAGGCCACCGAGCCTCAAAGGTTGGACGCTGCTGGACTAGAAGACCTCTGAGGTGCCCCTTCCCACTCTTCCGAATGCAGGGATGAGGGAGCCATAGAAAAGACGAAAGAGGGATGAAATGCAGCAGAGGCCAAAGAGGACGGAATCCATGAACGAAGCGGAGGTGGCAACTACACTTCCTTCCACTCCGCCGAGAAAGAGGATCGTAACCCTGTAATACAGGCAGTCCTCGGCTTACGACCACCATCGAGGGCCCCCCCCACCTATCTCCGTTGCTACGCGAGACCCTTGTTAAAAGGGGTGAATTTTAGCCCCCTTCTTGGCCTTCGCTTCGTTAAGTGAATCGCTGCGAGTTGATAAAGGAGTAAAGCGGTCGTTCAGTGAATCCGGCTTCCTCATTTGATTTTCGCTTGAGCCCCGGGACACTGCGGCTGTCATAAGTACGAGTCCGCTGCCTGATATCTGAATTCTGACCACGGGGAATGGTTGCCACGGCCGTAAGGGTGAAAAACGGTCATAAATCACCCCCCATGTCCCCCTACCCCACCCCCCAGGGCCGTTGTCAGGTTTTTAAGAAGAGACTAGACAATCGTTTGTCTGAAGGGGTGCCTAAGCAGGGGGTTGGACTAGAAGACCTCTGAAGTCCCTTCCAACTCACCCAATCGCACTGGGGCAAGGGACCCTGGACCCACTGAAGCCTTAACGGTGTTGCGGTCCACCCACCGCCTGCGGACCTGGCAGTGGAGTCGGACAGCGATGAGGCTGAGGAAGAACAGGGGCCAGTCCTGGAGGCTGGGGAAGGCCCGGATGAGGCCTCTGCGTCGGAGGCAAAGATGGGGCCAGGGCCATCGGGGAGTGATGTGCGAACTCCGGAGCCTCCAGAGGCTGACAGCAGAGAGGCAGAGGAACAGGAGGAGCCTGTTCCTAGGGCACGTATGAGAAGAGCTGCCAGAAGACAGAAGCAGCTAAAGCAGAGAGGACGACTCAGGAGTAAGGCCAAGAGATGACTGGCTCCTCCCATAAGACTTAAAACAAACCAGCAACAGCTCTTGGCCTCTTGGCCGGAAAACAACGTTGAGAGATTTGCTTCTTGTTTCGCTGTATTCGTTTCTTATCGGCTGTCTTCTGCTTCTGAACTTTTGCCAAGAAAAGCCTCACTATCCCAAGGTCGGTGATAAACTGAAGAATGGCGTCTTGGAGAATTTGCTATCATTTAGTTTGGACGACGCTGAGAATGAGTTTAATTCTCCGTTTAATTCTAATAAAGTCTGTCTGTTTTCGAACTGTTTGTATTTAAGGCTAACTACCTGGGCCTGGGTCACAACAAGGAGCCCCGACTTGGTGCATAGGTTCAAGATCTATTTTATTCCTCCTTCCCCCCCCCCCGATTCCAGGGTTGCTACGAGGGACAACAAAGCCCCTTACTCTCTCTCTCTCTCAAGAGACGGTGCCATCTGGCTTCCCCCGCAGCCCAGGGCATGAGAGCTACTAGACAGCTCTCCCCCAGAACCTTGTTAAGGTATTTTTAAGAGCTCAGCTCCTCCCCCAAAGCCCGGCCGAGAGATCTCGAAAGCCCCCTCCGAGAGCCAAAAAGCGGACATCAAAGGGCTCCACGGGAATCTCCCAGGAAGGAAGGAATTCCCTCTCCATCAAGGGAGCTTTCGGCCAATTCCAGCCACGGCAGGCAGCCGCAGGGAAGGCGGGCAGACGGATTTGCCTCCCTGCCTCCCACCCAGGCAAGTGCCCAACAATTTAGAGCTAATTAGAGTCAGGCTGAGGGTTTCCTCCCCCTCCCCCCAAATCCCTTCCGCCCCACTTCAGCAGGCCTGTCCTCCCCCCCTCATCTCCGGGCAACCTGGCATAAATCACCGCCTTTATTAAAAAAAAAAACATCGAGGCCCAGGTGGCCGGGCGATTCATTCCCGGTGCCAGATTCCTGCCGTCGGTCACAGAGCGTCGGGTTGGCAGCCGAGCACGTCTGTGCCCGCCAAGCTGAAGCCGAGAGAGACCACGGGGGCTGCCAAGGCCACTGGCGGCTTCCCTGTCGCTGACATGAGCTCAGCCTCGCCTGGCTAGAACTGCAGGCTGGCAGCCAGAGGAGAGTCTCGGGACACGCGGAGAGAAGCGCCGGGAGCTTGGAGGATTTGCATCCAACGAGGCCACAGCCGTCTTAGGAGAAGAGCGGAAATACCCTTCCTGTTCTCCAGGAGAGGCGTCTCGTCTCGCCTCGCCTCACCACCAGCCCTCCCGGCGGTCTTTTGCCGCTCCGGGAGGCAGAGACGGGGATGAGAAGCTCCCTTGGCGCAAGCCGGGGAATTTCAATCCCAGCAAATGTGCTGACTAACTCCGGCAGACGTCTCCCGAGAGAGAAGACGACAAGATCTCGGCAGAAGGAATCCCTCTCCTCTCAAAATGCTTGTTGGGTTCTTAAGCCACCCGCCCCCCACCCTGCCGAGTAGGATCATATTAGAAAGGGGTGGGGGTTGGGGGGGTAGGGCTAGGGGTGGGGGGGAGAAAAGAGAACCTGGGGTTTCTCTGAGCATCACCCTTTACACAGAGAATTGTGCACTGCGGGCTCAGTGGGCCAGGAGACAAGTTCTGGGACCTCCGCAAATCTTTATCGATTCGCCTTCGTTTATCTGGCTGCCCGTCTCAAGGACTCATCGGATTAAAACTCCACAGAAGAAAACGACAATATGGTAGGTAGGTAGGTAGGCAGACAGACAGACTGACAGATGATCGATGGGTAGATAGATAGATAGATAGATGGGTAGATAGATAGATAGATAGATAGATAGATAGATAGATAGATAGATAGATAGATAGATAGATAGATAGATAGATAGATAGATGATAGATAGATGATAGATAGATAGATAGATAGATAGATAGATAGATAGATAGATAGATAGATAGATAGATAGATAGATAGATACTGATAAATGGATGGGTGGGTGGATGGGTGGATGGATGGATGGATAGACAGATAGACAGACAGACAGCTAGATGATGGATGGATGGATGGATGGATGGATGGATGGATGGATAGATACAGACAGACAGCTAGATGACAGATGGATAGATGGATAGATGGATGGATGGATGGATGGATGGATGGATGGATGGATGGATGGATGGACAGACAGACAGCTAGATGATAGATGGATAGATGGATGGATAGACAGATGGATGGATAGATAGATAGACAGACAGCTAGATGATAGATGGATAGATGGATGGATGGGTGGATGGATGGATGGATAGACAGACAGACAGCTAGATGATAGATAGATGGATAGATGGATAGATAGATAGATAGATAGATAGATAGATAGATAGATAGATAGATAGATGAATGGATAGATAGACAGACAGACAGCTAGATGATAGATGGATAGATAGATGGATGGATGGATGGATAGATAGACAGACAGCTAGATGATAGATGGATAGATGGATGGATGGATGGATTGATTGGGATGGATGGATGGATGGATGGATGGATGGATGGATGGATGGATGGATTGGGATGGATAGATAGATAGACAGAATTTCGTATTAGATTGATTGATAGATATAGATAGATAAGAGATAGACAGACAGACAGACAATGATAGATGATAGGTAGATGATAGACAGATAAAGATAGAGGAGAGATCAGAGGTGAAATCTACTTACCTTCCCTACCGCTTCAGAAGTACGTCCATGTGCACATCACATGCAATTTTTGGACCCTCTGCGCATGCACGTACTTCTGAACCGGTAGGGAGCCAGGTGGGTGGGCGGAACCTCGTGCTGCCGCCACTACCAGTTCTCCGAACCACCAGTTGCTGCTGCTACCAGTTCACCCAAACTAGTGCAAACCAATAGCATTCTACCCGTGATAGATGATGGATGGATGGACGGACAGACAGACACAGAGGATAGATAGATAGATAGATAGATAGATAGATAGATAGATAGATAGATAGATAGATAGATAGATAGATAGATAGATAGATAGATAGATAGATAGATAGATAGATAGATAGATAGATAGATAGAGATAGATGGATAGATGGATAGATAGATAGATAGATAGACAGACAGACAGACAGACAGACAGATAGATAGATAATGGACGGACAGATAGACAGACGGGTCCCCCTACACAAATAGGCTGTGTCTCATCTAACAGGGAATGTCGTTTGGTGGGATCTGGTGTTGTAAGAGGTAGGTGGGACTGTGGGTGGATACGTATGTTTTTTACCCGACGATCCTTATAAAAGCACAATTTCATCATGACTCTTTTTCTTGAGACCACGGGGAGCCTGCCACGGTCGTTAAGTGTGAAAAACGGTCATAAGTCTCTTTTTCCAGTGGCTTTGTTAACTTCAAAGTGCCTTTGCAACTGCCAGTGGCCACTAAATGAACGGTTGCAAAGGACTACCTGTTATTTCCAAGCGTGACCTAGAATGGAGTTTTATTCCGGGGGGGGGGGGGGAGGGAGGGAGTCAACTTTAAAGCCTGCTGGGTTGCATTCCGCTTGCTCGCCCACCCAGCCCGTCCCGGCTGATATCCAAGAACCCACCTCATAAACTGGCTGAAGGCTTTGTAGTTGGTCAAGGTGTGGTAGTCTTCCTCGGTGAACACATGGTCGACGTCTTCCAGGCCCCAAGTCATGAGCAGCTGGGCCGAGGACTTCTGCTCCACCTTTGAAGGAAGAGGACAGAAATGCTCAGGGTATCCCCCCCAAGAGAAAAGGGGGGAGAGAGGGAGTGGGAGGGAGGGAAGGAAGGAAGGAGGGAAGGAAGGAAGGAGATAGAAAGATAGGAAACAAAGAAAGAAGGAAAGAAAGAAGGAAGGAAGGAAGGAAGGAAAAATAGAAAGAAAGAAAGAAGGAGGAAAGGAAGGAAGGAAAGAGAAAGACAGATAGGGAAGGAAGGAAGGAAGGAGTCAGATAGGAAAAAGACAGGAAGGAAGGAAGAGAGAGAGAAAAAAAGAAAGAAAGAAAGGGAGGGAGGGAGGGTGGGAAGGAAGGAAGGAAGAAGACAGACAGGAAAAAGAAAAAGAAAGAAAGAAAGAAAGAAAGAAAGAAAGAAAGAAAGAAAGAAAGAAAGAAAGAAAGAAAGGGAAAGGAAAGGAAAGAGAGAGAGAGAGAGAGAGAGAGAGAAAGGGCTTCGGATTCTTATTCTGCAGCAGAGGAGAAAAGTCGGGGATCAGCAGAGGGGGAGTCTTGTCAACTCCCACTTCAGCCTGAAGCTAATGGCTCTTGTCCATGTTGGGAACTGTCCGGCAGGGCAAGGCAAGGAGGAGTCAAGTGGGGAACTAGCCTTGAATCCTTGCATAGTGGCCAATGGCATTAGCCTGACCGACCCCATCATGCCTAAACCCCATGAAATCCTATCTGTCTGTTCCCAGGGGAAGGCGAGTGGTCTGGGAAGACCCTTGCGCTACAAGCAGCACACAATAAAGCTGTTGAGAGCTGGACCTTTCACCATTGGGCACCGTCTCCACCCCGTCAATCAGCCACGAACGAGGAGGAAGAGGAAGACGCCAGGGCTCCAAGGCTCGGAGCCCTTCTTACCTTTGGCTTTTGCATTCCGTCTTCTTCCGTCTTTTTCCGCCGCTTGGTTTTCTTCTCTTTCTTCTCCCGGTGTTTGCGGCGCTTCTTCTTCCCCACCCCTCCATAGTCGCTGCCTCCACTCTCCGACTTGGCCCGATACTCCTCTCGGTCGGACTCAAACTCATCCTCGCTGACCTGCCAAGAGTCCCAAAGCAAATGAGATTGTTAGCATTAATTAAGGACGAGCGTCCCTGCTAAGCCCGGGAGAAAATAAAAGAGAGATGCAGAAAAACTTCTATGCGGCAAAGAGGAATTCTTGGGTGGGTTTTGGCTGAAGGTAAGAAACGCCGAAGGTCTCCATCACTCTACACCAGGGGTGGAGAAAGACGGGCCTGTTACAACCTGTGGACTTCGACTCCCAGAATTCCCAACTCAGCCGTGCTTGGGGAATTCTGGGAATCGAAGTCCACAGGTCCTAAAGGGCCCAACTGTCCCCGCTCCTGGTCTACGCAGATCATTATTTATTTGTTCGATTGATTTCTATAGCTGCCGACTCTGGGCAGCTCACAATTCAGAAAGATGCATTACAATGAAAAAAATCTTTTTTTTTTTTAAATACACCTTAATAAAAACAGCACAACGCAGAGTTCTAAGCACGAAAGAACGTAAGAACAGATTTGACTTTGGGCCCCGTTGTGTCATTCGGAGTGAACGTGCGAGCTCTTTTTTTTTTTTTACTGTTTCATCCCTTCGCTACGAATCTGACCCAGCCAGAACCTTTTGCGAGAGCAACATTATTTATTATTTATCAAGAACGTTTATAGAGCTGCCCAACTCACTCTTGGTGACTTCCAGGAGGAGGCTTGCAAATATTAAAACTCCGGGATATATGCCAAGAAACCCTTGTGGCAAACGGCAATCGTACCGACCACTTGATGGTATAATTTTGGCCTTGGAAGAAGAGACCTCCATCGAAGTGGAGGTGGGGGGCAATCTCATCTCTCCAGGGAGGGAGAGCCACCACGGAGACGTTCCTCCTCCTGGGTCCCACCAGATGGACCTCCTCAAGAGAGGGGACCCCCCTAACATTCCCTGCCTCCCTGTTCTAGCGGGCCACATAGATGTCCCTGGGAAAAGGGGGTCCTTCTGATAATCTGGTCCCAGGCTCTACGTATCTTGAATTGGGGGCCTGGCCGATGCAGCTCCCACAAGAGAGGTGGCAAGGGTTCCAATCTAGGCGGACACAATTTTTAAACCAATGGAAGCATCGCTAGCAACTACGTGAGGTCCAACTCCTCATGAGGGTGAAAAGAAAGGCTAGAAATCCTCCCACGGGGGCCAAGCCAAGCTTCCATTTCCTCCCCTCTCCCCCTAAACCGGTTCCACTCGGCCCCTAAGGGCAAGAAATTCAGCTAATTCTGTTGGCGAATTGGACTTTACGCAACTGATTTCTCGCAGAAGTAGGCAAGAACCGATGATACGAGAGACGGGGCTGCCTCGACGAACGAGCGAAAGGCTCGGTTGGGGCGACTTACTAATTTTTTGCGCTTCCTGGGTTTTCCCGGCTTGTTCTCCTTCTGCTTTCGGGGCCCTCGTTTCTTCTTCTTGACAACGAGGGGGCTCTCTAAGCTGCACAAATCCTCCTCTTCGTCGTCTGGAATACAAAACAGGGGGAGACGTCAAAAGGAAAAAAAAAAAGAAAGAAAAAAGAAGAGGACGACAGAAGGAGAAAGAATTCCCTCGTCTGCTTTGAGACCGCTTCAGCGCCACTTCCGAGCTCAATGGGGCAAGAGTGGCCCTCTCGTTGAGCCGTGCCGCCAACCCTCCAGCTGCAGTCTCCGCCGGCAAGACACACCCCAGGCAGGGAAGATCAGCAAGGGAACGTCGAAACTTCCGCTGGGGAGGGTCCTTGGCGGTCTCTTGAGTTTAGGGCTTTCCTTGCGGACGTTTCGGTGATTAACCCCACTCCCTTCTAGCACTGATGATGTACCCTCATTGGGTCGCGAAATGTGTGCGAAAAAACCACAAAGCTCAGAGACCACCAAGGACCCCCGCAGTCGTCCTCCTCTTCCTCTCCGCCCCACTCCCTTCGAGGACTGATGACGAAGAGCCTCGGTGGCGCAGCAGACTAAAGTGCGGTTAAGTAGCACCAGCTGCCTGCAACAACTGCGAGTTCGAATCTCGCCAGGCTCAAGGTTGACTCAGCCTTCCATCCTTCCGAGGGAGGTAAAAATGAGGACCCGGATTGTGGGGGCCATAAGCTGACTTTGTAAAAAAAAAAAAAGAACACCACTTTTGGGGGGGGGGGGGCAAAAGCCCTACTAAGCAGGTATATACAAAAAGTATGAAGACTATTGCTTAACGCATTGTAAGCCGCCCTGAGTCTCTGGCATATAAATCGAACCAATCAATCAATCAATAAATGATGTTCCCTAGTTGGGTCATGAAACCTCTCTCCTCCTCCTCCTCTTCCTCCACGCCACAATTCCTTCTACCACCTATGATGTCCCCGAATTGGGCCACGCAAAGAAACAACCCAGCTCGAGAGAGTTAAGAACCCCACCATTCAACCCTGAGCATCCTCTTCTATTCCAACCCCGTATTGTCAGCCTAATCTGGACAAGTTCAATTCCTATTTCCGCTTTTTAACTGTGTTGTTTTTTATTCTCAACGCTCCTCTGTAGGACTTGAAGGCAGCCCCAAGCGCCTTCTCCTACGTCTCCCAGGCTTACTAGGGCCAGAGTGCGCTAGAAACCCACTCACCCCTTCCAGAAGTACTGGGGTGGAGGGATTTGAAAGTAAAAATGTAGTTAGCACCACAACGATCCCTAAGAAAGGGGTCAGGCTTCCAATTTCCCAAGAGCGAGAGTCACGAGTGGGCGCTGCTCCTTCGATGCGGCAGGTGCGGCAACACGACGTTGACTCCTTAATAGGAGTCACCGGGGCCAACTCCCCTCTCATTCCCCGTTGTTGTAAATCAGACGCAACTCCACCTCAACAGCCACAGGAATGACTTCGCCGTATTAAAGATGGAGGAGAGGCCATTAATTCCCCCCCTCCTCCTCCCCGGGGGGGTTTCCTCTGACAGTTTTGTAACCTCCCGCTCTTCCCCTCCGTGTCGAGAGCGATGGTTTGTATCGATGGCGGCCGAACCGACTCGATATTAATATCGTCGGACAGCTACCCTCGGCGGCTATTAGATGCTCCGGAGAGTCTCGGCCCCCCTCGAGCGATTTCTCGTCACCTGGCCAAGACAAGATCGGCAAGGGAGCCTCGGCTGGCCGTTAACCCGGCTGTGATTAATGTGGGGGAATCCCCCAACCGAGTGTCAACGTTCCTTCCCAAATCGGAAGGGCCCATCCATCACCGGCTGTCACCGGTGAACAAAACCAAGCTTCCGAAAGAATGGAGACTTTGTGGTTGTCAAGACTCTCTGGGGTTTTTTTCTTTGAGGAGGTTTCGCTTCTCATTCGAAAAGCTTCTTCGGCTCTGAGTGAATGGTGGGGAAGGGAAGGATTGATACTCCTTGCAGGCAGCTGGTTATTTGCATCCTTTTTTTAGAGGCTCGCTGAGGCCACTTGGAGTCCCAAAAATTGTTTTTCTTTTTTTTCAAGAGGCAACTGGACTCTCTGGTTTTTTTTTTCCTGAGGAGGTTTTGCTTCTCATCTGAGAAGCTTCTTCGGCTCTGAGTGAATGGTGGGGAAAAGAAGGATTGATACTCCTTGCAGGCAGCTGGTTATTTGCATCCTTTTTTAGAGGGTCGTTGAGGCCACTTGGAGTCCCAAAAGGTGCTTTTTTTTTCAAGAAGTAACTGGACTCTCTGGTTTGTTTGTTTTTTCTGAGGAGGTTTTGCTTCTCATCCGAGAAGCTTCTTCGGCTCTGAGTCAATGGTGGAGAAGGGAAGGATTGATGCTCCTTGCAGGCAGCTGGTTATTTGCATCCTTTTTTAGAGGCTCGCTGAGGCCACTTGGAGTCCCAAAAATTGTTTTTCTTTTTTTTCAAGAGGCAACTGGACTCTCTGGGTTTTTTTTTTCCTGAGGAGGTTTTGCTCCTCATCCGAGAAGCTTCTTCGGCTCTGAGTGAATGGTGGGGAAGGGAAGGATTGATGCTCCTTGCAGGCAGCATTTCTTTTCAGAGGATTGTTGAGGCCACTTGGAGTCCCCGAGGTGCTTTTTTCAAGAGGCAACTGGACTCTCTGGGTTTTTTTTTTTTCTGAGGAGGTTTTGCTTCTCCTCCGAGAAGCTTCTTCGGCTCTGACTGGATTGTGAGGCCACTGGGAGGTTTATCTGTGTCCTTTCAGCAGTTCCAAGGAGGCTCCACATCCATTTGCACCACTTAGGTGTCCCTGAGGACACAGATAAAACCTCCCAGTGGCCTCAACGACCCTCTAAAAGGATGCAAATGACCCGCCGTCTGCAAGGAGAATCAATCCTTCCGTTCCCCACCATCCAGTCAGAGCCGAAGAAGCTCCTCGGAGGAGAAGAAGCAAAATGTCTTCAAAGAAGAAAGTCCAGTTGCCTTGAAATGGCATCCAAGCCCATCCGACAGTGAGAACAGTTAACCAGTGGAACTACTTGCCACCAGATGTTGCACGGCGGGTGTAGAGATTGGACAGCCACGGGTCTGAAATGGTACAGGTAGTCCTCGACTTACAACAGTTCATTTAGCGACCATTAAAAAAAACCTGAAAGTCCAGTCGCCTCTTGAAAAAGCACCTTTGGGACAACCATGACCTGGATGACTGGGAATCTCCATAGATATTGACCGTTCAAAGTTACGACGGCACTGAAAAACAGTGACTTAGGGCTGTTGTTCACACTTACGACCGTTGCGGCAAACCCGTGGTCCCCGCGATCAAAATTCGGACGCTTGGCAACCGATTTCGTATTTATGACGGTCGTAGCATCCCGGGATCCTGCGATCCCGTTTGGCCAAAAAAAAAAAAAAAAAAGGGAAGCCAGATTCACTTAATCGCAGGATCCCGGGTTGCTACGACCGTCATAAATACGAGTCGGTTGCTAACTTGTTACTAACTTGACAATTGGAGGGATTCGTTTAACAACTTTGGCAAGCAAGGTCGTAAAACGGGAGTGAAATTCCCGTAACCGCTAGCTGTCTTAGCAATAGAAAAATCAAGAAAATCCTTGATCGTAAATCAAGGAATACCTGTATAGGATCTCTCCTGCTTGTTCCAGGGGGTTGGACTAGAGGGCCTCTGAGTGTCCTTCCCGCCCTAGGATTCTATGTTTCAAATTCCTGGGAGACCGACAGGGCCCCTTTTCCCATTCGGGTTCAACGGCCTATTCAACCATATAGGGTAGCTGATGGGCATTTGAGGGTGCATCTGTTTTAGACGAGGAATTGCTAGATTTATTAAAGTGCTATTTTGCAGCTTTCTCCGAAACCTTTAAGCCTTCATTCCATGTTTCTGCCAACAAGACCTCTGAAAACCACGCCAGCTGCCTTGGCTGAATGTCTTGACTTTTCACGCGGTCAGAAAAAATCATGAAATGGATAACTTGTGTTGGGTGTCTGCGTGAATGGGTCTTTCAGAGCCGATTCCCATGACAGGGCTCGAGGCGAGGTTCAAAGGCAGCACAGCTAGGTGACACTCTTAAAAGCCGAGGGCTGAGCATGCCGTCACCAGGCATAACACTGGCGCTGCTTCGACCCGTTGGAAATACAGAGCGGTCCTTGACGTACGACCACAATTCCAATTTAGAATAGAATGTAGAATGTAGAATGTAGAATAGAATGGAATGGAATGGAATGGAATGGAATGGAGAATAGGATAGGATAGGATAGGATAGGATAGGATAGGTTAGGTTAGGATAGGATAGGGTAGGGTAGGGTAGGGTAGGACAGGGTAGGGTAGGGTAGGGTAGAATAGAGTAAAATAAAACAGAATAGATGGAATGGAATGGAATGGAATATAGAATGGAGTGGAGTGGAGTGGAGTGGAGTGGAGTGGAGTGGAGTGGAGTGGAGTGGAGTGGAGTGGAGTGGAATGGAATGGAATAGAATAGAATAGAATAGAATAGAATAGAATAGAATAGAATAGAATAGAATAGAATAGAATAGAATAGAATAGAATAGAATAGAATAGAATAATAAAATATAGAATTGGAATAGAACGAAAAATAAAATATAAGAACAAGAATAGAATAGAATAGAATAGGACAGGACAGGGCAGGGCAGGACAGGACAGGACAGGACAGGAAAAGGAAAGAGTAGAGTAGAGTAGAGTAGAGTAGAGTAGAGTAGAGTAGAGTAGAGTAGAGTAGAATAGAACAACAGAACAGAAAAAGGAAAGAAGAGAAGAAAATAGAGTAGAATAGAATAGAATAGAACAGAAAAGGAAAAGGAAAGAATAGAGTAGAGTAGAGTAGAGTAGAGTAGAGTAGAGTAAAGTAGAAGAGAAGAGAAGAGAAGAGAAGAGAAGAGGAGAGGAGAGGAGAGGAGAGGAGAGGAGAGGAGAGGAGAATAGAGAATAGAACAGGAAAAGGAAAGAATAGAATAGAATAGAATAGAATAGAATAGAATAGAATAGAATAGAATAGAATAGAATAGAATAGAATAACAGAGCTGGAAGGGACCTTGGAGGTCCTCTAGTCCAACCTCCTGCTGAATAGAATAGAAAAGAAAAATAGAATTGAATTGAATAGAAGAATAGAATAAAATAAATAGAGAAAAGAGGAGAGGAGAGGAGAGGAGAGGAGAGGAGAGGAGAGGAGAGGAGAAGAGAAGAGAAGAGAAGAGAAGAGAAGAGAAGAGAAGAGAAGAGAAGAGAAGAGAAGAGAAGAGAAGAGAAGAGAAGAGAAGAGAAGAGGAATAGTAGAGAAGAGAAGAGAAGAGAAGAGAAGAGAAGAGAAGAGAAGAGAAGAGAAGAGAAGAGAAGAGAAGAGAAGAGAAGAGAAGAGAAGAGAAGAGACATCTCCATAGACATGTACAGGTAGACCTTGACATATGACATGAGCTGAAGAAGCTTCTTGGATGAGAAGCAAAATGTCTTCAAAGAAAAACGCAGAAAGTCCTGCTGCCTCTTGGGGGGAAGAAAAAAAAAAGGAAAAAAAAAAGCACATTTGGGACCACCTTGGCTTACGACTCACAACCGAGGCCCAAAATCTCCATTCGCTAAGCAAGACAATCGTTAAGCGAGCTTTGAAACCCGGCTGGGGAATTCTGGGAGTTGAACTCGACCCATCGTCCAGCTGCCAAGATTGAGAAACGCCGTCTCCGGCTGTATTTAATTTACCTAAATGATTTCAAGCAAGGGACGGGCTTTTCAGACTCTTAAGTGGCTGATCGCATCCCCGCATATCTCCCGCGTTAAAAACTGGAACGCAGGATAAATTACGGCTAAGCTCTGATGTGCTAATTCACCGCCTGCGGGGAATATGACGTTATATACGGGAGAAATACGACCGCTCATCTCCATAGCACGTCGGCCGGGATTCTTTCTACAGGGAGTCCTCGACGTACGACCGCCGTTGGGACCGGAGGTCCTGCCGTAAGCCGTCAAAAGGCAATTTAGGCATTTAAGTTGAGGCAGCCAAAGGACCGGATCCTTTTTAAAAAAAAGAGGTCGTTAAGAGAAATCGTGAAGTCGTAAGTCCAAATCACACAGTTGTTAAGTGAATCACGCGGTCGTAAGTGCGAAAGAAGCCATTCTCCGAAATGTCGGAAGCTGGCAAAGCGCATCGCCAATGGCGGTTGACGCGGATATGGGATACTGCAAAAGTCATAAATGGGAAACCGGTTGCCAAGCAACAAACATGAGGTCATGTAGGCGGGGGAGGGAGTCATTTTAAGGACGAGAAACGCCGTACAAGCCTAAAAACATCCTTTCTGAGCCATAACCCCAAACGTTCATTAAACAACCAGTCATAAATTGAGGACTATTTATATCATCATCTTCTTTTACCAAACCTATAATCCCTTGCAATTGAATGGAGCTGAGTATTTACTGGCCCGATGCCCTTCCTGACACCAATGCAGAGTTCACAGCAGATAATTTACTCATTGTGCCCAGAGAAAGAAATATCTGCCTCTACCTAGGATCGAACTCATTGGCCTCCTGATTGTGAGGCGAGAGCTCCACCTCCGGGCCACCGCACCACGCCTTGAGGACTATTCGTATCTCTCATGTAAAATTACCGCACAAGTCTTAATTTAGAATAGGGGATTCCAAACTTGGCAACTTTTAAAAGACTTGCGGATTTAAAGATAGGAACAGTTGCTGGAACCGAACCCAAAAGCAAGCCAAGAAGCAACGGATGGAAACTCATCAAGGAGAAAAGCCGTCTAGAACGGAGGAGAAATTTCCTATCGGTGAGGAGGATTCACCGGTGGGACAACTTGCCACCAGAGATTGTGGGTTCTTCAACCAAGAGATTGGCCGACTATTTGTCTGGAATGGTATAAGGCAGGGCTCTGCAACCTTAAATACTCAAAAGAGCCATTTGGATTCGTTTCCCACCGAAAAGAAAACACCGGGAGTCACAAAACCTGGGTGGGCGTGGCCAACTCGATGTCACTCACTTCCACCAGTCACATGACCCCCCCCTAGCCACGCCTACCCAGCCGGTCATTAGGGCAGAGAACTAGTTGTTAAAAAACACCGGGAGCCACACAATCCTTTTGACATCTCTCTCTTCCCCTCTCTCTGTATCTCTCGGTCTCTGCCCTGGACGCTTCTCCATCCCTCGCCGTCACCGTTACCTTCTTTGGCCAGGTGAGGAGTGACTGGGAGGGGAGGACGAGGGGCGAGGCCAGCCAGTGGTGGGATCACCTGACAGGGAGCAAACAGCAGAGATTCTGTTTAATTTAATTCTGATTCAAACCCAGAAAGTTATGCGCCAGGAAGACTCAGAAGCCCCAACTATTTCGCATTTTAAATTGCATGGCCCGTTCCTTGAATCGGGAGCTGAATCCCCTTGGCAAGTACAGTCCATACTTCTCCGCAGCCCCTCGATATTGGGGATCATGACCCCAAAATTCAGCACTGAATACCAGCAATGTGAGTTACCACCAACTATAAAGGAGGGGGGGGGGACCCAGCACGTTTTCCCCCCCGCTTTTGGCACGTGATGGCCCGATGGGCCAGATAGGCCCTTTTTTCACTTTCGCCAGGCTCCAGAGCCTTCCTTGGAGCCTGGGGAGGGCGAAAACGGCCTTCTCCACCCACCCAGAAGCCCTCTGGAGGCTGCAAAAGGCCCGTTTCCCGACTTTTGGTTTTTAAATTATGGGTTTTAAATGGACAGGGCCGAATAGTTTTAATTCTTTTTAACTGGTTTTAATTTTTATATGATTCAGTGTTTTATCGTGGCTGTGCACCGCTCTGAGTCCTTCGGGAGAAGGGCTGTATAAAAATCTAACAAACTCGAAACTCAAAACTGCAAGGCCCGTTTTTTACCCTCCCCAGGCTCCAGAGCCTTTCTAGGAGCCTGGGGAGGGTTAAAACGGCCTTCCCCACTCCACCCCACCGTAGAACCTCTGGAAGCTGGAAACAGCCCGTTTCCCGACTTCCGGTGGGCCCAGAAGGCCCAAAAATCAGCTGCGCGCGGCAAAGCTGAGCTAGGGCAACGCTTGCGTGCCCACAGATACGGCTCCGCATGCCACCTGTGCCATAGGTTCACCATCGCGGCCCTATACCAATGAGCTCGTGAGACAGCTGCCTGATCCCTTAAGTCGGAAGGACGCCGTTCCCCTTGCACAGCAGACCCCGGCAAGGATCACTACGTTGAGGCTACAAACCGGCTTTTCAATGGCAGAGGTCTTTTCCAATTGAGGAGTCCTCCCTCCCCTAAAGATTTGTCACAAAGTCCCCCCGTGGGACGTTGCTGGCTCTGCCTCTGGCTTTCCGGGGCCATCTCAAAGTCACATCATGCGGGGTTTAATGGCTGGATTTGGCCCACGCTGGCGGCCTAGAGCCCTTCCAGATAAATGCCTGCAATTGGTGGTGATGAATGAGTCCCAGGCAGCTCAGACAGTTGGGGGGGAGAGGGGGGGGGACGTTGTCGACGGTACAGAAAGTACAGGAAGAAAAAAATAAAAATAAAAAGCTTCCAACACTGCGACAGACCCACCAGGGCAGCCGGCAGTCGCTGCCACCCCGTGTCTGCTGGATGACCTACAACACAATGCGTTGTCGGGGATGTGGGGGGGGAGTGTTTCTTACGCCTTGCCCGCCCCCTCCATCGCCAACCGCTCCTTTCCCTTCCACCCCGCCTCCCTAACCCACAGGACACACATAAGCTCCTGTATAAATCACAGCTGGCACTAATTGGCTCCCCGCGCCAACCGCCGCTGCCGAAGAGGTCGCAGGCTAAACGGGACGGCGGGAAGCTAAAGTGCCCCTCCTTGTGCTCCCGCAGGGGAGTCCCTTCAGGGTCAAAGATTAAACATACGGGAGGAAGGCAGGTGGGCAGGAGGAGGAGGAGGAGGAGGAGGAAGCCGGGCGTGTGTGGCAGGGAAAGAGAAGGCTGAGTCCACCCGTGGTGGGTAAAGAAGAGTGGTGACAGGTCCTGGTACCCATCCAGCCTTCCTCGACCCAACCCGATCATTTTATATCCCAATGGCTTCGCTCCTGCCAACCACCCGCCAGCCAAAAGCCTGCCAAACTCTAAAATAGCCTCCCCGGAGCTAAATCGGGCCTGCGGGGAAGACACTGGCATTGTGTGCCCAATCCCCTCGTCCTATTTCAGACCTGGTCCCCCTCCCCCACCCGCCCTCCTCTCTTTGTCAAAGAGCCGAGAACAGCCAATTCGTACCACGCGGGCTCTCCCCTCGCCACTCCGTTCGCGAGGCAATTGGGGAGGGGGGGGGAAATTAATCTATTTCTCTCCCACCCCCCTCCCCGATTAAAAGCAGGTGTTAAGGCAGGCATTGGGGCTTAACCAACGGAGGAGCCAATGCTCCACTGCGGGCATCCTCTCAACTGGGGAGGGGAGGGGAGAGGGGGAGGAAGCATGGGAAGCATTTACAAGACAATCCTTGCTCACACTCAACCGAGCAAGTATTATGATGCTGTTATAAAACACAACACACACACACACACACACACAACAAAGCGTCTTGCAGATAAATCGAAGCTTGTCACCCTCTTCTCAATTCCAAGAAAAAAAACAAAACCCGTTCAACTTCATGAATAAGGGGTGCAAGGATGACATTCCAGCCCACCACCACTTCCCCATCCCTCCCTCCCACCCTCCCACCCTCCCCACACACGCACGCACACACACATATTACATTTTGCATCTGGCCCAACCCTAGCTCCTTCTGACAATACAACATTTATCTCTTGAATCCTCCAAACAGCTTCACCTTGTTGCATTTCCCTCTTACAACGCCACCTTCCTTCCGCTTCTGATGGGATGGAATTGACAAATAGCGGAGGGGGGGCGAAATACATCAGGATAGGGTTTTTAACCAGACACCCCCTCCCCCACCACTCTTGTCAATTTCTAATTCATCTATCAATCTTTTTTTTTTCTGCCTACTTCTTCCACGCTTTCTTGTTCCCCCTGCTTCTCCTCCCCCCCCCTCCCCATTTCTAATCATAATATTGGCACACATGCGCAGAAGATTCTTATATTTGGCAGGCAATCAACTAGAATTTTCCACACACGTGATATTTCTACTCCCTACCTTGAAAATATATATTATATAAAGCTAACAAAGGATTTGGGGAGGAAATGGGAAGGGGAGGGGAGAGAGAGAGAGAGAGAGAGAGAGAAGGAATGCAGATGAGTAGCCATAACTGCAAATTATAATAAACCGAGCCTACTTAGACAAACAGCGTTTTTATGTGTTTCAAGTTAATACCAAAAAGGAGGAAAAAAATAAAGAAACTAGGCAGCCAATCTGCAAAGCAATAATAATAATAATAATAATAATAATAATAATAATAATAATAATAATAATAATAATAATAATAATAATAGAACAGCACCTTTTATCTGTGTCAAGTTAATGGCGGAGAGAATAACAGTGAGAAATCTTAAATCGTGAGGATAAATAAATAAATACATTTTTAAAAAGTCCTGCGGGGAAGGGAGTGGTAAGGAGAAGTGTGTAGGAGGGGGGAATGCCTATTTGGTGATATGGGAAAGATTTATGGTGGGGGGGAAGGAGGTTCAATTTTGCGGGTCCGTCTGCAGAAATTGCCCCGTGCGTGGGAAAAAAAGCGAGCTGGGATGTTTTTAAACTCTGCGCCTTCTTCTCCGCAAGAGAAGCGAGGGACCCAACCAGCCGATGTGGGCTTTTCCAAAGGAGCCTGACAGCCAGCTGTCAACGCCAGCCTGTTGCTGAGAACAGGAAAGGGGGGGCGAGGAGGGGGGGTGCTGCTGGTTACCCAGACCGCAAGAGCATCCCCTGGCAAGGAGCCCTGCTGGGGAACACGACGAGCCGCCGGTGGCAAACTCTGCCCTTAACAAGCTGGGTGAGGGTCAGGGCACCAAGGTTCACAGGCCTTTGGGCATTGGGAAGAGGGAGGGAGAAATTTACGCGGTGGGGGAGCAAGAGGCCGCAGAAGGCCGGATGCAGGTTCGCTTCCAGAATTAAGTGGCAAGCTTGGGAAAATCGGAGCGGAGGCCGGTTTTAAGTGTTTCTAGCTAGACTGTTTGGGAATGCCTGCAATTTTTTTAAAAAAACTGGCAGGCAACTTTTTTTCTTTAAATCTTCTCTCAGATCCTGTCCATGCACTTGCCTTACTCCTGCCTTACTCCTGCTTCTCTCTCTTCCCTCTTATACTAACTTTCTTTCTTGTGAAGTACCATCCTGAGTGAAGCTTGGCCTTTATTAGAGAAGCTCTGCTCTTGGCCCTATTTTGCCATTCCCTGCATTTCCCTTTCCTTCCCTCTTTCCCTTCCCTTCCTTTCCTCTTTTCTATTTCCCTCCCCTCATTCCTTCCCTCTTTCCTTCCTTTTCCATTTCCCTTCCTTTCCTTTCCTTCCCTCTTTTTGCCTTTCCTTCCCTCTTTTCCATTTCCCTTCCCTCTTTCTGTTCTTCTTTTCTATTTACCTTTCCTTTCTTACCCTACCCTTCCCTCTTCCTGAAAATCCCAGAGATCCTTTCCAACTGAAATCTGGTTTCAATTGTGTCGAATGGGAAAACCAACAAGTTTTAGCCATTTATTTGCATTTTTCTGCAGCCTCCTAATTTGCCGCTGGAGCCCGCCACCTGAGAGGCAACTTCAAAACTTCAAAACCTCAAAACACCAAGACGCTTCCAGGATGAGGCCGGCCAGCAGACTGCAGTCGCAGCAGACAATGTCTTCAAATCAATCTCCTCCCTTGGGAGATTGTAAAATGCAGGCTTTGGGGCTAAATTAAAAGCCCCCCCATCTCCCATTTTGGCCTCGGAGGGGCAATTGTGATGTAGTGATGGAAGGTGATGGGGTAGCATCGGGGGGAAGCGTGCTCAAGCTACCCCCCCCTCCTCAATTTTGGGGTGGCTTTGGGGTAATCCCGCTCTCCCTCATCCCAACCTACTTCACAAGGTTGTTGTGGATTGGAGGGAAAATGGGAGGAGCGAACATCATGCGTAGCAGGATCGAAATCTAACCACTAAATAATCAGCTCTCCTAGCTTTACAGGAACCAGGAACTTTTGTTCTCACAATCTAGAGAAGAAAGTCGGATCTTTTGCGGCTTAGCAGATGAGATTTCTTGCCCCCCCCCAAATAACAGTGATGGGGGCAAACTTGAAGAGGATGCGACAAAATCGTCACAAAACGGGTATTTTCATTCTTTCCATAAGTCAAAATATTACAGGGTTAACGTAGTTTGTAGACTTTATATTTGCCCCCGTTAAAATTCATCTGGGTGGATTGTTCTCACTACTCCTGCTTGACAAGAACTTCCCAAAATTTGATATGGTCCTTTAAGATGCTTACACACAACACACCCCACACAGATTTTGTGTCATCTGAAAATTTGGAATTTTCTAATCATCGACAAATACATTGAGCAGAGACAGGGCCCTGCTCAATCCTTCCTTGATCCATCTGGATCAATCCTGGAGCTCTGGAGCTTCCTCTGGATCAATCCTGGAGCTTGATCCAGAGTCCCCTGTTACAGGTCGTCCTTGACTTACGACAGTTCCTTTAGCAACCGTTCAAAAGTTACATTGCTGAAAAAAAAGGGATCGACGGCCTTTTTTCACACTTTGGACCAACCATCGCAGCATCCCCCGAGTGTCGTGCTCAAAATTCAGACGCTCGTTATCGTATTTTATGACGGTTTCAGCGTCCCGGGGTCAGATGGGATCCCCTTTTGGTGACCTTCTGACCCAGCAAAAGTCAACGGGGAAGCCGGATTCGCAGAACGACCTGGTTAACTAACTTAACAGGTGCAGGGATTCACTTAACAACCATTTGTCAAACTGGGCAAAATTCGCTTAGCAACTTTCTGAAACGCTGGACTCAATTGTAAGTCGAGGATTACCTGTATTCGCTGGATGTAATTTTTTTCAACCAACTTTATATCCTTTGGGTACCCCAAGCCATTATTTTCCCATCCTCTCTTAATAAGAACCATTCCTACGGCTAGCTAAACTAGTGAAATTTCGCTTAATAGACACTTGCTGGCTTTCCTGCCTAAATATTCATAATCTAACGTCTTCATCATCTGAGTTTTGCCTGGTCTCATCCAGTGGATACGTAAGAGTCAAGCTGGCTCTTTTTCCCCCTGTCCTGGAGACATAAAAACTATTCCTTGCTAGCCAAACAGCCCTTAATCCTCTCTTTATTTACTAGAGGCCGTCCTCCCTGCCTTTAGGTCGACTGTTCAGCCGAGGTTGAGGTCCTCCTGGGAGAGAAAAACCGTGGCAGAGATGGGGCTGAAAAGCTCCCAATGGTGCTTTTTTTCAGGAGACAAGTGGACTTTCTCCTTTTTTTTTTTTCCTTTTGAAGGCGGTTCGCTTCTCATCGGCTCTGACAGGACAGTGGGGAACGGAAGGACGTATCTATCCTATTATTTATCCACCAGCCAGTCATAGCTGAAGAAGCTTCTCGGACGAGAAGCAAAACATCTTCAAAAGAAAAAAACAAAGGAAGTCAAGTTGCCTCCTGGGAAAAAGGACTTTTGGGACAATCACCACCTGGATGCCCGAGAATCTCTACCGACTGAAAAGTTCTTATTTTTCCTCATCCGTCTGTTCCTATCCTTCCATCTTCTCTCAGCAGCAGCCCCCCCCTTCTTTCTTTTCCTCCCGGGGGGGGGGGCCCAATCCCCCACCCCCTTTCAGGTTCTTTTCTAAATCCCTTTACACTTTAGCCTAACACATCCCTACTTATGGCTGGTGTCTCCTATCTCCCTCCATGCTCAGCCCTTGTGCTTGAGTAGTCTCAGCAATAATCGCGGTAACGCCACTTCCCCAGAGGCAGGCCACTACTAAGAAGCCATGATAAAACATGATCAAAGGATTGAGGCTTCTTTTTTTCTTAATCAGACCAAAATGCAAATGTTTGCATTTATTATTTGTTTCTACGGCAACACCAGCCGTTGAAAACCCAAAGTGGTAAGCGTTACGAACAAGGATGCCCAATTCACTGAAGGATAATGAGGGCCCAACTGATTCACCCCACCCGGTTACGGGAACCGTTATCTAATTTACAAGGTGGCTGTAGGTTTTTTTTAAAAATCCCCTTGGATTTGTGTTTAGGAGTTTGGAGTTCATCCCAGTAAATAATAGAGACCCGATAAATAACGGAAGAATGGAATGGAGAATGGAAACGTCACCAACAAGGGAGGGGGGGCCCTGCGCCCCTCAACACCAACTTGTCACAAAAGATCTACTGTTAAATACAGAAGACTGCTGGATTATTATTATTTTTTTTAATTCTGACAATAGGTTTTCTTCCATAGTCTGAAAGGATGGATGCCATCCATAACCCAACAATCCAAGGAAAGAAAGGAGACTACAACGCTATAGATCAGTTTCTCGTAGGGATCCGTCTAATTCCTTAACACGGAGAATTATCGACGGAGGGTCCACCATTAAATCAAAGGCAGGACAAGTGGGAAGGGACGCTGAAGGAGCAATCCATTTTCCCACTTAGGAAGAGCCCCTCATATGTGGGGCTATCAGTCACCGGGGGGCGGGGGGGGGGCAGCTAAAGCCACGTGGGAAGAGCCCATCAATCGAGAGATAATTAAATCAACCTGTTGTCTGGCACATCCACATTAGTGCGTGGGTATATATATATATATATATTTATATACACCACCACCCCCCCAGACTGATACGAATCAAGGCCCTAGCCTTCAACGGGGCTGTCATCGGAAAAGCTACCCCTGGTGACTTTTGTAGCCATCAACCAAACAACAAATCGATAAGCCAACAATTTCTGTGAGCTGAAACCGTGTGTTATAAAAAAAAAAAAGAGAGAGGAAAAAAAAGAGAGAACGGCACTGCCTATCCGTGACACCTGCAGACAGGTAAATAATAAAGCAGCACATCGCACAATACAGGTAGGCCTCAATTTACAACCGTTCGTTTAGGGACCCTTCGAAGTTACACCCCCACTGAAAAAAAGGGACTTATGACCCATTTTTCACACCGTCCCACCGGTGCAGCCTCCCCTTGGGTCATCTGATCACAATTTCAGGCTCTTGGCAACTGACTCCTATTTATGACTGTAGTGACCCCGTGGGTCATGTGATCGCCTTTTGCCACCTTCGGAGAAGCAAGGTCAAAAGAAAGCCAGATTCACTTAGTAACCGCGTTACTAACAGGTGCAATGCTTCCCTTAACCACCGTGGGAAGGGAAGTCGTAAGATGGGGCAAAACTCACTTAATGGCTCTCACTTAACCACGGAAATTTGGGGCTCAACTGGGGTCATAAGTTGAGGACTACTTGTAGTTAGATCAGGTTCTCCTACAGCGACACAATTTAGAATTCCCAGCAACCCTTGGCCAAAATGATGTGATAGAAAGCTATTTTGCTTCTCGTGAAGTTTACTTTATCCTTTAAAGTAGAAGCAAGGGAATAAATATCTGCAGGGAAGACACTATCTATACAATATTTCATATCCTTCGTGGAACTACCAGAAGTCAGTTTAACACTGTCGAAACAAATTTCAATTAATTTCCCTTTTCATAGGCAAAGTAGTTCCCCAAACACGACTTTGAAAACTTGCGGCCTTTAAAAGTTTTAGAAGGGTTTTTATTTTCACGATGATTTTTAAGAGGTTTTTTTTATGTGACGCTTGGCCTGGCGTCGCCCGTTTGGCTCCGAACCCTCTCCATCTTTCCTTTTGGCACGCTCATTTACTCTCAACAGCAGATGGGCTTGCCTTCTGACTCCCGATGGCCCACAGGATAGATTTTTTTTGGCCAAGTCTTACAGCAAAACTCTTCATGTGAATTGGATTCGGACACCTGTTAGGCCTTCTAAGGTCACAGACCTGTATGGGAGGTAGGTTTTTATTCATTTGTATCTGGTGTTTGGATTTTGGAACTCTCCCTCTACGGTCACTGCAAACTCTTGGCCAGAGGCCTCAAAGCTCCAGGACTGGCAAGGAAAAGCTGCCCATAATAGGCTGGAAAGCCACCCAGGTCAAGGGAAGTCTGGCCAAGTTCAGTAGGGCACAGCAGCCTCATCCTTAAAACCCCTTCTTCATCCCCCACCATTTCTGTGCATATCAGCCTGCAGTCCATAAGCGGGATCCTTCCTGCCTGATGGAGTATCAAAATATGGCCAGAGATCTCCAATGCCCAGCCATCCCTCCAGCACCCCCTTTTCTAGTTATGAGGATGATCTCTCATCCCCCCTCCCCCTTCATGGATGGCCAGTCCCATCCTGCAATGGAAGCTATCCCCAACAGGCCCTGGAGACAGGCCCCCAGACACTCTGAGGTGGGGTCAGTAGTTCCCCCTGCCCTTCCCTCAGCACCCATCCCAACAGGCATTCCTCCCTGCAACCTATGGTGTCAAACCAGGCCAAGAGCCCTCAAATGCCCAGTCACCCCAGCACCACAATTTTTACATTCCAAAGTGACCCTTTTTTCCCTCCTCCCCGTCACAGGATGGGAACCATCCCCATCACAGGCTCAGGAGTTGGGCCCCCAGATGGGGACAGTGATCCCCTCCCTCAAACACTGACTCAGCCCCCATCCCCTCCCTCCTATGGGGGGCCAAAACAGGCAGCTGAAGGGCCCAGCTCTCCTGTCCCTTCAACACTCCTTTATACGCCCCCATCCCTTTCCCTTTCCCCCCCCCATCCCACAATGGGAGTCCTCTCCACCAGGAGACGGGGCCACCGGACCCTGTGAAGGGGGGCAACGATTCCCTCAAACGCCCCTTCCTCAGAGACAGCATCACCCTAATAAATACAAATACAAATACAAATACCCCACCCTGACAGACATCCCTCCTTCCTATGGGGTGTCAGAAACAGACCTCTCAAGTGCCCTGTCACCCCAGCCCCCCGCCACCTTTTCTACTTATACATCTCCCTCTTTCCTCCATCCCACAATGGGTGCCATCTCCACATGGGCCCTGAAGATGGGCCCCTAGACACTTTGAGTGGGGGGGCGGTCATCGCCTCTCCCCCTTCCCTCAAGAGATCACCTCAGCCCCCATCCCCTAACAAGCACCTCTCCCTCCCTCCTCTGCCTCCCTGAAAGTGCCCAACCATCCCAGCACCCCCTTTTTCTACTTCTACACCGTGACCCCTCTTTCCCCCTCGTCAATGAGAGCCCCCCCCCACTGGGAAATGGATCCCCAGAGACACTCCCAAGCGACCCCTCTTTTTCTCCATCCCTCAATGGAGGGACCCCCAGACAGTGTGAGGAGGACAAGGGGGGCATTGATTCCCTCTCCCCCTTTTTGCTTCCCCTCTCCTTCACAGACCCCCTGAGGGGACAATGATCCCCTCTCCTCTCCCTCAGACTACAGGGGGGGCAATGATCTCCCCTCTTTCACAAACTCCATGGGGGGGGGAGGAATGACCCCCTCTCCCTCAAAGACTCCATGGGGGGGGGCAATGATCCCCTATCCCCTCCCTCACAGACTTCAGGGGGGGGCAATGATCCCCCCTCCTTCACACACTCCATGGGGGGGGGCAATGATCCCCTCTCTCCTCCCTCACAGACCTCTTAGGGGGAAGGCAATGACCCCCCCTCCTTCACAGACCCCTTGTGGGGGGGTGAATGATCCCCTCTCCTTCACAGACCCCTTGGGGGGACAATGGTCCCCTCTCCCCTCCCTCACAGACTCCATGGGGGGGGAATGATCCCCTCTCCCCTCCCTCAGACTCTATTGGGGAGGCAATGATCCCCCCTCCTTCACAGACCCCCTGAGGGGTCAATGATCCCCTCTCCCCTCCCTCACAGGCCTCTTAGGGGGGGGGGATGATCCCTTCTCCCCCCCTCCCCTCCCCTCCCAGCCCCTCAGCCACCCCCTCCCCCCACACGCTCAGGCGGAGCCAAGCCCCGAGGCCGGACCCGCGGGGAGGACTTCCGAGAGGGGCGCGTCTGGCTGGCCTCACCGGGTCCCAGCCCACCCTCTCCCCGATAGGTATGTGGAGAGAGAGAGAGAAGCGAGAGAGGGGGGGAGGGAAGGAGGGAGGGAGCGCAACCAGAGGCTGTTCCGGGAACCCAGCCGCGGGGGGGGGGGAGGAGAGGTAAAAGGAAGAGCGAGAGAAAAGGCGGGAGGGGGGGAGAGGCGCGCGCGCGGCGGGAAGGAGGGAGGGAAGGGAGGGGGGGCTGTTGGCGCGCGAGCGAGGGGGGGGGTCCCTCAGCGCTGGGCGCGCGGGCATCCCGTCCGGCCCCGCGGCGTTCGAAAGCCGTTGCTTGTTTACCAACAGCCGCCCCGCCCCCTCCCTCCCTCTTCCCCCCTCCCTCCCTCTCTCGCGCCGCGCGGGGGGGGGGCAGCCTCAATTTTTCCCTCACGAAACGAAGAACGGGGGGGGGCGGCGGCCTTGTCGAAATGGCCGTTTGTTTATTTACCTGGCGGCGCCTGGGTCCCTCCGGCGGCCGGCGTGGAGGAGGAGGAGGAGGAGGCGGCGGCGGGGGTCAGCGGGGCAGCCTCCGCCTGCGCTGAGGCGACGGCGGCGGCGGCTGCTGAGGCGACGGCGACGGCGGGCGGGAAGATGTCGCCCGGGCTGTCGTTCCTGACGGCGGCGGCAACGGCTTCTTCTTCGTCGTCGTCTTCTTCTTCCTCCTCCTCCTCTTCCTCCTCCTCCTCCTCTTCTTCGTCTTCCTCCCCCTCCGGCTCGGACACCACCATCTCCTCCTCCTCTTCCTCGTCCTCCCTCAGAGGGGAAGCCATGGTGGTTGGTGGTGGTGGTGGTGCCGGAGGAGGGGGTGGCCGATGGGTGGGGGAACCCCGGAGCCGAGCCGAGCCGCCGAGCGGGGCGGGCGGGCAGGCGGGCGGGGTGGGGGCGGCGGCCCCCCTTCCCCGCCTCTCGCGCTCCCTTCCCTCCCCTCAAAAGCGACCCCCCCTCAAACCATCCCAAAAATCGCCCCCAAAAAGGGGGCGGTGGGCGTGTGGGGGATGTTTGGGGAGGGGGCCGCGAGGAGAAGTCCCATGCGATGGCCGGGACTCCTTCTTCTTCTTCTTCTTCTCCTCACAACTTTTCTTCTTCTTCTTCTTTCTTGGCAAGGTTTCTTCCTCAGACGACCCCCCCCCCTCCAAGGAAAAAAATAAATAAATTTTTAAAAAATGGGGGGTAGGGAGGAAAAATTAAAAAAAAAAGGTCTCAGTTCTGAGGTGGGGAGTTGAAAATCATATTTTGCCACCCGAGCAAAAAGGAAAAAGAAAAAAAAGCAACAAAAATGGCCGCCTCTTAAATTATATTCTTTTTTTTTTAAAAGCGAGCACCCCCCCCGCGAGGTTTAAAAAAAAAAAAGATAAATGGGGTGCCCCCCCATGGAAGAGAAAAAGAGGAAAAAAAAAAGGAAGAAGGGGGAGGGGAGAAAAAATATTTACCCAAAATGGCTGGCTTAATTTTAACCCCCTCTTCCTTAAAAGCTTCCAAAAAAGAAAAAAAAAGAAAGAAAGATGCCCCCCTTCTTTTCCAAAAAAATTATTTTTTAAAAAAATGCAATCAGAATCAGCTCCAATTTTTTTTTAAAAAAAGGCAAAAAAAAATTAGCCAAGAAAAGAAAAAAAAGAAAGGATAATCAGGATCAAGGCAGGCTTTTTTTTTTCCTCTCCCCTCTTCTTGCTGTGGTGATATTTTCTTTTCAATCGCCCAAGATCTGTGGTCATGAACAATATTTAGACATTCCTGGCACTGGGGGGAACCTGACAAGATTTCTGCATAAAACAAAGATGGCTGCTCTAAATTATTTCTTTCTTTTTTTTTCCCCTCCTCTCCTTAGGCTCTCCCCCCCCCCACCTCCCTCAATAAAAATATTTTTTACGGGGTGGGGGAAGAGAGAGAGAGAAAAGGTTGGATTAATCAGTACTCATGCTCAGTTATGACATCAGCATAAAATTGTTAAAGGTTAACTAGTTCCATACTAGTCAGATCCACGACTTTGGTGTGTGCTTATGGTTGCTTTACTAGCACAAGAGGGGGGAGGAAAAAGAATAGGGGTGTTTTATTTCCTCCCCCCTTTTTTTCTCTCTCTCTCTAACTTTAAATACTTCAGAAGGGAGTGGCTTATTTTTCTCCTTTTCCTCTAGGGCAAGAAAGGAAGAAGAGAAGGAGAAAAAAAACCCTCCCTGATTACTGCAATTCATTAAAAGATTTTTTTTTTTTTGGTCCACATTCACAAAGGAGATTTTATTGTTTTCCCAGATGAGATTCTTTTGATACAGGCAGGCAGACACAAATATGCATGCATATGATTCTGGCCAGGTTTTGCATTTAAAAGAGGCTATATTACATTTAATAAAATTTGAAAGCTAGGTTCTGGCTACTCTTAAGGGTGTTAGATTTGCCCCACGGGAATAAATTATAAGGCATAATTAAATTAATGTGATAGAATACTACAAAGTGGTTTTTTTTTTCGCCATCACCAAACTGACAGGGATTTGGGGGTAACCATGACACAATCCAGTAGGGAGATCGATGCACTTGAATTATTGCATGTGACCTCAGGAGTGTCTAAAATTAAGCTATGTACTTTTGCCTCCGAGGTAAGGTTGCCCCCGCCCCCCAAAAAGCACCTTGTTTCTAATGCATTCCTTGTTAGAACTGTTTTGTAATATTGTTCCATTATGGCTGAAAACCGTTTGCCCTATTTTTATAGCAGTGGAAACAACTAAAACCCAATTAAATAGAGACAAAATGAATTAACAATAGGAACATCATCATCGTTACTGTCAATAGATGTATGCTTGAGTTTAAAACGCCTTTTACATCTTTCTCTTTACCTGCTAACAGACACATCTATGATAAGAATCTACCCGCCAACCTACCAAGAAAGTTGTAACGGGCCTACATCTCTTCCTGCCTGGCTCTTAGATTGTAGCGAATGGAAAGACTCCTGCATATCTGAGAATTACGGAATCAGATTTGCCCTGGGCCACTGCGTATAAGTAAGTACCATCCCCACAAAGGAAAACGGAAGGAACAGGGGCTGCCCCTAAGTCTCTAGTCGCACCGCTGCTGCACTCTACCAGATAAACAAATCTCAAGGGGACTGCGACCTTACCATGTTCCTGAAAAGAAAATAAAGCCATTGACCAACTCTTCCCCACCCACTGGGATTTATTTCTGAGTAAACCCTGAACTATAAAGCATCTTCAGTGGGCAAGCTTTGGATCAACCTTGTATTCTGACTGAAATGTGGCGAGGGGTCTGATCCTGCCAAATGTGCCATCTTAAATGAATAGGCCCATCTCTGTGTTACAGAAACCTGCTATAAATTCAAGTATACTTGTGGAACACAAACAGCACAAACTTCGCTATGTTCTCCCTACTTGAATTTGTTTCACGCTGTCATTTAAAAACTTAAGTGTGAGTTAACATTCCTGTGTTCTGTAGTATTTCAGAAAGGCAAAATTCAAATTATTTTATGGCTGGGTCCACGTGTCGCTTTCAGTGATAGGTCAGCTGGCCACATTTTAGCTTGACATGTATTAATCAAGCCCCCTCTGGTTAGTTGGCTTTCCCAACCCAGAAAATCGGACTGGTTGAATAAACCAGGGCAAGCCTATTGCGCAAACACAGCTGAGTGATTCTACTATTATTAGCATCAGGTTTCTGTGAGGTGCCCATTGGTGTTAATGTTTAAAATCTGCTTTAATAGCTTTTGTCGCAGGGCCCCTTCTCTAAGCCTCTCGGGCTCTTGGACTCCAGCTAGAAAAAAAATATTCCGAACCCTGAAGGGCTCGATGCTGGATAGAGATCTTACAGAACGATCGTCTACAAGCACAATGTTCCTTCACTCAGGGTAATCCCATTTAAAATGGTGAGTCTTAGAATATTAAATCTGGAAACAATGAGGCTTATTCAAAGTATTCCAACTTTATTGAAACTGGACCACAGAGCAAGAGTCCCGTTTCAACACACAGTGTATTTTGTAGTGTGTTGGATGCGGTGGCAAAAATTTACTCCAAATTTACTTTTGGGGACTCTGCGTCTGCATTTTTTCTCCGTCTGCAATTTTCTAAAAGTACAAATAGCCCAGGAAAGAAAACCTTGCCGGTATCAGTACAGCCTTTTTATATGCTTATATATTTAAATTCCTGCCATATCACCCTTCATAGTATCTAGAAATGACACTAGGAAGCAATGATGGGACCCTCCTTCAATTGATTGGCTGGGATGGGAAGAGCCTCTTTATGGGACCAGGAAGGGGACTGTGTAAATATTCCAGCGCACCTTTTCTTGTCTCTTTTACGACTCTTCCAAGCTCAGTCTAAGCTTTCTCCCCCCTGTAGACCAGTTATAAATGTCCACAGAGGAGTAACTGTGCCTGCAGGAGACACCGTTTGCCAAATGAATGTTATCCCCCGTGTGGCTTTTACATTTAACGCAACACCCTCTGAAGCCCTCCAGGAGCCAGTGGGCGCCAATCCCATTCATTCATGTTGAAACATTTCCCTGGCAATGCTGGAAGCCAGTGCTCCACAAGAGCATTTGAGGTTTCACGCTATCAAAGTCTTTGACTGAGAAATGTGCTTTCTAGTGTGCGTACCATCACTCCCCTTCCTGATGGAAGGAGGCAGCCTGAATCGGCACAGCAGCATCTGAATTTGAGGTTTCACCAGCTCTGAGCTTCATCTCGCCCCTCGGTTAACGCCACAAAGTCTATAAACGTAATTCTCTGAACCTGGCCCCAAATCCTTCGGTCCTCACTGTCCAAGGCGAGAGACGGGGAGGGGGAAAACCTCTGCACGCCCGTCTTTGGAACGTCTTCGCAAGGTCCAAAATGCCAGGATTCCCATCAAGGAATGTGGGGCATGGTCTTTATTTCACCCGTTTATCCCCAACATGCTGCCCCTTGGCTGGTTTTCAAAAGGGCCCAAAGATGTGGCCCTCTTCGCATCGTAGGCCTGCCCTTCCCTTCCCTTCTCTTCAGGGAACGGCTGCTGTCCTACCGTGTGTGTTTGGCGGTTTAAAGGTCTTCCCCCGACGATTGCTCAAGCAACGCAACTGAGAACCTGGAGGAATGAGAGACTTGAGCGCAAAAGATCAAACGGAGAGCAGCCTCTTGTCACAAATCCATCCCGTGAGGTCAGCCACCTCCTGCCAGAGTTTAGCCTCCAGGGCCAGACCTCTCAGCCCAATCCTTGAAAACTTGCCACAACTTTCCAGCTGCTTGTGAAGGTTGGATGTTAAGTGGGCTAAACGCTCCCGCCAGGCCAGGCCTTCCGCAGCCGGTGATTCCAGGTCACGCTCTCCAAGGGCCCACTTGGCTTAGCGGCTCTGTTGGAGGAGCCGCCTCTACCACAACCCTGTAGCCTCGTCCGGCTTAAGCTGCCTGTACAATTGCCTCTGAAATACCCGAGCAATTCCTGATCCCTCAATGGCCACTGCCAGCAGGCTCCTTAAGCCCAGGCGCTCTGCGGTTATTAAGCAGCTGGTAAAAATATCATACTTTCTTCCTGTAACAAACTTCTTGGCCGAACGGTTTTTTTCCTAGTTTAGCTGATTAGCTTACTAGGCATAGAAATAGCGACATACTTTTCTTATAACGGGAATGTTAGTTATTTAATAATGATGATGATGATGACAAAAACTGCTAAGAGAGTACCGTCCTTTTGGAAGACCCGTTTTCCCCCTGCGGAGCACAAGGCCAGGGGTGGGGGTGGGGGTGGAGGTGAGGGGTGGGCAGGGGGAGGAAAAGGAGCAAGCCACAGCCAGTGCTTCTCTTCTGCAAAGCAGCTGTCAGATGGAAGAGAGAGTTTGCTAGGGTTAAAGGCAGGAGCAGGTGGGAGGAGAGGCAGCCCAGCACTGGAAGGAAGAGAGAAGCAGGTCCTAAGCTTTCTTAGGGGGTGGGGGTGATTGTTGCCGTCCCTTCCCATACCCCCACCCCCACCCCCACACAAAAGATGGGAGTCTGGAGGATGGATGGCAACAATCCCATCTGTTCTCGGTACAAGTGAAAATCTCCCTGGGGGGTGATGGGGCTTGCCAGAACTGTAGATAATATTCGACCTTCAAGTCTCATTTCACAACACACACTTATGATTTCTCTTTCCCCCCCCCTTCCACTCCCCCCCCCCCCCCCGGTTTCCCTCTAACAGCTGTCGCAGACAGGAGCCGAACAAGGGAGAAAATAGGACAGCTGGCCTGATGTTGTCACAGTCTTACTAGCATTATGTGGAAAGGGACCCATGCCCACCCGTCTCTCTTTCTCTCTCCCTCTCTGCCCTGACCGGGGGAGGGGCAGACCCAGAGGGGAGAGACAGAGGCCTTGTTCCCGGGCGGCTGCCAAGGTTGACCTGAGAAGGGAACAGAAGCCTTCTTCTGTCACCGCCTTCTGCCAAGTCAGATTAAAGAGCAGAGCTTCCAGGTCAAGGTCTGCGGGGTGCCTCTCCCCCCCCCCTTTCCATTTTTAAAGTAGAACATTTCTGCTTTGGGGTCAGATTTAAGTTTCCCCTACATGCTCTGCACATCCCCACCCCCCACCCCAGATGGGACTTTGGCGATCTGCTCTTAGCAGATCCCCTTTCTCTATGCCTCCTCCCCCACCCCCAAACCACAAATCAGCCTACAGTTTTCTCTAGGAACCAAATCAATCACGGCCCCTGCTTGACTGGTTTTTGGATCAAGAGATGACAGGAAGTGGATTAGGAAACAAACTAGAGTGCCCTCGCAGGCGGCTAGTAGAGCAGAAGGTCAGCCCTGGAAGACCTCCAGCATCAGACCAGCAACTCATTTGCTCCTTCGGTTTGCAAACTGAAATGCGTGTTCACCTCACCCTACCCCAGATGGGCAGTCGTGTATGCGCGATACCACCCAGCGCTGGCTCACTCTGCCTTTCTACCCCCACCCCCATAAATCGCAGGCTCAGAAAGCAAGATGGGCACAGAGGGAGAAGGCAGGCCCCGTGGGACACACCAGCCACCACAGATCACCCTCCTGCAATTAGCACACTTGTACACTTACAGAGGAGGGTTAAACTCCCGTATCCCCGAGGGGCCGACTTAATTCTTTTCTGCTCTCTTACAGTGGCTGTCCCTCCATGGAAGTTCCCCGCCTCGTGGGACAGTGCATCTGAGCCTTGGATCTCAACAGCTCCTCGAGGCCTCTTTCCGATGACCATCCTCTAAGCCAGGGATCAGCAAGTATGGCCCTTTGCCAACCTAGCTGCCTGCCTGCCTGCCTCAGGAATTCTGGGAGTTGAGGTCCACAGGTCGTAAAGGGGCTGTAGTGGCCCACCCTTGCTCTAACCTCTGGAACAGAAGCAGCACCCAGACACGCCTTGCAAGAGCCGCTGTTTTAAAACACGAGAGATCCAATAGAGACAATCCAAGCCACAGAACGCCTTCCTTAACAGAAGCTGCATCTCGGGATCACAATGGACTAGAAACTCTTTTAGTGCGGTTGTTTTAACCTCTATTTTAAATACAGAACTATCACAGATAGTCCTTGACTTAAGTGATCATTTCAGGTTACGACAATACTGAAAACAGCGACCACTATGACCCTTTTAAAGACTTACGACTCTTGCAGCATCCCCATGGTCACTTTGAGCAAAATTTTGGATGCTCGGCAACTGACTCATATTTATGATGGCTGCAGTGTCCTGGGGACAAGCGAGGACCCTTTGCAACCTTCTGAGAAGCAAAGTCCACGGGGGAGCTGGATGCACTTAACAATCATGTTCCTATTTTTAACAAGTGCAGTGATTCACTTAACAACAGTGGCCGGGAAAGTCGTGACATGGGGCAAAACCTATTTAACTGTCTTGTTCGGCGAGAGCAATTTTGGACTCCATTGTGTGTGTGTGTGTGTGTGTGTGTGTGTTTAAGGAAACACTTTGGGCTTTTTAAAATGAAGGTTTAAATGATGTCTGACATACTGGAGCTGTGAATCCTGGAAACTGATCATAAAAAGCACCACACAATCTATAATGCTTGATGGCAGAAACGGATGATTTACGAACGCTAGAAGGAAGAATTATTGGTTTCCATGCCCCTACCTCCGGAGGAAATGGACGTGGGAAACACCTAACTTTTCCACAGCGCACCTGAAACCCCCAGGTTTTTTGTTCTATCTTTCAACTGGCTGCATTTTATGGTTTTTTAAAAATTTATTTATGTCTTCTAAAGTTTTGATTGGAAGCTGCCCAGGGTTGGTTGAAAAATGGGCAGTTCTGTAAATATTTTAAATAAATAAATAAATGTAAAATAATTTTTCTGTACTCAGGTATACGGCCTCACCTAAATGATTTTGTCTTGATTTCCGAACTAAGCAAACTGTTCTAGTTAATATGGGGTAGCAGACCACCAGGAAATACACAGACATTCCAGAAGAAAACAATGACAAACCACTCGGGTACCAGCGCCAAAGACCTCTCTATGCGTCCATGTTCCCAAATACACCAATGATCAAGTTTGACTCGGATGCAACTTTGCCGTTAAACGTATTTTCTTTGGAAATAACCAGTTTATGACAAGTTTCGGCTGCAATCAATTCTGAACAGAATTCCTACAAAACCACCTTTGTAAAAGAGATTGCAGCAGGCTTACTTCTGAGAAAATAAGCACCCAGAGGATATTTGATACCGATAGTCACATATTTTTTTCCCCTTAACATCAGAAGTTACGCAATAAAAAGATTTATTGAAGATTTGCTCTTTTCAAGGCATGCATCAAGGTGGGGAGTTTCTTTTTTTTAAAAAAAAAGTCAGACCGGACAATTATGTCTTTTCACCGCAAACATCTTAACGTTTTGCAATTTTATTTTTACCCCCCTTATTTTCCGAGGGGATTTTCATCCCTCCACCTCCAATCACTCCTCCAAACAAGCCTTTGAAACATCTCAAGCAGGCGCAAATACTCGCTGGGAGATGACTTAATTTCCTTCGGAGTTAATAATAAGCAGGATGTTCAAGCCAGAGGACGCCAGTTTACAAGTCAAAATATAAATCTCCGTGGGTCCCTCTCCGGATAAAAGGGCCAGCTCAAGACCTGCAGGATAATAAAATGCAATTATTTTTTTAAAACCACGTGAAGAACGGCGGAGCTGCAAAATGGCTGCACCATGAGCCACGACTGACATCTAGTGGCTGCAGCCGCGAACGGTAGCCGTGAGAGCCCAGGTGGACGTTCACAAGACCAGGAGGTCGTATTTGAGGGACCCATCGCCATCATTTGAGGTGCATCTTCCTTTCCACCAAGTCTTTGTTCTGGGAGAGAAAAATGGACCAAGTTCGCTGCCGTCCCTTGCTGGTGAGAAGAAGGGGCACCTAACCGGCACTTCCAGCTGGAGGGAAACGGGCCCACGACTAGGCAGGTTTCTAGAGCTCAGTGAGGTCATCGTTAAAGTAGAGCAAAATGGCCGTCGTGAAGGCGTCGGCGTCCATGTTGAGCTGGTAGAACTCCTCGTCTTCATCGGGAATGTTGTTGTCCTGAAGGTTCTTGTCCATGTCCAGGCAGACGCCGTGGTATTTCCACGTGTAACTGGCGGCGTGCGCGTTGTAGGGCAGGTAGCGCCTCAAGATCTCCCACATGGTTTCTTCTGAACAGACCTGCAGACAGAGCCACAGTTCTCCACGGGACCCACAGCCGGAGGGCAGGGGACACCCTTGATCCCCCCACCCGTCCCTGGGTTCAAGGTGGGAATGGAACGGAACGGATCAACTTCCTTAAGGTTTATACGTTCAAGTTGACATTCTAACCCGGTCTGTTCGTTGAACTGAACACTCCCCAAACAAGCCCTACCCGGAAAAATCCCTGCAAGTTTCCTCAGAAGTGGTTTGCCATTGCCTCCTTCCTAGGGTTGGGAGAAAGTGGCTGGCACAAGGTCATAAAGCCAGCTTTCATGCCTAAGGCGGGACTAGGACTCACCGTCTCCTGTTGATTGGCACAAAGTCATCCAACTGTCTTTCATAGCTGGCAGGACTACAACTCACCATCTCCTGGTGATCGGCCCCAAGTCACCCAGCCAGCTTTCATGCCCAAGGCAGGACTAGAATTCCCCCTCTCCTGGTTCCTAGCCCAGTGCCTTCACCACCACACCAAACCGACTCTCACCCAATTTCCAGCCTAAACCGAACAACCGTCCTGCTCGAGCCTGTTGTGTTAATACACTCGAAAGTCGCCCAGGGAAGAAGATGCTCTTGTGGGCCAGGCAAGGGCCGGGGAGGATGGGACTCACCTCGAGGGTCTGCTCCTGAGAAGTCAGAGTGTTGATGATCCGAATGTGCCGGGTTTTCGCAGACAAGATGCCGATTTCGTACATGGGGTTTTTCCACCAGGGCACCCCAAAATCATTGGCCCAGTCCGAGCGAGGAAGAGGCGGCGGGATGTGCACAAACCGGCCCTGGGGTGTGTAGTACTTGAGGCAGCCCGTGAGGGGATCGATGTGTGTCTGAATCTGGAAGGAACGGGCACAGGGTGGAAAGCCCCGATTCAACCACCATCTAACAAGGACGGTTCCCACCAAAGGGCTCCACATTGAACAGAAATCTTTTCTCGTCAAAGGAAGAGTCCTTTTTCTTCATTCCTAAGTCTCAAAAGATGAACTCTTTTCAAACATTAGGATCAGAAGATCTCGAATCCTGAGCGAAAAAGAAAAACCGGCCCTGTGGAACGCAGGCGGTCCTCAATTTACGACCGTCGCTGAAGCCAGTAAAAGAACTAGACTAAACACATCGATACCATAAGCAAAAAGATGGGCCCGAAAGCTCTTTTTCAAAAAAGGAAGAAATAAAATCCAGTTGCCTTTTGAAAAAGCACCTCTGGGACAACCTTGACCTGGACGAGGGGAGAATCTCCGTAGACACGGAGGGCTGGAGAGCCCCTTTTTT